>OY856413.1:310535924-310883424 GCA_963693085.1 Alisma plantago-aquatica | reverse complement strand
CATTCAAGGCAGCCTCTCCAGACGCCATTAGGTTGCAGGTCTGTCCTCAGCCTAAGGAGACAGTCTCCTCCACCGCCAGGTTGTGCCCAAGAAGCGTTCGACCCTTGGTGCATCCATCTATCCGCTCCATCCAACCCGTTCATCCAGATCTGAGGTGGAAACCCAGATCTGTAGCCGTCTTCATCATCTACGCCGTGCCTACACTACCATCACGTCCACGAGCTGCTCCTCCTACTGTGAGCAAGGATACCGAGAAGAGAGAGAAGGTGGAGAAAGAAGATCTGCCCCGTCTTCTGTGGTGTTCTTCCATCCTTGTCCAAATCTGCCCCGACATTGTGTAGAAGACCGTCCTTCCACCAAGCTGCGATCATCTTCTTCACCATGCTCATGGTGGAATCTTCCCTCTCTCTTGTTCTTTTGGTTTCTCTCACCATGAGTGAGTAGTTTCCTTTCACTGGGGTGCGGGGACTAGCTCCTCTGCCCATGCTTACATGTTCAAATATTAAACATTCCATGACATGTATATAGCTTTTCATTTCATTGTTAATCATCGATGTGTTCTTGTGGATTTATCACCTACTTGCCTTTATCTTGTTTGTTCTTATGTTGTGAGAACTTTAATATGTAGGATTTAAATGTCGATTAACGTGGTTGTCTCCCTGATGAGAAATTAGATGGGATTCCCTGAGGTCGTAAGTGTGTGATCTGAGACGGGACGAGCCATCTAGCCCACGGTGATACTTTTGTGTGCCTAAACATCCTAACAGTGGGTCGCAGGTTCAGTTGGATATATGTATCTTCGGAGCCATAAGTACGTGATCCGGAAGGCGACGAGACATCTGACACCTAAGGTGATGCTTACACGAACCTTAACATCCTAACGAAGGGTTTGCAACAGCTCTTTTTGAATGGTTATATCTAGCCTGGATGTTTGTGATTGGATATGTTTGCATGAGTAGTGGTGGTGAAACCTGGGACCACCCCAATGATCCCCATTATTAATCTAGATTCAACTTTAAATCCAACTCTTTACTTTCTTACAATTAGTTTAATTAACCACAAATCAACCCCTTATTCTAAATATTAGTTTTACTTGAACTAGACTCGACTAGCAACGATTCTTAAAAACATTATCCTTTGGGATTCAATTCTTAACTAAAATGCGATAAGACCCGTCCGCTTGCGGGTGGTATTATTGCACAAGGTTATGGTAAAACTTAGGGATTTCAGATCTGGGTGAGTTTGTTATTGCGATATAATGGGTGTGTGATCAATAGAGACACTCTAGACCGCGATATGTGCATCTGGAACTGTGACCTAACACTCAAGGAACCGCACCCACAGTCACAGAACTAAGAAACTGCGACCTACAGAAGAGTCTGCGACCAGGCCAACAAAGAACCGCGACCCCAGGGCAAGAAACCGCGACCCAAGCCAAAGGTGATAACCACAATCAATGCAAAGATGAAGACCGCGACCTGGGATGAAACAACTGTGACCATACAATAGAAAAGCCACGACCGTGGCACTGCCCAACCACTCCTATAAATAGACATCTACCCCAGCCATTCAAGGCAACCTCTCCAGACATCGTTAGGTTGTAGGTATGTCCTCTACCTAAGGAGACAGTCTCCTCCACCGCCAGGCTACGCCCAAGAAGTGTTTGACCCCTGGTGCATCCATCTATCCACTCCATCCAACCCGTTCATCCAGATCTGAGGTGGAAACCCAGATCTGCAGCCGTCTTCATCATCTACGCCGTGCCTATGCCACCATCACGTCTATGAGCTTCTCCTCATGCTGCGAGCAAAGAGACCGAGAAGAGAGAGAAGGTGGAGAAAGAATATCTACCCCATCTGCCGTGGTGTTCTTCCCTCCTCGTCCAGTTCTGCCCCGACGCTGTATCGAAGACCGTCTCTCCATCGAGCTACGATCATCTTCTTCACCATGCTCATGGTGGAATCTTCCCTCTCTCTTATTCTTTTGGTTTCTCTCACCATGAGTGAGTAGTTTCCTTTTGTTGGGGTGCGAGGACTAGCCCTGCTACCCATGCTTACATTTTCAAATATTAAACATTCCATGGCATGTATATAACTTTTCATTTTGTTGTTAATCGTCAATGTGTGCTTATGGATTGATCACCTACTTGTATTTATCTTGTTCGTTCCTATGTTGCAAGAACTTCAATATGTAGAATTTGAATGTCGATTAATGCAGTTGACTCCCTGATGAGAAATCAGATGGGATTCGCTGAGGTCATAAGTGTGTGATCCATGAGGGGACGAGCCATCTAGCCCACGGTGACACTTTTGTGTACCTAAACATCCTAACGGAGGGCCACAACTTTAGTTGGATATTTGTATCTTCAGAGTCGTAAGTACGTGATCCAGATGGAGATGAGACATCTGATGCCTAATGTGATGCTTACATGAACCTAAACATCCTAACGGAGGGTTTGCAACAACTCTTTTTGGATGGTTATATCTAGCATGTATGTTTGTGATTGGATATGTTTGCATGAGTAGTGGTGCACTACTAAAAAAAGGCCTTTAACTATAAAAAAAAATTGTAGTGAAAATCCCATATTTTGTAGTGGAAGGATTTGACTACATATTTCTTTACACATATAAATTGTAGTATATGCTCGTATAGCTAAATATGTTAACTATATTTTTCAAATAAGTAGTTAGATAATCCATTTGCTACAAATTCATATGTATCCAGAAGCGTAGATAGATATTGTCCTTACATACTTAAATATAGGTTTAATTATAGCTAAATGTATGCCTACAATTGTATATATAGTTAGTATGTAGAAAAAACATGAAGTTAATACAAATTATATGTAGTTAATGTGTAGGGAAAGGAAACATCTACTGAACACATATATATATGTAGTTGGATTATGCACTAGCTACATATGTAGTGCCACATATACATATATTTATAGTTTGATTATTCATGTATTGTGTAATTAGTCCAGAAGCTCTTTTAGTAACAAATTTGTAATAGTTAGACCATGTTATGCTCTTTATGCCAACAAACTTACTTTCATTAATAATGAAACGTCAAATGTACATGGGGATGACGTATTACTTGCCCTTATTACATAATGTGTACAAAGAAAAGGATATACATATACTAATAAATTCGGTGAGGTCTACTTGCATCTTGGAAAAAAAGTATGTATCTTTCTCGACCAGTTTTAGAATCGTTGTTGTCTTCTCCTTTTGTTCAATGAGTTGGTGATAGAATGGGTTCTTGTGTTACACAAAGTTGTGACCTTCTGACACGTTGACCCTTCATCCAATTTCTTTGATGAGTGGGTCAATTTTGTTGAATGGAAGAAGTCTTGATTTGAAGATTGTAGCATCACCCCTCATAGTGACATCTTTCTATTACAAGTTGGACCATCCATAGATGTTCTAGATATCTTCTTTGTACTTTGTTTTGTTGAAATTGATATAGACCTAAGGAGGGATTCTTGTTTAGCAATAATTTGACATTGAGGCCTTTTTTATCCTGCATCATGTATGTATCAAAATTGTAGTCATTGAATAGAATAATTATTTCATTCATTTTTAAGCTGCACCTTACTCACAATCTCCATCATTCTTGCTCTTCCCTCAAAGTAGTACAATCTTTAAGCATGGATAGAATTTGAACCTACAATAGTTAATCACATAAAAAAAGGTAGATGACAAGAGATGATTTGTTTAGTGTAGATTTTCTTACCATTTTTGGACTTGGTCTGGTCCACCATCACCATCTGATTCTAATTGCAAATGAGGACTACATCTTACTTCTAAAATTGTAGTAGGCCTCGTAGTCCAAAAGCTGAGGACAACTCTGTGACCACACAACAATCCCAGCAGATGGCGATGAAAGTGAACTGCAGATGGATACCCTGTGAATCACTATCACAATTCCAAATTTGAAAAGAAGTATGCAATTGTCGAGAGCGTAGCAGAATCCGACTAAAAAGAAAGGTTGCCTGCACCCACAAAGTGACTATCTTTATGTTGCAAGTCCCCAAGACAACAGTGCATACCATTTGTTTCCTAATGAGTCATTTACTTCATGATCAATGGGACCTTGCTACCATAATATTGGGCACACCCACATCATAAGAGGAAAATGAACACCTTAGCAACCGATTAGTTGCACATGAATATAATCATCAGAAGATAAGAAGAAGGTAATTCAAGAGGTCATTATAGGGTTATAATCAATCAATATGTCTTAATAAGCAAGTTGACTTTTAACCAGTACAGTGGAAATGATGTTGACGCCACACTTAAACTTAAACAACAACTGAAGTTAGTAGAATACCCAAGTTCAACAATAGAAAATGACCAGAATAAAAACACATCAGATTGCATATCTTTAAACATCAAGACATGTTGAGGGAACAGATAAATAGCCAAATCTTGAACCTCAACAACCCAAGGTTGGATGTCACTTAAAAATATCTATAATCTGAGAGGGAAGCTAACAATTACAAGTCCCATATCGACAAGAAGATTGTGAAGAAACCACAAATAAAAAATTGAATTTTCTAAGTGAATGGAATTTGGGTCATTGCCCAACCGAGCTATATATGATAATTTAGACAAAAGAGAGATATATATGAGCTAAAATGAAATCATTACTCACCTTGTTAAGCAATAATCAAATATTAAGGAATAGAAACATTACGCGTACCAGACATACATACAAGTGTGACTTTTGATGCATATTCAGATACTAACATGACAAACATATTTCCATCACTGACTCTATTGTGACTCCATCAAGCAGCAGTATGCAGGAGCTTCCATCAAGAGTTGTGTAAAGAAAAGACCAGCCAATTGTGCAGCTTGTTAAAATACCCACAATCAGACAACTATAAGGGGCCAGAGGGTTTACCGAGTGGGTCCATTAGCGGCCCTACACAGGAGGAGCTTTGTCATTAATCAATATACACACACACACACACACTAAGAAGTTTCCCATTAGTCTTTTGGGACCAACAATAGTCCACATTTTATAGTTCAACAAGTAAAGAGAAGAACCTTTATAAGCCATTAGGATTATCAGATCTTGTGGCTGAACAGGCTACATAGAGGCATAATTAGCGTCCAATAATTTGGAACAAAATGTAACCTGAGAAGAATCAAGACTAATATCAAAAGCTATATCATTCTTAAGTTTTAGAATAGTAACCCCAAGAATGCTTCACAATAATTGCATGAGCCTCAACAACACAACTCTAATAGATTTTGGATTCTAAAATAGCAGAGAAAACCACATGACATAAACCCAGAGAAACAAAAAACAAAAATCAACTTCAATTAACTCTATAACATGCCAAGAAATTCATTTTGAATAATCCTTTAGAGAACATTAGAATGCATGCCCTTGTCTTTGTGAACCCTCTAATTCTAGTGCAGAAATCTTTAGAAACTATATATGTTCTCTAGGACTCATATCCTATCAATATGGAGTCAAAATCAAGGGGGTTGAGTAGGGAGAATTGACATCAGCAAATGTATGCCAAGATAAAGGGGAGTAGTAGATGTGTCACATAATTATGTTTTGGAAAAAAATCTATAGAGGAATTGTAGCTAAGATAATACTTGATGGAGTTCATAAAACATGGAGTAAGATAAAAACATATCCAAGTTACTGATAATTTGATTGAAGATTTTAACATTTCTTAGTAAACATGAACAGAAAGCCAACAATATTCATGAAGCCTGAATGGTGAGTTTTTGATCCCTTGTAATCATTATCATTGATGTTTTTCTCCATTAGGTTTCTGAGCCTCTATAGTTACTAAAAAGAAATTGATTACTAAGCTATCCTGCAACATATAATCAAGATTTGAATAGAAAAACAAGTTATGCCATAAGAAGGATCTCATGATCTCAAATGAAGTAATATGGCTTTGAAACCCACATATGGGAACATGTGCAAAATGAATTCTTGCTAATGGATGACTATAAACAAAACAGGAAGATTTAGTACCTCAGTTACGAATGCCCCAGAAGTTTTTAGTTGAACATATGGAAGATTGGACATAACAAATTACCTACATTTCATTATGCTAAGATAACATGCATACAAATGTCTTCAATTTTTTCTTTGTAGAATTGGTAGTTAAGAAACCGTCTGTATTTTCTTTAGTTGTCCTATGCTAACTTGGAGAATGCAATAGAAAATCTTGATCTTACTTTTTCCCTATAAAGACTATTGATTGTGCAAGAATTAAAGGCAAGAAAAATCATATTATTTTTATGCAGTTGTAGTACTTGGAGGGAGAGGAAAGATAGATTTCATAGAAATAAATATCGATCTCCTGAATCTCTTGGGGATGCGAATAAGAGAGTGACAATCTGCCTTTATGATGTTTAAATTGGATTTCTTTTAGATCTGAATTACTTTGTTTCTTTTGGCTATTGCTGGTGTCGTTTGCTTGGATATTTAGATTCTACTTCCACTAAAGGACCTATAAATATAAATGTGTTGACCTTTTATGAAGCATGAATGGTGAGTTTGGTTCAGATTTCAAGGGTACTTGTGCTTTTAGCCTAAATCCACACAATTACTTCATACAATCACATTTGTCTAGGCAGTCACCTCTAGGAAAATCTCACAATGAATAAGCTCATAGGAATTAAGAGGCGTGTGGAGTAGCAAGGCCAATGATTATAAGAGTTCTATCATTGAAATCTAACAACTAGTTACAAAATAAGCACAACAAAGAATCTACAGAAAGTTGTTTGGATTTTTTTCTATATAATCACAACCGATGTATGTAGTCTATGATCTCATAGATAAAGGACAAGTGAATCATTGAATGTCTTATGGAAATAGCCAATATAGGCTTCCAATTCAACTATACTAGATTGGGCTACACTTATTCATGCTTTATGTTCAAATATAATGAATTTAAAGATCCTTTAATAAATCTTCTCATATTAACTTAGATATACCTCTTCCCCTTTAGTTTTTGTTTGACTTTGAATCAATACTACAATGCTTCAAACTTCACACTGACCTGGAAAGACACAAACACGTGGACAAATCATGAACCCATTAATTGATGACCCAACCTTTGCAACAAAGTTGCAATATGCTGGTTGTAAGGTGGTACCCACTTACAACGATTACAATCACCCTAAGAATCAATATCAGAAAAGCAGACTTCATGTTTCTAAGATGTCCCTAAAATTGAAATTGAAAGGACAAACCAATTTAAGGAGCTTACTACAAAGAAAGGAGAAAGGAACCTTGAATAACATTCTGATCTTAATTGGTTTTCTCCAAAGGAGAGAAGATACTAGTGTCTTCATTTTAGAGTATCTTAGCTAGAAAGCATTTCACGAATATGTATTCGAGAGTCAGAAGTCACCTACTTCTAAGCTAGTCCTCAACGTGCAAATATAGTTGTGGGATATTACTAAAGCCTTTACAATGGAGTGATGTACAATGGAGAATCCAAACATGACAAAAGATGTGACATGTCCCTCTCCTATAGTTAGTGGTGTATGTTTATACAACCATCAACCAATAAAACTTTGTGACCACACAACAATACCAAGGAAGGATGTCACTTAAAGATATCTACAATCTAAGATGGAAGCTAACAATTACAAGTCCCATATCGACAAGAAGATTGAGAAGCAGCCACAAATAAAAAATAGAATTTTCTAAGTGAATGGAATTTGGGTCATTTCCCAACCGAGCTATATATAAGAATTTAGACAAAAGAGAGCTATATATGAGATAAAATGAAATCATTGCTCACCTTGTTAAGGAACAATCAAATATTAAGGAACAGAAACATTACTTGTACCAGACATACATACAAGTGTGAGTTTTGATGCATATTCAGATATTTACATGAAAAACAGATTTCCATCACTGACTCTATTGTGACTCCATCAAGCAACAGTATGCATGAGCTTCCATCAAGATTTGTGTAAAGAAAAGACCATCCAATTGTGCAGCTTGTTAAAATACCCACAATAAGACAACTATAAGGGGCCAGAGGGTTTACCCAGCGGGTCCATTAGCGACCCTACATAGGAGGAGCTCTGTTATTAATATATATATATATATATATATATATATATATATATATATATATATATATATATATATATATATACACACACACACACACACTAAGAAGTTGCCCATGAGTCTTTTGGGCCCAACAATAGTCCACGTTTTATAGTTCAACAAGTAAAGAGGAGAACCTTTATAAGCCATTAGGATCATCAGATCTTGCGGCTTAATAAGCTACACAGAGGCATAATTAGCCTCCAATAATTTGGAACAAAATTTAACCTGAGAAAAATCCAGACTAATATCAAAAGATAGATCATTCTTAAGTTTTAGAACAGTAAGCCCAAGCAGGCTTCACAATAATTGCATGAGCCTCAACAACACAACTCTAATAGATTTTGGATTCCAAAATAGCAGAGAAAACCACATGACTTAAACCCAGAGAAACAAAAAACAAAAATCAACTTGAATTAACTCTATAACATGCCGAAAAATTCATTTTGAATAATCCTTTAGAGAACATGAGAATGCATGTGCTTGTCTTTGTGAACCCTCTAATTCTAGTAAAGAAATCTTTAGAAACTATATATGTTCTCTAGTACTCATATCCTATCAATATGGAGTCAAATTCAAGGGGGTTGAGAAGGGAAAATTGACATTAGCAAATGTATGCCAAGATAAAGGATAGTAGTAGATGTGTCACATAATTATGTTCTGGAAAAAAAATCTATAGAAGAATTGTAGCTAAGATAATACTTGATGGAGTTCGTAAAAATGGAGTAAGATAAAAACATATCCAAGTTATTGATCATTTGATTGAAGATTTTACCATTTTCATAGTAAACATGAATAGAAAGCCAACAATATTCATGAAGCCTGAATGGTGAGTTTTTGAGCCCTTGTAATCATTATCATTGATGTTTTTCTCCATCAGGTTTTTGAGCCTCTATTGTTACTGAAAATAAATTGATTACTAAGCTATCCTACAACATATTATCAAAATTTGAATAGAAAAACAAGTTATGCATTAAGAAGGATCTCATGAACTGAAATGAAGTAATCTGGCTTTAAAACCCACATATGGGAGCACGTGCAAAATGAAATCTTGCTAATGGATGACTATAAGCAAAACAAGAAGATTTAGTACCTCAGTTATGAATGCCCCAAAAGTATTTAGTTGTAGTCACCTACTACTAAGCTAGTCCTCAACGTGCAAATACAATTGTGGGATATTACTAAAGCCTTTACAATGGAGTAATGTGCAATGGAGAATCCCAACATGACAAAAGATGATACATGTCCCTCTCCTACATTTAGTGGTGTATGTTTATACAACCATCAACCAATAACATTACCTACAATGCACTAGCTATATTGTAATAGATGAGGAAGGCCAGTGTATGGGGGTGCAACAAAGAAAGAGGAACCAATACCCTAGCAGTACTAAGTTGTAACACAAACCTCCTAGAAAACAAGCACAATACTAAAACAATAGTAAAAAAAACTTGGAAGAAAATACCAATAAAACTCTATGACCACACAACAATCCCAGCAGATGGTGATGAAAGTGAACTGCAGATGGATACCCTGTGAAGCACTATCACAATTCCAAATTTGAAAAGAATTATCCAATTGTCAAGAGCGTAGTAGAATCCGACTGAGAAGAAAGGTTTCTTGCACCCACAAAGTGGCTATCTTTATGTTGTAAGTCCCCAAGACAGCAGTGCATACCATTTGTTTCCTAATGAGGCATTTACTTCATGATCTATGGAACCTTGCTACCATAGTATCGGGCACGCCCACATCATAAGAGGAAAATGAACACCTTAGCAACCGATTAGCTGTACATGAATATAATCATCAGAAGATAAAAAGAAGGCAATTCAAGAGGTAATCATAGGGTTATAATCAATCAATATGTCTTAGTAAACAAGATGACTTTTAACCAGTATAGTGGAAATGATGCTGTGGCCACACTTGAACTTAAACAACAACTGAAGTCAGCAGAATACCCAAATTCAACAACAAAAAATGACCAGAATAAAACCACATCAGATTGCATATCTTTAAACATCAAGCCATGTTGAGGGAACAAATAAATAGACAAATCTTGAACCTCAACAACCCAAGGTAGGATTTCACTTAAAGATATCTACAATCTAAGATGTAATCTAACAATTACAAGTCCCATATCAACAAGAAGATCGAGAAGCAACCACAAATAAGAAATTGAATTTTCTAAGTGAATATAATTTGGGTATTTGCCCAACCGAGCTATATATGAGAATTTAGACAAAAGAGAGCTATATATGAGCTAAAATGAAATCATTGCTCACCTTGTTAACATATACAACAAGAAATTTCATGTACAACTTGGCACAACTATGTCATCATTCATAGAAGACTTTATTAAGACATTGTTAGTAGCACCAACAAAAGTTTATGTTTGCAATAAAAAAATGGAATAATCGGAACTGATCTGAATACCCAAGCCATTCTCCCCAAAAATTTAGGAGCATGAGGTTTTGCTTATGGAAATGTTCCCACCATGCCAGGAGCTTTCAAATTTATTTGTTCCAATTATTGCATATGCTAAGGTTCCTGCTTAAGGCATAAAGAAACATGGAATATATTCGGTTAGTTATCAATTGAGGTTCCTGGTAATTCCAACAAGCATCATGGACAAAGTAATGGATTTGGTGAGCGTATTATACCCTCACATGATATTTCTGGAACCACTAATCTAATTTGGAAACAAGAAGCTCTTGTGAAGATTTTTTGTTGATAATAGAAAGAGATATGTGGTTCACTTATTTCTTAGGACAAGCTTCATGCTATATTTTGAAAGTGAAACATGAATACATATCTTTTTGTAGGAAAAAAATAGAATCCACATGACTTGCAATAAGATCAATAATAACAACTACATTTCAGTCTGATATGTATAACAATGTACATGAAAACAAAATGCCTATTATGAAGCACCATACTCAGAAAAGAAAAGACAATAAAATTCAAAGAACAAACATAAACTACGTTTAATGCTACCTACCATGATTCTTCATCCTCTCCAACTGAGTCCAAACTCTTGTACAACTCAATTGGTACTTCTCTAAACATATGAGTGGTGAGAAACTTGATAGTTCAATCTTTAACATGGAATTAGACCGGAAACTATCATACTCGTCAAGGTAGCTCCCTGGAAGCCTTTAGGGGTCAAGAAAACCACAACAAGTATCATAGTAAAGAAGGAAAACAATGCAGTGGAGTAGAGAAAAATTTGCTAAAATCATCTCCTAAAAGTAGGAAACATTAGCAGTTAATAAAAGACAACACTAGGAAACTCTTTCAAACAGATACGCCTGGGTCTATTATAAGGGACTCGTCAAGGAAGCATTGAAAATGGAGCAATTTAAGCATACATAACGCTTGCAAGCTATCATAATTAGGTTGAGAGGAAGGAGCCAAGTTTGACAGGGTATAGGTTGTTGAAGAGTAAAGGAACCTATCATGCTTTGGTTGTGATGAAACTATTGTAATTGAGGCAAGAAGTTGAGAGTGAGAGCAATGCCATTATGATCTTTAATAAAAATTTGTATGGCCTTTTTGCTATTAGATGTTTACTAGATGAAGTTTCAAATTGATTCACCATCAGGTGAAATTGGAGTTTCCATCGATATTGCAACAACATTTTCAGTAAGGAGTTGCAATCAAGCAATAATAAATAGGTTATACATAGACACAATAGCTAGTTGAAGATACACAACAACATATTAGAGTGCTTAGGGAGCGTAGAGATATACAACAACAATAAATAGGTTATCATTATTCCAATGGCATTGGAACTATGTACTAATTAATATTTCCCAAAATACTAATTAGTTACCAGTGGCATTATTGCTTTAGAATGAGTGATAAATAGGTTATGCCTTGGCACACTAGCGAGTTGGAGCTATACAACAACATATTAGAGTGCTTGTTGAGCATAGAGATATACAAAAACAATAAATAGGTTATCATTATCCCAATGGCATTGAAACTATGTACTGATTAATATTTCCCAAGACGCTAATTAGTTACTAGTGGTATTATTGCTTTAGAATGGGTGCTAGATCCAGCCTTGTTTAACATGGAAAATTAATCCCACAACAAAGGTGTAATTGTTGGTATGTATGCCCTGATAGCCAATCATGGGATGATTGGTGGGATACATTAAGATTGATTTGCTAAACATCAAAAGGCAAGCTTCCAATTCTTTCTGGATCAGTCATATGAGATAGTGATAGAACAGATTGAATGTCTAGAGAATGACAATATTCAATGACGTATGCTTTCAGGTTAAGGACCTGAACGATGAGATCATACGGATGCTAAGAGTTTTTACATTCTTGTTATGTCCCTAGTCAGATGTCATTGTGGAAGGTAGATAGACAACAATGACACACAAGACTAGATTGTGGTGTTGGTTGATGACAGAATCTCATTAGTCATGATATAGAGATATCAAACCAAACACATAGGTATTTGTTAGAGAACAAGTATACCGGACAGGCCCACCGTGAGTTTGACACATGGAACCATGACATGGTAGTCACAGTCAGTACTCATAGTGATGGTGGTGAGTGTGATTCTTTGACCTAAAATCACTACACTCAACACATGTCGTTGGGCACACTTTGACATCATCAAACACATTCTTGAAACATGGGTTGTTATAAAGGTGATGATTGGGTGGCTTTGACACATGGGGATTTTGAGGGGTGAGTGATAGATATGGGCTTTTGTCACTGGATCACTGCAGGATGGTTGAAATGGAGGAGTGCAACTGGAGTTTTATGCGATCAGAAGATCCCTCTCAGGTTAAAAAGTATGTTTTATGGAACAGCTATACGACCAACCATGCTCTATGGGAGTGAATGTTGGGCGGTGAAGAAACAAGGTCTCAACAAGATGAACGTGGCTGAAATGTGTATGCTGAGATGGATGTGTGGGAAGACAAGAAAAGATCGTTTGAGAAATGACTATATCAGGAATAAAGTGGGGGTGGAGAGCATTGAGGACAAGTTGTGTGAGGGCCGACTCAGATGGTACAGACATGTGCAACGCAGACCTACTAGTGCGCCTATACGAAGCAATTCTATTGATCCAAACACTATAAATAGAAGAAGAGAAGGCCTAAATTAACATGGGATGAGCTTATAAAGAGAGATTTTGAATCTCTACATCTCAATCAGAATATGTCCCATGATAGAGCTGAATGGAAACGAAGGATCCATGTAGCCGACCCCAACATAGTTGGGATTGAGGCTTAGATGATGATGATGATGATGATGAGTGATAGATATGGGATTTGTCCCTCCTGAGGGAGTATGATATCCATGGCCACTTGATGAGTAGGATTGAGAAAGGCGTGCACGCATGTGTGAATCAATATGTGATATCGATGTCATACATATCTCTTCCAATCTACTCTGAGATCAATAAAGTGAATGAACATTGACAGGATGATTGTTCCATGCCTCAAGTTCATTCGGGATATCAGTGATAAAGGAATTATACATTCACTGTAACACCATTCACGGATTGTAGGATTGAAAGTTGTTCTCCAACTTTCTATTTCACTTGGGTAGCACTAATATGTGACTAGGAACCGCTCTTTGCTTGTGAAGTCATAAGTGTTATGGACTTTCACTGCCAATGTGAAATGGACCTACAGGGTCACACACATAGGATTTAACTTGGAAGAGGAGTTTTGTCCACAAACAATGTTTAGATTGATTACTAAAGGAGTTTAGTAGTTCAATTAAACACTCAATCAATTGATGGCTTAGTATCATAATGTTCAAGGTGTTGGACACATTGATTGGAGTATCGGATTGATTGAAGCTGTAATTGACTAATTTTGCACAATCTGCACTCCCAACCGATCGGCTCATGTGATGAACCGATCGACTCAGATGGTGAGTCGATCGGCTCATGGACAGGGTGAAACAATTGGTTCAAGTGTTGAAACGCTCGGTTCAACTGGTGCAACCGAGCAAGTTGGGAAAGTAGGATTGGTGAGAAATTTCTTTTTGTTTCACTTGCCCAATGTGATTGGAACAAGGATTGGTATTTGGTACCAATTAGAAACAAAAGAAGAAAAGTCAATCGGGAACTGATCAGGACCACGAACCGACCCATTCAGAAGTGAACTGACCGTTTCATGGGTCCCAACCGATCGGTTTAGGTGTCAACCGACCGGCTCAGGTCCCCAACCGACCGTTTTAGAAATGAAACGATCAGTTCAGGTTACGCAGTTGGCTGTTTTTGTGGAAAATCTCGAACCCTTCTACTCCTGCTTTAGTCCCACATTGCCCAGGATAGAGAACCCTATCCCATGACCCTCCTATATATATAGGGGTATTGGGGGCTTCTCAAAGTACAACTTAGTGCAACCAGTTGCTTGGTAAAGTTGGTGTTCTCTCTGATTTTGGTAACCGAGAGAGCCTGAGCAAGTGCTACTCGATAAGGGAGGCACAACAAGGGAAAGACAACTACAGAAAGTGACTGGTGGCAGCAGAGTGTGTCAGTGACTAATACGCTGACAGGAGGGTGCGACTCCTTCTGATTCCTTGTGAGACAAGGAGATTGGAGTTCCAGGTGGTCTGTGTGGACTACTTCAGAGGCGGGAGATTTCTGCTGCTCGGAGGAAAGCTGTCAATCCCGACAGTCCCGGTGAGACCAGGAGTCGTCAGTCCTGGTGCGACTAGGAGCTGCACGGACACCGTCCAAGACCAGAGGTGAAGACCGTGCAAGCCGTGAGGTATTGTCACCTAGCAAGCCTCGGGACAAGGTATGATTCCACAAACCATCCTTTTCTTTTGTATAGACGTTGACGCATTTCCTTGTTCTGGATTTGGGGAGGAAATTGTTTTTGTTTTTGCTGCCTTCTCTACCTCCCCTAAAACCCAACAGTGATCTCTTACAAGTAGTCTAGCCATCATGGATATGGTTGAAAATTATTCTCCCTGGTTCTTTCAAATAGTTGTAAATCATAGAAAGAACCAATAGAAACATCACATGCATTGTTGCATACTAGAGAACATCACATACATAAGTGTGAAATGGAGCCTTACCATAAAAGAGGTATAAATGTTAACCAATACTATATAATATTCATATCATAGTCTTATGTAGCAAGAGAAATGGAAAATAATGTTGTAATGGTGGTTCAAATGACAATCCTTTCTATATCAAATGAATTGACTAGCTTTACATCAAACAAAAACTTTATTCTAAACCTATAGAAAAGAGGAAAAATAGCATCTAGAGAATTTTGAAGGAACTTTTATTGTTTGCCTCGCTTGCCTCGCTCCAAGCATTTTACCTACAATAGCAAAAATAATAATCTAAAACCATTATATAGACATGTTACACTTATAACACTGTGAAAAGAAAATTACCGAACAATGAGTAGCTTCTTTGGCCAAGCTATTATTGACCCGATTGCATCTTCAATGATTTGGTAATTGTCGAATGGTCTAACCAATTGCTCTTCAAGTTTAATTGCCAAACCAATGCAAACAGTAGCAAATGCAGACCCTAACTTTCCTCCTATTGCAAGGTCATGATTCACACCTATCACTTGTCCTTGAGCTACAATTGATGTTCCATCATCAAAACTTAACAACCTCACAACCTATAAGTTGTACGAATTACAATGTAAAATTTTAGATATCAAGAATAAAAGTTAATAGGAGTTTTTTTTCTTTTAATAACCTATCTTTCTATAATGGTGGTTCCACTACATGACTTTTGTGGCATGGGTGTTCCTTCATTCCTGGTTGTTTCCATATTCTACAATACAAAACACTTATCAAATTAATAAAATCATAACTTATAATTATTACTAAAATTTTGAATAATTACTTGATTTGTTTGAAATGGAACACTCCCGCTTGAATTTTACAAAATTATTGCTTCGAGATGTTCTTGTCTTTTTTTCAGATCTGACAATTCTATTTTTTGTGACTCACATATGTTTTGTAGGTGTTTGACTGTACCTTTAAAACCCTCCACATATGCCAGACTAAACTCATTAGTCTCATGGTTCACACGAGCCTTCTTTGCACACAATATTTTATCAGCAACTTCATATTCATCAAGATTTGCATCATTGTTTTCAAGTGTGGATTGTAACTTTTCCTACAACAGTAACCATAATGATGATAACAAATTAAACAAATAAAGTCAAATATGTCATGAATAATTTTATACTTACAATTAGTTCAACTGATTTTGCATCTACAGGAGTATCATCCTTCTTCTTATGGGTAGCAACAAACAACTATAATCGACTAACGGGACCCCCTTATTCTTTTGTTGCAATTGTTATTAATACAAAAATAAAGTATAAGTAGAGTGTGAATGTGTTATGATATTATTATCATTATGTGGAAAATCACTCACATTCGCTCTCTCACAAGAATATGGCATCGACCCCGATGTATGTCGTGTGGTAACAAACTTTCTACTCATACTATTCTTTGCACTCCGTAACTACAGTTCATGAACATTAACCTTATCACCAATGAAAAATAAAAGAAGACATAATATATATCTAATTAATTTACCTTTCCGACATTAGAGTCTCATAAATTCACAAGAAAAGCCCACTGCAATGGGTTAACACAAGAAGGACGATCATTAAGTATGTCTATTTTGTCTTTGTGGTGGATATAATTTTTTCTTTTGATTTCAGATTTGAAGTTTCTCCAACAATCCCTAACTGTGTGTAGAACCAATTTCTTTCCCTTTGGGTCGATACTAAATTTCTTCTGTTAAATGAAAAATAGAATGAATATAACAAATACACGCTTCAATAGAACTTTACAAAAATATATTACCAAGACATAATTCCATATTTTAGTTTCCTTTCCAGCTGGTACTTATCACCAATCCAAGTAATCCAAGGGTGCCAGATGTGAATTTCTAGCAATTGTTCCCAAAAAAGAAGACAAGTCATTTTGATGAGGTACAATTGGTTCTCCATTTTCTTCCAATGTGATGGGTAATTTTGTATCCCCTGTCTTACTCCATAATCGAAGACACTTTGAATAGCCTCCTTTTTATAAACACAACACCACCTAAAAATTTAAAACAATATGAGGCAATTATTTTTAAAATATACAGAAATATGCTAAAATATGAGGTAATAGCTAATTGGTGTAAATTGTTGATTAGAAACTTATGTACCTTCATCATGATTAGCAGTAGTTTCTTCATCAACCAATTTGAAGTCCTCATCATTTACATGATTGGTTTCGACCTCATGATCTATATTTCCATTATCAACAGAATGATCAACTCTCATGTCATTATTTGCCAAAGAATCCCTATGACCAACTCCAACCTCATGATTGATATTGGTTGTATCAACTGAATGACCAACTCCGGTACCATTGCTTGCCAAAGAATTATCCTTATGAACAGAATGACCAGCTCTGATGTTATTATTTTTCAAAGAATTTCTATGATCAGCTCCAACCTCATGATTTATATTGACATTATCAACAAAATGACCAGTTCTCATACGATTGTTTAACAGAGACATCCTTACACCGATTGGAACATCATGATTTATCATTGACAAATGCAGATGCTTCGCTTTTCAGATGTGTACTTTAGCATTTTTACTACTGAAAACAGATGATGCACTAACCTTTTTATTAGTTTTATTACCCAAATCAGCTTCAGAACTTCCATGATCATCATTAACTGAATCAAGATAGCCTCCCTTCATTCTCAAATCAGCATTAACTGAACCAAGATATCCTCCTTTCATTCCCAAATGAGCATTAACAGAACCAAGATAACCTCCATTCATTCCCAAATCAGCATTAATTGAACCAAGATAGCCTCCATTCATTTGCAATCGTTTAGACATTCCTACAAAGATAAATATGAAGGCAGAATTTTACAACTATAAGGTCAAAATGATAATAGATAAATTATATGTCACCGTACCCTCCAATTTTCGTTTAATTACACCATTGTTTGCATCATCAGTTTCTCATGCAGACAACAATTGCGAACATCTTTTCAACATTCTAAAAATATAATGCATAACAAATATTAATAAAACAAAACTATAACCATAAAAATATAGTTAAATAATAATAGTTGTAGGGGCTACCTGATATAAACATTATAAAATAGTTGTTGATTCAATTATTGACATCAAAAAAAGCTTGCAAATTTTAAGAGAAATAGTATGCATATTAAAGGAAGAACAATGGTATTGATAATTAATAATAAATGAATAAAACTAAATTCATATAACGCTACATCAAGATACAAAATATTAAAAACTACAAATGATACATCACAATGATCTCAATCAAGTTGCTCATCATTTTTGCAATAGTAAAAAGTTACACCCTCCATATCTTCTCTAACCAAATCAGATCCAATAGAAATATCACTAAAAATAGATTCCCAATCATCTGCATGAGAATCTTCAGGTACGCATGTCCCATCCATGAAATTTTCAGTAAGCTTCTCATCCATGTCATAACTATCACATGGTGTCATCTGCACGACAAAGCTCCACCCACGAAGATTGATGTCAGTCAGATAAAAGACTTGTTGTACTTGAGAGGCCAATACAAATGGATTTTCAATTAAGTCAATGAGTTTTAAATTGACCATTGTAAATTCATTTTCATCTTTTTTGAAGCCCTTGTTTGCATTGACCCTATCACCTTTGAACAATACAACTTTCAATTGCTCATAGTAACTAATCTAAAAAATCTCTCTGAGTACCCCATAGTAGGTAACTTGACCCAATTTAGGATTTTTGTCCTTGGAACTGGAAAAACATTCTATCTAGGCATTCACCATTATCCCATTATTCTGGGTTTTTTTACCATGTTCCCCCTCCTTGGTTCAAAATCTATATCCATTTGTTACATATCCATTGTATTTGTTTGCCATATTTTGTGGTCCCCGAGCTAGAGTTAGTAGATTTGATGGAAAATTTTCTGACTTGGCCATCTATTCAATATGTATACATTATGAATTGAGTTATTAATACAATGCTCTAACAATATTTAATGAAATTAATTTTATAGACTTACATGTTTCTTAAACTAATCACTAAAAGTGTTCGTATGAATATTACTGATTTCCCACTGTCTTGCACGCGGATTCATTTTTTCACGTGGCGAATGTGTTCCCTACTAACAAGTACATAAGTCATGTGTACATATATCTAATGGTGCACATGCATATTTCTTAATAATTTAATGAACTCACTCCATGAACGGTTCAACTTCAACACAATTGGATAAAATATATTGATGTGCAGTTTTTAGCATCACATCTTCAAGAAAATATGTATACTCTTTCCTATTTGACGCCCTTTGTGTAAAAATATAGACCACTCATCATAAGTAACAATATTGTCATCTTCAACATCATTTCTAGCCAATTTTGTGAACCTTTTCTCTACACCAGAGAGATACCTTGAACAAAATGTTAAACATTCATCTACCAGGTAACATTCTGCTATGGAACCTCCTGGAGAAACTTTATTCCTCACATATTCTTTCAAAGTTTTTAAGCATCTATAATGATAAATATAATTTGTTTAAAATCAAAAAATACATTTGATAAAATTTTAGTGAAACAAATAGTAATACATACTACCTTGCACTGGATACATCCAACGATAAAATGGTGGTCCAGCTGTCTTAGCTTCTCATGGAAGATGAATGGCCACATGCTCCATAATGTCAAAAAATGAGGGTGGGAAAATCTTCTCCATGTTGCACAGAGTCACTGTAATTCTAGATTCTAACTTCTAAATAGCATATGGATTTATCTCTTTTGAGCATATGTCCTTGAAAAACCTAGACAACCCAGTTATCATAGTTATGGTGTTCTTGCTCGGTAGTGCTACTCGTAAAGCCAATGGCAGAAATTGTTACATTAATATATGGTAGTCGTGACTCTTAAATGCCAACAATTTTCTTTCTTTGATGTGTGCATTTCATGAGATATTGGAGGAATAACCATTTTTAACCCGTACATACTTCAAAAACCTACAAAATAATTATTTTTCCTCCTTTTTCAAAGTAAAACAAGAAGGTGGAATAAAATTCTTACTTCTATTCTTGATAATGTGCAGTCTAGGTCTTATTCCCGTCTCTAAAAGGTCATAATGAGATTTTTCATTATCTTTTGATTTATCCATCCCAAGTAACGTGTGAATCAAACTCTCACATACATTCTTTTGAATATGCATTACATCAGGATTATGAAGAATAAGGTTGTACTTCCAGTATGGCAACTAAAAGAAAATGCTTTGTTTTATCCAATTGTAAGCCATATTGTCTACATCTTTTGTTTAAACTAAAACTTGATTTCCAGACAACATCTTTGGAGGAGTTCTTAATTCTTCTTTTCCATCAAAGGAGGACATATCCCTATGATATTTATTATCCAACGGAAGGAACTCCTGTGGCCCATGAAACTTTGTTTCCTACTATGTGGTAGTCTAATAGACCACATGTCTTTATCGCAAATAGGACATGCATCATACTCACTAGTTTGCCAACCAAATAAATAACCATATGCAGGGAAGTCATTTATCATCCATAGTAAGGTGGCACGCAATTTGAATATAGCTTTACGATCATCATCGTAGGTATCAACAACAACTTCCCACAGTTCTTTCACCTCTTCAATCAGAGGTTGTAAGTAAATATCTATCTTCATTCTTGGTTGGGATGGACTAGGAATAATCATAGAAAGGATAAAATTAGGTGTCTTCATGCATAACCATGGTGACAAACTGTACAGAATCAATATGACTGGCCAAATACTATATGATTGATTCATCATGCCAAAGGGATTAAATCCGTCAGATGCTAAACCAAGACACACATTACGAGAATCAGATGCAAAATCAGGATGCATGTTATCACATGTCTTCCATGCAGGTGAGTCTGCTGAATGTCTTAAAACTCTATCCTTGGTGCAACTTTGATCGTTCCACCACATTAGTGGTGTGACTCTAGAGGACATAAACAATCTCTTCAACCTAGGAGTCAAGGGAAAGTAGCACATAATTTTACAAGGAACTCTTTTCTTTTTAATTCCCATACTTTGTGCACTTTCTACATCACTTTTAGTCTCTTTATATCTGGAAGCATTACAATGTGGGCATGAAGTATTATTTGCAAACTCCTTGTGATACAAAATGCAATCACGTATACAAGCATCAATTTTCTCATAGTCAAGACTAAGGTCCCTAATTATTTTCCTTACTTCATAGTATGAACAAGGCAATGTGTCACCCTCAGGAAGCAAATCCTTCGAAAGTTTGAGCAGCTCAGTAAATGATTTATTGCTCCAATGATTGCTACATTTTATATGGAACAACCTCACAACAACATACTGCATGGAATACTTCTTATTTATAGGATACAAATATTTTGCAGCAATCTCTAACAATTTGTAGAATTGCTCAGCTTCTTCGTCATCAACAAATACAAATACTTCATCGTCGTCGTTGTCCATAGTTTCTCGATTGTTTTGGATTCCATATGCATCGTGCAACATGTCTCTCATATCATCAAACGAAATGTTGTCTTGCATAGAAGAATCTTCATTGGCATCACAAGAAGTCTCACCATGAAAAATCCAATCAGTGTAGTTGCTGAAAAAACCATTCCATAATAGGTGCTCGGTTGTCACTTGACGGTTGTATCTTTGTGTATTTAGACACTTTTTACAAGGGCATAAGATAGTCTCATTCCAACTACATTTTTCGAAAGCGTCCTCTATGAATATCACTAACCCAGTTAAGTACTTTGTACTGGTCCTGTCTTCCTCAATAATCCATCTTTTGTCAATCATACTTCCCTAGATAAATGTAAGTAAACACATTAATAAAATAAATTTATATATACGTAGAAATTGTTAATCAAATGGAAAAATATAAATAATAAAGAAGGTAAAAAAGTATACATAATTAAACACAATGAAAAATTAAATATATAAATAAGTAGAAAATCAATAAAGTATAATACCAATCATAGTATACATAATAATTTGACAAGGCATGCATATATCTATTTATCTATGATGTATTGGTAATCAATATCAAAATAGTTTTGTTGTCTTGTTGGACTATGATGATAAGGTTCAACCACTGAATCATAGACACATTTCTAGACACAGACATCAACACGGACACGAGACACGTCAATTTTCTAAAACATAAGACACGAACACGACTCTAGATGAGGTTTTTCTTCATATATACAAATGTGTGTATGATGTATATATATCTATGTGTATATGTATGAAAGCTCAGAACATGTGAGCGGTCAGTATATGGAAGCTCACTGCCCCTCCACAATTGAGACAATTCATATGAATGTTTGCCACTGATCAGATCTCCAAAAAAATCCATACCCCTTGCGAGACATAATTCCCAAGATGTAGGGTGTTCCATCTGTAATATTATTTGCATGGATTGACACATAGGTGGAGTGATTAGAAGAGAGAGTGGAAGGTGATGGAGGCATGTTGAGTTTAGAATGGTTCTTACCTAAGTTATTGGGTCAAGTACTTTGTCTTCGTAGTGTTGGCTATTGTAGGATTAGGATGGAGTGAACATCAGAACTAAAAACAAGAAGAAGAGGGAAAATTAGGGTGGAGAAATTTGAGGATTGTAGTGTGATGATATGGTGTAAAAATCCACTGGAGGGCCTCTATTATAATATGTACTACTAGAAAATCTTTCATTTAAATCCTCTTTGAATGCAAAATTTTCCATCTTAACATTCTTTTCACTACTAGATGACCTATACTAGAGGGCCTCTATTATAATATGTACTACCGGATAATCGTTCATCTAAAACCACTTTGAATGCAAAATATTTCATCTTAACCTTCAATTTCAAACCCACATCGGTACTAGGATCAGGAACTAAATTTATTCCCTATGCCACCTGATAAATTTAGCACCAATATACCACTTAATTCACCACTAAGAAAATGTCCAGGATCATATTGCAGTGGACACAAATTATTGTCTATCAATTTAATCCTACACCTATGCAACTGAACTTATAGTTGTTTTGATATGCATATTTGGGTTAGAGGACGTGATTTAAATCATGATTGAATGGGCTGAAGTAAGTCCACTCAATGTCAATTCTAGTATGATCAGCAAAACAATCGATACTCTGACCTCACAAATGTTACAAAATAGAAGTGAGTGTCTTCTGTAATGGAATACTGCTATCTGACTGGAAGGTGTTTTTATTAGTGCAAGACCCATATATTTTGAAACAAAGTTTGTGATAGTTGTTTTTCATTGATTTGGACTCTATTCTAGTTTTTACTCCTTATATGATACTCTGACCGCATGTTCTTCTGAAAACACTCTGTAAATATGTTGACTTCTTATAAATTTTCAGATTTACATTAATTAACAATTCATAGATGTTGGTAGATTCATCATCTTTAGTATTGTATTGTTAATGTTTAAAGGATCCAATCTTTCTACTAGATAGTGTTGGAGTTTGAAAATCTTGCAATGGATGATGGCTTTGGTTCCTATGGGTTTCTGAAACTCCTTCATTGTTCAAAGTATCTATTCTAAGCCATAGAAGTGGTTATGCTTATCCATCTACTTGTTGGTTAGCATAGGTGTTTGTGGTTCACTAGATATGGATCTAATATTAAGATGACGTGTTTTTAGCTCAAGGCTTTATGCTAATTTTATTTCCATGTGGATCCTTCATGCGAGTGTCCGCATTTCTCTGGACATCAATCTGGTTTTCTACATGACTCACTGGAATGCTTTGCACATGTTTTTGAATGTTGGTATCATTCTCCCTTTTTATGGCTCTTTGTCAATTCTCTATCCAATCATGACTTATTTGCTAGGTCGTTCTACAACTTAGTGAAAAAGTAGGGATCTATCACCTAGACCTGTATAAATTCTCACATTCTATTTCTTATATACAAGCATTGTTCATTTTTTTAGTGAGCTAAGGGGGTCTGGTTAGGTTATATTCTCTACTTTTTTTTGTGTTCACTATTTGATCACTGGGAAGATGATGAGTCTCTTGATGTATTAGCTGCATTGGACTTTTCTTATGATCATCACTTTTTTATTTCAAGTTTATTTTTCATCTGAATCTATTATACATATATCCCCATTCCTTTTCCTTTTCTATGTTGCGTGGATTTGATTAGATACCATTGCATGTTGCATTTTTTGTTCATTAATTAGTCTCAACGAATGTGATGACTCCCATGTTTTGTTAGCTAAATTACATTTTTCTTATACTCCTATACTTACATATGATTTTATTTCTCATCCTAAATTCCCTATGTAGTGGTGATTTGGGGGAGTGCTTCTCATATTTTACTTACAATGATCTTCTCATGCTACTACTTTGTTGAGACCATGAGTTTTGTTGCTATAACATGTTTAGTGTTGCTATGATGGTCATTTTCATTGCCTCTACTCTTCTGTAGTCCTAGCTAGTACTCTATCATGAGTGACTGTAGAAGATGGGGCAGTCAAAGCAAGGCTATAGTTTTTGTCTATAGTAGGAAGTGAAGCTAAAAATCAGAGAACACTAAAGGCATTGTACAACATTAATAGTGTTTATAAACTCATTAGAGTTAGAAATGACAGTTAGTGTTTGTTTAATGCATCATAATGTTTTTTTAGTGCCTACATATGCAATGATTACAAATTGGAACCATGGACTATCTCTATCCACTTATATGGCAGGAGATATACATCTGAAATTCATAAATCATTTGACAATCCAACATACTGATATATTCTATACAAGCTTAATGACAAATTATAAATTGTATAATGACTATCACGACTTCAACTTTCCTTACGGAATACTTTGCACTTACATGTACTAGATAATTAATCACAATTTTAAAGCAAATCATATAATACATAAAAATGAATTATGTGTAATTTGGGAGTCATTCTTCCAACTGAGAGGTAAAAAATTGGCTGTCAACACATTTGTCTTTGGATTTAGTGAGAATACATAATAGGTAACCCATATATTGCCAAATTTCAACATAGAGACCATCCTCTAGAATAGAAACTATCATCAAGAAAAAGAGTTGAAGACCCGTTGATGGTTAAATGGAAATTCACCCTCATTTGGTTATCAGTAGCATGAAACAGAAGTATTCTTAGATACTTTAAAGAGCCCCCTTTTGTTTATTATTCTTGATTTGAAAATTGATGATCCTTTAGAAATGAAATGGATGCACACTGATTTTTTTTTATCCTTTAGCTAAATAAGGATCTAAGAAACACAAGGGGGAAGTGCATTGAAGTTTCAGATTTTGTGACTCCAGCTCAGATATCATCTATCAAATTGAACTGCCTACTTTTAGTTACAGTCGTCGTGCTACTGATTGTTAGTTCATTTAGATCAGTTATGGTTGTAATGCTATTGATGGTCACGTAAGCTCATCAAGGACTTGTTTGATACAATTGTTAACCACTGTGTCATTGTCAAGACTCATTTGATACAACAGTTGTGAGCTAACTTGTGTATGATTAGGAATTTAATATGTTTATATGTGTTTATACTACTATATATGCATAATAACTAATAAAGTATTGATATACCCAACAATTCATGTTGTGAACACATATCATAGCTACCTACACTTTTCCCTAATTTGTTAACTAGTGAGTGCACATCCATAATATTAATATTAATTCTATCAATGCCATCTCGTCACGTTTCCTGTGTGATGGTCCAACTATATTCCTTCCATGCATTCTACTGTCAAGGTGAACAAGGAAAACTTTGTTGACTCTACTTCCATTATGAGGTGAACATGGAAAATACCACACATCCATATATGGTTAATCTGATATTTCTCTCTTGAGCATAATTGTTAACCACATGTTACAATTTTATGTCGTCGCTGACAAATAACTACATGGCATTTAAAATTCTGGAACTTGAGCATGTAGTTTCCAGATAGTTCCTACATATGCTTCTGTTGTGAAACAGGTATAACACAACAGTTTTTATCAGTAATCATGAAACTGACATATTTCTATAAATTAACAGATCGAATTTTCTGTTAGCCAACTATAGTCACCTACTCACTGTTGTGTTGTGATAGCATTCATATACTATGAAATTCATCATCCGAATTCCAAACATAGTTACTTAGGTTATGTTACATGTATGTTTATCATGTGACCTATTCGACCAACAAAAATGTTGTATGATGATAGAAACATGAGGCCTATTGGGCATCAAAATGCTTTTTCTCTATTTCTCTAAAGTATACCTTTGGTTGCACCTCTTCCATATCTTGCTAAACCCAATCCATAATTTCCAACCCAACATCCAGTTGCAATGTTATCCTTTCATTTGCTAGAAGTTCTAAGGGGAATACACCCTTCCATCCAACAAATTATTGTGCAACCTTATTGTAGTTTGTCCTCGAGAACAACTACGCATGTAAAAAACCTTATTGTGTTTCATTTTTCTTGTGCTTCTAGGCCATTGCCCTAAATTTATTAAGTAGACCCAAAAAACCAAAACAACCCTAAACAAATTCAAAAGTACGACATGGACATTAATAAAGGAAACAATAAATTTACTCACTGGAACGAAAAAAAGAGACTGGCAAAAGAAATTGGAATCTGTTGGGGCATGTACATGTCTAATCTCACAAAAATAGGGTGGTCCCACTTGTAATCTACCATGGGGTCTGTAAATGAGGGAACCTTTTAAAGGAATAACCCTTTCATTATGAAAGCAAAGAAATCAATGTCCATGATAAGACTTTTGACCATCAATGTCCAAAATACTATAATATGAAAAATAAGGAGATCTATTCAATTATAAAGCCCAAAGGGAACCCAAAACATAAGTACATATTTTGTTGTATAAACAATATCAAGGAATATCAACGATAAAGACCATGAGTTGTATCTGATACATAGTGCTTTAACCCAATTAGGTCCAGAGTTTCATGTTCAAAACCCATTACATTGCAAGACTTTGGCTTACTAAGTGTGCGCTATAGAGCTAGTACAACTCGAAATAATCGTATCCCCTTGACAAATGGTTCCCATTGGAACAACTGAGTATGATCATTTGGAGGAAAGAACCAACCTACTAGTGGTGGAATGTGACACTAGAAACACTTAAATGTGATTGGGATCCTACACTGCCATAATTACCAAATTCTAAAAGACTATTTCAAAGTGAGATTTGGAATTAGTAATTGTCTAACATTTGAGTTAAATGATGACGTGACCACCCATCAAGAATCATCACACAAGTTAGGATCCCATTCATCCTGGTCACTTGACTCAGCAACCGGCCTTAATGGTAGATACCTCAACACTTACCAAGGTTTAGAGCCACAAATACTTAAAGGAAAGACTATTTCAACCACATTAATGAGTATAAACACACAAGGTCACTAGCCCTATTAAGATGAAATATACCTCAACCAATGAGTAAGGAAATACAAAATAATAATGTCTCACTAGCCCCTATTAAGATGAAACAAAAGATCATGATAAATGGAAATTCAACAAATTTCAATAATAAATCTCTTATTATAATCACCCACAAGTAAGTAAATACAAAATAATAATGCAAAAAAGTGATGAGGCTTGTCAAGTAGTACTTGGCCATTCTACGTAAAGATCATAGGCCACCACAGTCAGGAGAGGTGAAGCAAGACATGCCAAATACTCTAGAGTGCCCTTGAGTATTTTTTCCAAACTATAAAAATATAAAAACCTTACAAGTAATTTGTAAATGTAGTTAAATGAAGTGAATTATGTATTCTCTCATCAGTTCAATGGCTTTAGTCATGTGCCCTAGTGATTGTCTTGAAAGTTTATCAACAAATTGTACTATGGAACTACCTTATTCTTTGTGAATTTACATAAATATATACAACTATAGACACATGTATATAATTTATTTGTGAACATAAGAAGCTCCATTATTCTTATCAACAAGCAGAAACAAAGATCACCATGATATCCACATCATATTGTTGATGCTACAAAATTTAGCATACAAAATGATATATTAAATTATTATACCATCCAAGAATGATGAAATGAAATACAAGAAAATCATTAGAACTTAATTACAAACAATGATCCAAGGTTCCAATACTAATGGGGGTGTGCACTACAGGGAAGGGATGAGGGTTTTGGTGAGGAGTTGGGGTTTGGTTGAGGAGTCAACATGGTTGGATCTTATTTTCTCTTTTCTTTTTAGTTAGATCTTACGTAGGTTGGGTTAGCCATGTCCACTAAGCATCCTATATGCGTCCACGCCATCTCCAGTTTGTAAATATATAAAATATGAATCTAGACACGGTGGAGGAGTGTCTGCCATGTATCCACACATGTCCAAGGTGTGTTCGGGTTGGTCACGTGTCAGACACAGACACGACAACCTCTGGGAAGTGTTCGTGCTTCCCAGATAGAAACATATACATACCTATCATTTTTTGTTCCTAAATCAAATATCTAAATAATAAAGAGACAATTTCATGTATATAGAACTATTGAGCTTATATACAAAAAATTTACCTAGCATGTATTGTTGTATTTAAGCAGTGTGCCAAGTTTTGATACATGCGCAATGTATGTCAAATAGCAGAAAGATATCATATGGCATGGATGGAGTCTAACAAAAAGTTATGGTCATTATCTATTGGACAATTATTTAGTAGGAGATCGAGTTGTTCACTATTTCTACTATAATGTTTTAGATTATAGATGTAACACTCAGTCATGTATCACTTGATGCAGTTCAAACCTATGATATCGTACAAAAATAAGGGTTGGCATGTATATTTGGACCATTTATTATATATTTGTTCATGATTCCCTCCAACAATATATAGATATTCCATAAAGTACACAAACTTGGTCAAAGTTTGGGAAGGAAAATGAATCCAATCGCAAGGAGGAGGAGTATTTGTGCCCTTAAGTTGATCCTTTGAGCTAATCAAGAATTATATAGACACTATTGAATGAATTTCATGAGAGGGAGGAAGCCGGAGGTAGTTGGAGGAAATTCGATAGTTGGAGAAGATGCCCTAACATAGGAAAATATAGACATGAGAAGGACCACAAGTCAGGGAACGGACCTGCCTTTGTGGGCGAGGACAATGGGAGTGGAAGTGGGACCTTGCGAGTGGTTCTGAAGATAGATTGTTGAATGTGGCTAGGAAGAATCTTCACGGACGACCATAGAGTGATGGATTCGGGACCAAGAGCACTCAAAGTGACTGGCCGATTGGGAAGAAACGACCGCCCGCAAGAAGCTTTCCTTAGATGTTGATGCCAATTGGGGGTTGCTCACCCAGAACCCTTCCTTGGATGGCCTATGGTTGGGAGAATGAGTGGGAACAGGAGTTTGCAGCTGGGGGAGCATAGCTAGAGCAGAGGGAGGGTGATCCAGGGAGCACTTCTTGCGGAGAGTGAGGAGGCGGAGCACAGTCGTGCAGAGACTAGTTAGGGAAGCGATCACGAGGAGATACTTCTGGGAGATTTATTGCGCTCGCGTGATCCCGGGCACGTGGGTTTGTTGAGGGGAGGGAATATTGGCTCCACCAAAAATGAGTGAAAAGTTAGATGGATAATTTTTAGAATGTATACATAAAGATACATATATGTATTTCTGATTTGAAAGTAGGAGGGCAACAAGTTGCACCATCACCCCTGAAAAATAAAATAATTATTTACAACGGGCGTCGAGAGGAAGGTTATATGAGTTAAAATGAGATTTGTAGTCAATTTTGTAGCCATTACCATTAACTATATTTTTATTACTTACATTTTTTAATATGTAAAGAATAGAAGTTATTGACTACAAATGGAACACACGTAGTTAGAGAAATTGTAGCTAATTCATATTTTTTTGTAGTGGTGGTGAAACCCAGGACCACCCCAGTGATCCCCATCATTAATCTAGATTCAACTTTAAATCATGCTCTTTACTTTCTTGCAATTAGTTTAATTAACCTCAAATCAACCCTTTGTTCTAAATATTAGTCTTACTTGAACTAGACTCGACTAGCAATGATTCTTAAAAATGTTGTCCTTTGGGATTCGATCCTTAACTATACTGCGATAAGACCCATCTGCTTGTGGGTGGTATTATTGCACAAGGTTTTGGCAAAACTCAGGGATTTCATCCTTGGGTGAGTTTGTTAGTGCGATAATAGACCACGTCAAATTCGGGTGCCTTTGTCGGGGAAAACAAAATTATCTAGTTGAATCTAGTTCTATTAAGGCAAATTTAAGATTTTGATTTTAATTGTGATACAATCGAGCATCTACTTGAATTTGACTCTACTCTTCCCACCTGACTCCAGAAAGATCTTTCCATCTTAGGTACCCTCAAAGACTAGTGCATGCACCACTCGAATAGTTCTGGCCTTACTGCTAGCTTTGACCCTGAAATAGAAAGAACCTTTCATTGTCACAGTAGAGAGAACCAAGCTACGATGGCACAAGAGGAGGAAATTGCTCGAAGGGTAGCTCAAGCTCTTAATTCAAAAAGAGAAAGGCTTATGCAAGAAGCTCGAGCTACAGTTCAAGAAGAAATCTAAGCACCTCAAGAAGCAGCTCAACAAGAAGAGTTATAAAAAGACCTTTGAGAATTCAAAATCCCTAAAGTTGTTGATGTTCACCACCCAGTACAACCTCCTCCCATCAATGCAGCCAATTTTGAGATCAGGGCCCATTGGGTTATGTTGCTTTAGAATAGCCCTTTCTATGGTAAGCAAGGAGAAGATAGTCAAGAACATCTTCTGAGGTTTATAGATCTATGTGCTATGACAAAGCAAAATGGAGTCTCAGATGATGCCATCAGACTCCGTATTTACAAATACTCTCTTGCTGATAGAGCCATGAGTTGGTACAACTCTTTGCAATGTGAACCCATCACCACCTGGGAGCAACTTCAAAATGTCTTCCTCGAAAAATTCTATCCTCCTTTTCTCACCTATGAAATTAGGGGCAAATAACACAATTCACTCAGGTCCCTGGTGAAACCCTTGTAGAAGCATGGGAAAGATACGAAGAGCTCCTACGCAAGTGTCCACACCATGGCATTCTTAAGAATTAACTCATCAAAATCTTTTATAGAGGTGTTGATGATGATATCAAGAAGTTTTTAGACTCCTCATCTGGGGGAAACTTCATGCGTCAAAACTATGATAGCGCATGGAAGGTTTTCACCCTTAGAGATTAAAATCAAACCAACTGGGGTAGAACTATAAGTAAAGGAGTGCTGAAGGTTGCTATGGCAAAATCTGCTCTAGAGTACAAGGCTATCGTTGAGACTCTCAAGCTTCTAGTTGCCAAGCAAGACCAACTTGAATCATCTCTTGTCGCCTATGAAAGAAGACATTCGCCCCCTCGATAATAAGAACAAGTCAAGTCAGCTTCATTGTTCTGTGAAGCATGTAAAGGTACCGATCATTCTATGCTAGCATATAATATCATATATGATGTCGTTCTAGGAAATACTTGTGCCCAAGGAGATAATGGTCAAATGGAAAATATGAATGATGTCAACACTATCCCTGGTCAAGGATATTATAATCCGAATTGGAACAGGAACCATCCAGGTTTTCAATATGGAAATCCTTCAGGAGCGGAAAAATCACGACAACTTGGTTTGAATAATCAACAACGAGGCCCGCCAGGATTCTAGTATAAACAACAACAAAATTTTGGGAATCAAGGGAACTTTAGAGGTAACTTCCTGATCAGCAACTACAACAATTATTAGAACAATTCTCAGTTCTAGAATTCCAACCAAGTCCCCTATCAACAACAACAACAAGGGCAACAAGCCATCCCCATCTCTTCTGATGACAAATTGTCATCCATTGAGAAGATGCTTCAGTCACAATAGACTATGATAGCAAACCAGAAAGCCCACCAGAAGGCTATTGAATCTCAACTAGCTCAACTTTTAGCTAGCCTCAAGCCACCTGCTGGAGCTTTCACTGTCCAACCAGAGAACAATCCTAAACATCTAGAGCAACTGAAGGCTGTCACCACCAGGTCTAGAAAAGACTATTCTAATCCCCCTGTCAAGACACCTTTGGTTGTTACGGATGATGATGATCTTGTGATTGCCCAAGACTCTAAAGTACATGAATCTCAACTGAAAGAACAACCAACCACTGATAAGATCGACAAAGCAAGTTCAGAAGAACCTATTGTTATGAAACAAAAAACACACATGAGCCAGAGGTGCCAGTATACAAGCCTTGTCCTCCTTTCCTAGATCATTTAAACTAGACAAAGCTTGACAAACGTTTCAACAAGTTCAAGGAAGAAATGAAGATGCTTCATGTTGATATACCCTTTCTTGATGCTCTGGTTGAGATACTAGCCTGGACGAAGTACTTGAAGTCTCTCCTCACAAGGAAATATATAACTGAAGAATATGCGACAGTCAAGTTAGAAACAACCACTTTCGATGTTATTCAGAGAAAGATGCTCAAGAAGCAGAAAGACCCAGGATCCTTTGGGATTTCTTGCCATATCGGTGACTCTTCATGTAAGAAGGGATTTCCCGACCTGGGTGCTAGCATCTCTATCATTCCACTTAGCCTTTGCAAGAGGCTAGGGTTTGTAGAACTACTTCCAATTGGCATGACTATACAACTTGCAGACAATTCTATGACTCTCCCTTTGGGAATCATCGAGGACGTCCCAGTCAAGGTAGGAAAAGACTCTTATGTCCCATGTGACTTTGTCATCATGGACATAAAAGAAGATGCCAGATACCCTCTTATCTTTGGTCATCTATTACTTGCCACTGCGAGAGCTCTGATTGATGTTGAAGTAGGAACCTTGCTCCTCAGACTATGTAGAGAAACTCTCGAGTTCAAAGTTTTTGAAAGTATGCAAAGACCAAGCATGCAAGAAGAAGTCTACTTGATTGATTGCATAGAGCAAATGTCACTCCTTTCACAAGAGGATTATGAGCAAGACGATCCTTTAGAGGTGGCTCTAACAAACCCATCTATTGACAACTACATCGATGAACAAGTGAAGGATTGCATTCTCCAACTTAATGCTGCCAAAGAAGATCCTGAAGCTAAATTTGAGGAACTCAAGGATGTGAATGTAGCTAAAGACCTATGTGAGAAACCAGAATCTCCTAAAATGAAGCCCTTATCCGAGGGACTAAAGTACATGTTTCTGGATGATCTCAAGGTCTACCCAGTTATTATAAATTCTGATCTAATGACTGAACAAGAAGATAAACTCCTAAAAGAATTAAAAGAAAGAAGGAAAGCTATCGACTACAAGATGAGTGATCTCACTGGGGTTAGTCAAGTGCTTTGCATGCACAAAATCCCAATGGTGGAAGACCACGAGATGACTGTTGAACATCAAAGGAAGCGTAATCCTAATATAAAGAAGTTGTTCGCCTTGAAGTCATTAAATTGCTAACTACGGGGATCATCTATCCTATATCTAACTCGGCATGGGTGAGCCATGTACATGTTGTCCCGATGAAAAGTGGCACTATTGTGATACGGAATAAAGATAATGAACTCATCCCCACTCAAATAGTTATCAGGTGGAGGATGTGTATCAATTACAGGAAGTTGAATAAGGCAACTCGTAAGGATCATTTCTCGATGCCTTTTCTAGACCAGGTTTTAGAGTGATTGGCTCACTAGGAATATTTCTACTATCTCGATGGTTACTCTGGATTCTATCAAATTCCTATACATACTTATGACTAAGAGAAAACTACTTTCACTTGCCCATTTCGAACATACACCTTTAGAAGGATGCCATTCGGGCTATGTAATGTGCCTGCAACATTCCAATGCTGCATGGCAGCCATATTTTCTAGTCTTACCGAAACTATTATAGAAGTTTTTATGGATAATTTTTCCGTATATGGGGATTCATATGACTCATGCCTAAAACACATCTCCTTGGTCCTCAAATGATGCAAAGAAGCACATCTAGTGCTAAATTGGGAGAAGTGTCACTTTATGGTGAAAGAAGGCATAGTCCTTGGCCATAGGGTCAGTAATTGAGGAATTGAAGTGGACAAGGTGAAGATTGAAGTGATTTCCAAACTCTCTATCCCAACCAACGTAAGAGAGGTTCATTTGTTCCTTGGTCATGCAGGCTTTTATAGAAGGTTTATCAAATATTTCTCCAAGATAACCAAGCCTATGACCAACTTGTTACTAAAGGATGCTGATTTCCATTTTGATGAAGAATGCATCAAGAGTTTCAACAACCTGAAGCATGCTCTTACGACAACACCCATCATCTGAGCTCCAGATTGGGGGCACCCATTAGAAATAATGTGTGATGCCAGTGACTATGCAGTCGATGCCGTTTTAGGCCATTGTATAGAGAAGAAACATCATGTCATCTACTATGCATCGAAGACCCTTGACAAAGCTCAGATGAATTATGCAACTACTGAGAAGGAACTCCTAGCAGTCGTGTATGCCTTTGACAAGTTGAGATCCTACATCATTGGTTCGAAGGTCATTGTTTACACAGATCATGTTGCTATCTGTTACCTCCTAAAAAATAAAGATGCAAAACCCAAGCTGATCAGATGGATTCTCCTCTTGCAAGAATTTGATCTGGAGATAAAAGATAAGAAAGGAACATAGAATGTTGTGGAAGACCACTTGAGTCATATCCACACCTTGGACACTGAAAATATCCCAATTAATGATTCTCTTCCAGATGACCAGCTCGTGAAAGTTTTAGAAGCTACTCATTGGTACTGAGACTATGTGAACTACCTCACCGTCATTGTCATCCACCCTGAATGTACCGGAAATGCACTGAAGAAATTCATGCATGACGTGAGGCAATATCACTGGCATGAACTGTACCTCTTCAAGATTTGTATTGATGGTCTCTACAGACGTTGTATCACAGAGGAAGAAGCCCAACCTATTTTTTAGCAATACCACTCAGGCCCAGTTGGAGGCCATATGAGTTCTAAGAAAACTACTTTGAAGATTTTGCGATGTGGTTTCTTTTGGCCAAACATATCCAGAGATGCCTACAACTTTGTTCTATCATGTGACAAGTGTCAGAGAACTGGTAACATTATGAAAAGAGATGAGATGCCACTTAAGCTATGGCAAGAAGTAGAAATTTTTTATGTTTGGGGAGTGGACTACATGGGCCCATTCCCATCCTCACATGGATTTTGCTACATTCTAGTCACAGTGGATTATGTATCCAAATGGGTAGAGGCCATACCAACAGTCACTAGTGATTCAAAACATGTCATTATAATGTTCAAAGACATTATATTTCCCCATTTTGGAGTCCCACACATTGTGATATCTGACGAAGTTTCTCATTTTCAGGAGAGAAGCTTCGAAGCTCTATTAATAAAATATGGTGTAACGCACAAGGTATATTCCCCCTAGCATCTGCAAACAAGTGGGCAGGTAGAGGTCTCTAATTGCCAACTCAAAGCTATCCTGGAAAAGATAGTAGGTCGTAACTGAAAGGATTGGTCAATAAAAATCAATGACGCCTTGTGGGCCTACCGAACTGCTTTCAAAACTCCTCTTGGGAGAACACCATTTAGATTAATCTATGGCAAGTCATGTCACCTGCCCATATAACTTGAACACAAAGCTTGGTGGGCAATCAAATAGCTGAATTTTGACATGAAGAAAGCTGGCCAAGCTAGACTACTACAACTTCAGGAGTTGGATGAACTCCGGATGACAGCTTATGAGAATGCTAGAATCTATAAAGAATGCACAAAGTTGTGGAACGATGGTCATCTGAAAAGGAAGGACATTCAAGTGGGAGACCAAGTTATACTGTTCAACTCAAGACTGAGGTTATTCCCAGGGAAACTCCGTTCTCGATGGTTTGGACCATACATTGTCAAAAGCATCTACCCACATGGTGCTTTTATTTTATGGAGTGAAAAGTCAAGCGATTTTGTTGCAAATGGACAACACTTGAAGGGATATTTCACCACAGCTGATACTAGCACTGATGAATCAATGAATCTTTCCAAACCAACAAATCTACCAGAAAATTGAAGGAAATGTGTCGAGCCAACGACATAAAACAAAGGCACTTTTCGGGAGGCAACCCGACCCTTACCTAATATTTTTACTTTGAGTTTTAGTTTTAGACAATGCATCGCAAGATGCAATCTTAAGTTCTGATAATTTTCATTCTTGAAATTTCAGATGGAGGACACGTCACCGAAAGGAATGCAACCACATCTAGTGGACCAACCGACATGATTTTTCCCCTCCATCTTGGATTTAGAGTTTGCTCGGGATAAGCAAATTTCTATGTTTGGGGTGGAGGGTGGGTGGTACGTACTTTACTTTCCACCCACTCCTATCTGTTTCAGACTTAAGATTTCATTGTTGCAAATTTTGAGCAAATTTTTCAAAAATTTTCAAAATTGTGTAGATTTCAAAGTAGTTTGTATAGAAACTTGATGAAATTTTGATGCTTTTGTTTCAATAAAAGCCATTACCTAGCTAGCTAGTTCTTTTTCTTGCAGTTTTGAATCATTATACCCTCCTTATTCGAAGCAAAACCTCAAGGGGGACAATTTCTGAAACTAGCCAATGGTTAGAAATCACCATGTGAAGCTTATGAACCCTAACATAATGATCAGTGAAAATGGCAAGTATCTATAGAATTGAGAGGGATCAAACACATTGTGCTTCCTAATTGACTAGTGGAACAATAGTATGGAATCTCCACAGGATCCTCATCAAGTCATTATTTGAGCAGAGTATGATAAGGAGAACAACCCGGTGCACTGAATTGTAAATCAAGTTGCATTCTGATCTGAACTCTCTTCTACACTTCTTCTATCATCTTCTTACCCCTCCGTCCATCAAAAAGAAACAAAAATAGCCAAAATAGTGTCAAACCCTAAGTTTGGGGTGGCACACCTCCTCCCTCTTTATTCTCTTCTTCCATACCCCTCGCTATGTAATAGGAGTGTACCACCAAGAAAATATACCAATGTGCACACAAAAGAAAAAAATGCAATATCAAGTCGAATAGAGGAGAGATTCACACACACAAAAATATATAATAATAACAAGAGTTTCAGTCAATGAAACTGTAACCAAATAATAAAAATCTCGAGTCAAATAGAGGGGAGAGTTTTATTTCTTCCTTCCATACCCCCCTTCACTCCCTTTTCCACCTACTAGCACAGTGAATGCCTACTTTGCCAATATCTTGAAAAACACCAGTGTCAGATCAGGTGCACACTTGTTGTTCTGCGGGTGTCTCTAGACTCTTACGAAACTCTTAGACATGCTTAATGTTGGAAATAAGTAGGGAGGAAGTGATTTTTGGAAACGAACTCGGGAATGAAGATATGGTAAGATGTGTTTAGTGGTGTCAAGAAGTTGAGATGCTTAGTCATACAGAGTAGAGAAGAAATAATCATGATGTGAGGATGAGGCAATCACATGAGTTGAAAGTATTCATTTGCCGACTGTTTCAGATTTTATGTTACTCGAGGACGAGCAATGTTTAAGTTTGGGGTATTTTGATGAATGCATATTTATCTGGGTTTAGTCATCAAGTTGGGCCCAGTTTTGCTCTGATTATACACTTTTATTGCCTTAATCTCTCTATTTGTTTTCCACTCAGCTTAAAAGATTTATCTTTATTTAATTTGGGTTTTTGCACCCCTTTTTGGAGGTCCAATTAAGCCCAAGCTCCCAATTTTGGCCCAAGAATACCAATATTCCCTAAATGTGGGCACCCACATGTTCCCTTTGGCCTCGGCCCACTTTAACCACCTTCTTCCCCTCTAACCCTAACAACCACGGTCCCCTCCCGTGCTTTCCCACAACTGCGATTGCGGTTATCTCCCACATAACCAAGACCCAGCTCTCCTCTATTCTCTAAAATGCGGCCTACACCCTCCATAACCACTAACTCTCCTGTTGATAACTGCGACCGTGGTTCCACCCTACTCCCTAACCGTGACTCCCTTCCCACTTCACCTTCCACCACAGGATCGCGACCAACAACTCGTCCTCTTCATCTTCACACCTGATTGCGATCTGCCAACCTCTTCTCTTTGTGACTTGCAACAGCGCCGCCTCCTTCTCCATGCGAGATCTTCATCACACTGCAACAACATATTGTGACCAACATTTGCTTCACAACTTCCTCCCACGCGTTCGACCTCGACCTCACCACCACAGTCTTGCACTCTCGCCATCAACCCTGATCGCGATCAACACTACTTGCACTCCTCTTCTCGCCCTTCATTAGATTGCGACCTCGTCTTCCTCTCCTTCCATACCGCGACCGCAGTACCACCACCATCTCCTCTGCGATCGGCCTCCTCCACCTCATATGCTATCTCCCTGTAACCACCTGCTAACTTCCACCTTCTATCCTCATCCACGCACCGCGACCAGAGAAGTGGACTGCACCCATGTTCTTCCAAGCTGCAACTGTGGCGCCATTGCTTCCGACCCTATGCTCGCGGTGTCCAACTACATGCCAACAACCGTGACTACCTTCCTTCCCGCGGTCCACCACTGCAATGCAAAGCATCCACAATTGCGATCTCAAGGGCATCCAAGACCTCAACTGCACCGCAATCAGCTACTCCATCCTACACATAAGAATCGCTATGCTTCTCATGTCCTCAAGCAGCATCTTGCCACCTCTTCATCCTCCATCGCTACTTGGGCACGCAATCAATAGAGACACTCTAGACTGCGATCTGTGCATCTGGCACCGTGACCTAACACTCAAGCAACCGTGTCCACGGTCACATAACCAAGAAACTGCGACCTACAGAAGAGTCTGTGACCAAGCTAGCGAAGAACCGCGATGCCAGGGCAAGAAACCGCGACCTAGGCTAAAGGTTATAATCGCGGTTAATGCAAAGATGAAGATAGTGACCTGGGAAGAAACAACAGTGATAGTACAATAGAAAAGCCATGACCGTGGCACTTCCCAACCACTCCTATAAATAGACCTCTACCCCAGCCATTCAAGGAAGCCTCTCCAGATGCCGTTACGCTGCAGGTCTGTCCTCATCCTAAGGAGACAGTCTCCTCCACCACCAGGCTGCACCCAAGAAGCATTCGACCCCTGGTTCATCCATCTATCCGCTCCATCCAACCCGTTCATCCAAATTTGAGGTGGAAACCCACATCTGCAGCTGTCTTCATCATCTACGTCGTGCCTACGCCACCATCACATCCACGAGCTGCTCCTCCTACTGCGAGCAAGGAGATTGAGAAGAGAGCGAAGGTGGAGAAAGAAGATCTGCCCCATCTACCGTGGTGTTCTTCCCTCCTCATCCAGATCTACCCTGACATTGTGTATAAGACCGTCTCTCCACCGAGCTATGATCATCTTCTTCTCCATGGTCATGGTAGAATCTTCCCTCTCTCTTGTTCTTTTTGTTTCTCTCACCATGAGCGAGTAGTTTCCTTTCACTGGGGTGTGGGGACTAGCCCCTCTAACCATGCTTACATGTTCAAATATTAAACATTCCATGGCATGTATATAACTTTTCATTTCATTGTTAATCATCGATATGTGCTTGTGGATTGATCTGCTGCTTGCATTTATCTTTTTCGTTCCTATGTTGCAAGAACTTCAATATGTAAGATTTTAATGTCGATTAATGTGGTTGACTTTTTGATGAGAAATCAGATGGGATCCCCTGAGGTCGTAAATGTGTGATATGTGAGGGGACGAGCCATCTACCCCACGGTGACGCTTCTATGTGCCTAAACATCCTTACAGAGGGCTGCAACTTCAGTTGGATATCTATATCTTTGGAGCCGTAAGTATGTGATCTGAATGGTGACGAGACATCTGATGCCTAAGGTGATGCTTACACAAACCTAAACATCCTAATGGAGGGTTTGTAGCAGTTCATTTTAGATGGTTATATCTAGCCTGGATGTTTTTGATTGGATATGTTTGCATGAGTAGTGGTGGTGAAATTCGGGACCACCCCAGTGATCCCCATCATTAATCTAGATTCAACTTTAAATCATGTTCTTTACTTTCTTGCAATTAGTTTAATTAACCTCAAATCAACCCTTTGTTTTAAATATTAGTCTCACTTGAACTAGACTCTACTAGCAACGATTCTTAAAAACGTTGTCCTTTGAGATTTGATCCTTAACTATACTACGATAAGACCCGTCCGCTTGCAGGTGGTATTATTGCACAAGGTTTTGGTAAAACTTAGGGATTTCATCCCTGGGTGAGTTTGTTAGTGTGATAATAGACCACGTCAAACTGCCAGCAGCTGGAAACCAGTCTGGGACTCAACTCTAGCACTCTAAGAGGAAAGCAAAAAGATCCCACCATCTGCCAAAGAGAAAAGGACAATATCTAGAATAGCAAAAGGATGACCAACCCAAAACCATAGGAAACAAACAGACCACAGACCCTTCAAGCTTGATAAGGTAACAAACCACAAGCCACAGAAAGCTTAGGGACCTCAGGGTCAACAAATAAGACCATCTTCAACCAAAAAGCAAAACAACAACATAAAAGCAGATTGCAGCCTAAAAACAATCTCAGTTGCCTTCCTAAATATGTTGGGAAGAAGGAACACTTGGCAAGTCTATGCATTATGTCGTGGATTTGGCATGAAAGAAACCTAAGAGTTCATGATGAAATCTTCACTGATTGGCACATTCTTTGGAAGCTGATCAAAAGAGATAATGATGCCATTTTATAGTTTAGTTATTTCTGCCTCTTTGAGTTTTTATGGACATTCTTTGGAATACTGGCCTCAGTTGTCCCTTTCTTTCAGAGTGCCTAGGGTAAGTTTGGTTTGTTTTTAGGTTGCAGTCAACTTTTATGTTGTTGTTTTGCTTTTTATTTGAAGATGGTCTCGTTTGTTGACCCTGAGGTGACTCAGCTTTTTGCGTCCTGTGGTTTTTTGCCTTATTAAGCTTGTAGGATGGTGGGATCTTGTTGCTTTCCTCTCAGAGTGCTAGCATTGAGTTCCGAACTGGTTTCTAGCTCCTGGAAGTTCTCTATGCTTCTGGTGCTGAATAGTTGGGTAGTAGAGAGTGCAGACTTTTTTTGCTCTGTTATGATGATTCTATGCTTTATGTCATGGTTTTGGCATGAAAGAAACCTAAGAGTTCATGATGAGGTTTTTGGAAGCTGATCAAAAGAGACTTTGTTGCCATTTTATAGTTTAGTTGTTTCTACCTATTCAAGTTTTTATGGACATTCTTTGGAGTACTGGCCTTGGTTGTCCCTTTCTTTCAGAGTGCCTTGGGTGAGTTTAGGGTCTTTCTATGTTTATTAGGTGTGTTCTGTTTTCTTGCCTCCTTTGTGTAATCAGACTCAGAAATCAATGGTTATTGGCCTTCAGAACATTTGTTTGCATTCCTACTTGAGAGTGATTAACCAACATATGAATACATGACATCATTCATTTTTGATTTGGACTTGGATGGCCTAATTTTATGCCAGGATGGTGACCATTTACGGTTGGGAGGAGTTTCTATACCAATTTAATTGTTAAATGAAACAATTGTGAAACCTGTTCTGTTTAACTTTAATCTACTATCTTAAAGTAGCTTGGGTGATCGTGTTTTAAAACTTGCTACTCCAAGATGGAGACATGCTAAGAATATGCATCCTAGTAGTTGTAGTTAGACTTCATAGAGATGTTGTGGATAGCATATTCATGAATTTTTTGCTTTCTTGTGGTGATTGTGAACATGTTCAAAATGCATTATTTTGCCAAAAATTATAACACTTTAATGTCAATTGTCTGACTCCTTATATATGTGTGTGCGCGTGTGTGTATGTGCGTGTGTGTACGTGTGGGTGTGGGTGTGGGCGTGTGTGATTGTTTGTATGTGTTTCTGCCTGTGCATGCGTATGTGTGTGTGTGTGTGTTTGTGCATGTGCGTGTGCATGTGTGTGCATCCTATAACACACTAGCATGGGAGTTCATGTCTTATATAAAATAATTCTAAAAAGGTGACCAAATTTGTAATACAAGGACTTGTTAAAAAATGACATTCTTGAAAAAAAAGGTTCTCCGACTTGTAATAAAAAATGAAAGTTTATAATAAGAATGAGAAACTTTTAGCCAAAACACTGAGATTGTAACTGGAATCGTTGGGAACTAATTTATGTTACCAAACTGGGTACAAATACATCTCCACACACACACACAAATATACATATATATATATATATATATATATATATATATATATATATGGAGTTTGTATAGAGAGAGGCATGGCATGAAAGCCATAGAAATGTTACATAACTTTTGATCAAAATAAAAAAAAAAAATTTGTTCTTTAGATAGCACGAAAACGATCTAAATTCCATATCCACATACAAACAATTGTCATGACATACCATTGGTTTATGTAATACACACACACGCACATATATATATATATATATATATATATTATACCATATATAATATTAAGTGATTTATGTGTATACGATGTTGCAAAAATTTAGGCAAGGAATCATTTGTGGCTGAAAACACAAAGGCATCGTTAAAACCAAACAACTCCTTCTATGATATCACAGTAGGATTTTTGGGAAGGGGGCACAATAAAATAACAAAAAAATTCTTCCATTTTTACCCATTCCATTGGATCTATAATATCTATAATATGTAGGTAAGCAAAAGAGATAGAAAAGATTAAGATTATACATGTGCATACACTACTTGTCCAACAACTAGACACCTCTTTATCATTGAAGAAATTTATATTTCAGATCTATATTCGAATTGGCCACCAACAAATCCAAATCACCCACCAAGATGTTGCATGGGTGCCTCCCTCACAATATCTTGTTGTTTTCTTGAAGAGTGTCTTTCCAACCCTATAAACAAGTGCCTTAGACTCTACTTCTTCCACACACATGAGGGATAATATTGTGAACTACCTTGGCCACTAAGTTGAAGTGGAATGTGATTTCTGAACATGCTAGTCATCCTAGAACTCCCTTTCTTCTCCTATCTAGGGCAGACGTCCTTTGGGAAACTTTATATCTCAGCAAGGGAGATAATTTGTGGCCAACATGTCTCACAAGTTGTGTCTAATGTTTGTAACCCTAATGGGACGAGCCCCCTTTATATAGGATAGACATGGGCTTTGCATTTCATATTCTAATCTCTTTTCTAGTTGTGATATCAAAATTAGTCTCCAAACTATACACTCATATTATCATTCCAAACGACCAATTGGATTCCCAACCGACCAACTAGTTCAGTCCAAATCAAGATCTAAATTAGTTTCTAAATGGAAATCTTCCCTATTGAATTCCAATCAAATAATTGGGATACCCAATCAACCAACTAGGCTAGTCCAGATCCAAATCTCAATTGGTTTCAAGTTGAAAGTTTCCATGTTGAATTCCAAATGCCCAACTCACTAAGTGAGTCAGTTGATTGGTCACTATCCAATGGGATAGAAAGTCAACATATTGACGTTCAAATTCTCCATAAACCCGACCAATCCAGAATTGGGTAAGAAATTATCTTATATATTTAGAGCCATTGTAATCATATGTTTGATTGCAAATTTGCGTTCCTTTATGCATCCTTATATATGTGACCTAGTGGGTTCCTAATTACGATGGTAGTGATGTTCAAAATCTCACAAGAAAAGATGGAGCATAGCAACACATCGTTGCCGCCCCAACAACAAAAGTAAGTTAGAGAATAGCTTGAACTTGTAAAGTGATCAATTTTATCATGACCATATAATCTCTTTTTCATGGAATCTAGATTGAAATTGAGGCATGGAATTATTATCCTCTTATTATTTGATATATGTTACTTAATATAGAGAAGACTTTTGAGATATTGTGAGAACAAATATATTTTTTTACACACATGATAATGTCCATGCATTTCCATAGTCTCAATTATCAAGTGCTCATGATATCACTCCAAGGAGGGACAAATTCTATCTACATCACTCATAGTAATCCGCAAGTGTCACAATGCATACAATGACTACCTTGGAAACCCCTATTTAGAGCACTTTTATCTAGTGGCAAAAGTACATAGAAAAATATTTCATTGCTATAGTGACTTTTGGTCTAAGGATCATTGTCACCACTATGATGTTCAGATATGACAACATTCCATTACATGACTTCAATGTGTCATTCCCAAGGTGGGTATGTCGAGTACAACCTGTTCTTTATAGGTATCCATGTATATGAGTTGATATCCAATGTCATGATGAAAGAGGCATAGTCATCACTCATAATACATGCCAGTATTGTGTATTATTATCATCCTATAATACCCAAAATAATAACTGACTAGGGACATATCAAGAATGAGTACTCTAAGTATACAAAACGTGTTTGTATAAATCTAAAAATGATTACAGGATGACATCTATGGCCAAGTCTTGGCCTAAAGGAAATCCTAGTCTAGCTATACTTTCCACATACCCAATTAACTTGAGTACATGGGGTCTAAATGGTTCACCTTCGTCCATCTTCCACTTAATAAATTCCTTAGAGACATCATACCTTTCTTGCCTTGCTTGTTCTTTATACATGTTCTTGAAATGTTTTATCTTCATAATAACATCAATGCTCTCATGTTTGTTTTGATGCTCATGGTTCATGGGGCATAGAACAAGGAATGTGATTTCAATGGCATCATTGGAATGTTTCTTATGAGTTACCCTTTCTACCCTAGGCACATTTGGAGTTGGTTAATTTGGTACATGTGCAAAAAACATAGATGTAATGCTCATGTTTGAGAACAATTCTTAGCGTCTTGCACTAGTCGTTCAAGTTACTCCATTTAGATTTTCTTTCTCAATAACCAATTGAAGTGATAAAGCATTTTAATTTGTTTTTACCATTGATCGACATAGAAAACATTTTCACGAGTCAACAATTTGGTTTGAAAATTAATTTTTTTTTCAAATCCAATTTGATGGGATCAATTTTACTTTTAGTTAATTAAGCCCCCACTATTTTATTCAAGTTAATATCCATCAAGATACACTTGAAATATTTCAACAAGAAATCTTCTAGTAATCCAAGATCCGTAATACATTAAGGCATGAGTTCACTATGGTTGACCGCTCACACTTTAGCTATTTAGGTAGGTAACAATTACCAAAAGCACTCAGTGCAATTTTTGCATTAATGGTTGCACTACTTCATTCCAATAAATCATCATATAAAGTACATGACATCTTAAAGCCTTTAGGTGCTTAATCTTATCCTAATAAGATCACCTAGTCAATTCCAATTCAAAGGCCAATACAATAAGATATGCACCTTGTTGAGTAGACCCAATACTTATTATTAGACTTTTGCATGGTATACGGTTCACCAAGCAAAGTGTTCCCACAGTTAGTCAAAAAAGGTTTTCATGTGTATTAACAATGGAAGGTTTATTCAATACTTATATTATATTGATGGATATATATATAATATGTACATCTATATATGTATATTGGTATATGTATATGTGGTGCGTATCTATTTGTATCCAGTCACCATTACATATACGTTATTATATGTATCATATACAATAACAAATCATCACATGTGATAAAATAATACTTGGAAACTAGTACAACATCTTGATTAATCAATTTTTGTAGTAAAACAACCAAAATATTTGCATCTAATGTAACCCTAAACATGTCCTTTACAATATTTTCAATCACCCGCCTGGGCAAGCCAATCAGAAAACTAGTGGTCCCTATTTTGGGAAAGTTTTGTGTTTTTTATTGATTAATTGTCTTGTATTGACCACAAACTATGATGGAACCATCCTATTTGGTGTGGGCTTCAGATCGTCTCCTTCTCTCCACTATGGGCCATTGGTGATGTCATTACATCATCCTACAATTGTTGCGTAAGTAAAATCGACCTAGAGTTTGTAAAGAGAGAAGCAAGGTATGAAAGTCATATACATGTTACATAACTATTGGTAAAAATAAAAAAACAATGTAATGTGTTTCAGATCAGACCAATCTAATTTTCATATCCACATACACTAAAAAAATAAAATTTTAGGGCATCCCATTGTTTTATGTAATATATATATATATATATATATATATATATATATATATATATATATATATATATATATATATATAAATATATAAATATATATATATAAATATAATATATATATATACATATGTATATATATATACAGTATGTTCTTATGATATATATATATATATTTATATATATATATATATATATATATATATATATATAGTATGTTCTTATGATATATATATATATATTAGGTGATTTAGGATAAAATAATGCACATAATTTGGGCAAGTAATCATTTTTGGTATAAAACACAAAAGCATCAATAATCCAGACAACGTTAGCTCTGATATTACAATACAGTTTTCTATTAGGGAGCACAACAAAATAACGAAGGTAAAACATTCCATTTTAACCCTTTACCATTGGATCTATCGTATCTATGAAATGTAGCTTAACAAAAGAGGTAGAAAAGTTTAGGATTATACCTCTTCGAACACTAGTTCTAAAACCATTAGGAACCTATCTATTGATGAAGAAATTGAGATTTTGGATCTATATCTGAATTTGTCACCAATAAATCCAAGTCAACCATTAAGTTGTTGCATGGGTGCCTTCCTCGAAGTAACTTGTTGTTTTCTTGAAGACTAATGTGGTACAAGACTATGTACAAGTGCCTCAACCTCTATTTCTTCCAACCGTAAGAAGAATAATGTGGTACATCACCTTGGCCTCCAAGTTGAAGTAGAGCAAGAGTTGTGAATGTGCTAGTAATCCCAGAAATCCCTTTCTTCTCTTTTCTAGGGAAGTTACCCTTTGGACAACTTTCTATCTCAACAAGAGATATAATCTGTGGTCAACTTGTCTCACAAGTCGTGTCAAATGTGTGTAACACTAATGGGAGGAAACCCCTTTATATAGGAGAAACATGGGATTGAAATTCATATTCCAATATCCTTTCTAATTGTGATATAAAAAATAGAATCAAAACTAAATTACTATCCTAAGTAAAAAATAGAATCAAAACCCCTTTACTAATTAATTTCAAGTTGAAACTTTCCATGTTGGATTCTAGTTGCCTGACACACTAAGTGAGTCATCAGATTGGTCACTATCCTAAGTGAAATTTTTACAACCTAAGTTTAACTTGTATTCTAAATAATTGAAATGCAATTATTTTGTAAAAGAGACTTGATTGGGAATTTGTGTGCTTTTCTTTAAAGAATGATTTTATTTGCAAATTTCCCTTGAATGATGGAATTTCTGAATTCTACTATTTTATTAATCCAATGATGGACAACAGGGAAAAAGGATAGGAAAAAATCCCATAGTAAGCAAAAAGAAAAAGAAAATAGATAGTAATTATATGTGCTTGAGAGAATTGTGTAGAATTCTCTAGAAAGTGGAAAAGATGGCCACCATTAATTAATTTTTGTTTGCAAATTGTTTCTAATATAAAGAATGACCAAAATAAAGAAAATAGAAAAGGAAGAAAGAAAACAAAGAATTAGTTTTGATGCCTTAAATGCATAAATTAGACGGAGACTTCTATACAAAGAAAAGTCCATTTTCTTTTCGAATTTTGGTATCAATATTTGAACACATATAGATTAAGTCATTAGAGACCTTCCCTAAAAAGTTGAGATTAAAAGAATGAATGGTTTGAGAGATATGGATTTTATAAAAATCCTTAAAGTGTGTGGAAAATCAATAAATGTCATGATTTCTAATTCTATTAGAATTCCTTTTAATAGCATTTTTTATTGGTGCATGCGATGTGGACCATCGGATCTGAGATCCAAAGGAGATGCACTCATAACCTACCTCATCCATGTATGGAAATAGAAGTCTAAACTTGTTTATTTTGAATCCAATTTCCCAGAGTTCAGTACTCGAGCAAGTGTGGAAACTACCTGATGGATTCGAGGGCAAGAAACATACCTACCTATCCTAGGTTTGACCTAGTTTGGGATATCTAGAAGATTCGCTCAATCTACAACCAACCATTTCCGATCCTCGACTATGAATGGGGGATTCTTGACCCTCATCGAGAACACAATTGATCCCCAGAGCTTCAACTGAGTCCTATGATTGTTCCCCTAGTTCCAATTTATCTATTGTCCTTGATTGTAACCATTGACCCATATCACCATCTAGCTGGAATTACCCTAATTCTATCTCATCTCCTATGACCGCCACACAAGCAATTGAAGGGTGGTTTGAGTTTGGGGAAGCAAGGAAAAGGTGAAGATGACTTCACTTCATGTGTTGGTATGCTATGACAAGGAGTAAGCCATCAAGTTGACTCACTCAGAGACATTAATTGTCGACCGGAGGTTGAAGAAGACGAGTGAGGAAAGGACAACACTACCCTCTCGTGCACGATATGACAGGTAAGGGTATTATCTCCCTTTCAATTTTCTTTTCTTTTTGTCCAATGAAGTGCCACAAACGTCTAAGACCTAGTTGGAGTAATCCAATTGGTCAGCCCAGCCGCATTGGCGGATTGGGTCCCTTGGCCCATTGCTTAGTTGGCAGCCTGCTATTGGCCTAAAATAGATTAATTTGCAAAAATCCTAGCAACTTGTAGGATAATCAAATAATAGCAAGTGATACATGTATTTTTATCAAAAAAATACGAACAATCCAATAATAATATAATAATGACCAAAATATGCTTCTAGTCCAAAAAGTGCCTAAAGTTAGCATGTTTAATATGTTAAATGAACTATAACCCTAGTTTCTAAGATTTGATGATTTTAATATGCCCAATTAATATTGATGATAAAAGACTGATCTTTTATGAATAAAAAGTGCAACTTGAAAGTTATGAGAACTTAGCAACCCATTTTGTTGGATAAATAGGGTTTCATTGAGATAAAAGGTGTAATTAATGATGAATTAGGGTTTATAAACCCAGTAGACATGAAAAGTGGAAATTAGGGTTTGGAGAGCCAAAACCATATTGAAACCCTAACATTGACCTATAAAACCCTAACCTGAGACCAATCAGTCTTAGTGATGATTTGGATAAAATAATGATACATGGGTACCTTGCTTTGACGTTTAGGATAATTTGCTTGCTTGCTTGTTTGATTCTATTGCTTGGACATCAGGAACACATGATCAAGGTATGTGGTTATTACCATGACTAACTACTTTAGTTTCCTGACATTTTTAGAGGTTTTACTGGATTTCTTGAAATTAAATGCTTAGATAATATTTATTTCTTACAATATGTAAAGACACTATGGCTATCACAATATTATGCTTATAACTTGCTTGAACCCACATACCAACTCTGGAAATTTGAGAATGGAAATAAATGTAAAGTCATGGTGATGACTAACGACTAGGTGCTAGATTGGGAAGGTCATTCCAAGCCCCAGATTGGAAAGGTTATAAGAGGTCATGCCCTAGATTGGAAAGACCTACTTGGCATCTAGCTCGAGATTGAGAGGTGGCCAATAAGGTACCTTGCTTTAGATTGAGAAGTATCCTAAAGTCCATTGTAGGGAAAAAAACCTAAGCGAGGGTGTACCAGAGGTTGAGTAAAAATGGTTGAGAAGTTTGTTAATGCGTCACTTAGCACTTACAATCACTAAGATAATTATCCTAGAGTTTAATCCTTTTTCAAATTTCTGATTAAGGCTAGTATAGAAAGGGTCGATCCCACATGACAACTTTTTAAGATTGTTTCTTTTATCCCAATTATTTTGAAGAACTATTTTATTATTTTTTTGTATTTTCAGATTTAGAACAGAAAGTAAAAGTCGGGTTGGGGGTTTGATTGATTACAATAAAATAAGAAATAAATGCAAAGTAACAATGTAATAACAAGAATTTATTTTTCCTCTGTCACAAGGAAAAGAAACAATTGTTTTTTTTTGTCGGTAAAAAACTCGGTTGTATTAAGATGGGTCCAAAACTTTAGGTACAAGATAGCCTGCGCCCCCAAGGTACAGGATGAAAGAAAAAAAATCCAAGAGAAATAGAAAAGAGTCCTGATAAGGACCTCCTTAATGGAGAAAAGAGACAGAAACCTATAACAAGCTAATCCAATGCATACATCCAACAACAACTAGATAGACAAACAACCAGGCCCACCAATACTGATCACAGCAGTATGCACACCTTCAAAGAAGTGACGTTTTTGGCAGCCTGGTGTTGTATCAATAGCTACTGGAGAGATCTAGAATAACTAGAAGGTCAAGGGACCATCGCTCTTCATCCAGACCAAGACAAAACAAACTCCAAAAGTAGAGATCAGTCCACAAAATCCTTCAAAGTGATGGACCGTCAGCTAATATCGTTGTACTAATCAACTACTTGGATCTTCACTGGCGTTAAGTTCAATCTCTGAGATTGTGAAGAAAACAAGTAGAATCCATAGAAAACTCTATTAACCAACACTCTGACAACTCTCAGGACCTTATACATCAACAACTGCCAAGGGATTCTTTCCAACAGCCAGAGAGAAGAGATTGGCTGAATATCAGGTTCGGACCAATTTCTTCCTAGCCGACTTTTTCTTCCTTTTGGTCCAGCTCTGCTCGGACTCCAGGGAATGAGTATCCCAGTAATCAGAAGCTGCTTCAGACCCATTGGGGTCTACATCTTCCTCAACAATTGTTAGCACAAGTAGACTATTGTGAATGGAAAATGACTAGAAGTAAAGAAAGCAAATCAATGAAGGTTGAAATCAAAGAGAGAGAATCGAGGCTCGTAGGGGTTTTCACCACCTTAGCCTAGGCGATAACAACTAATTCTTAAGCGACGATTTGATGAAGGTTTGCAAATTTAAAAACTCACAAGAGATAAACTCCACATGAGTCCATTGGTCTTGGTGCTCATGCTTCCTAGTTTATCATCCTAAAAGACGAAAATCCAGGGTCATATCAAAACGTCTATGCGATTGGGTTTGTTGTTATAAATCCAAACTTCCACAGTCATATCCATCCGAATTAACTTTTGATCAAATCAATTAATTACTTTGATATATCAATTAGTTATCAAACCCAAAATCCATCTAGAATCATTTTTTAGGAAAAGTCGATAAAGCTATGGCTAAGGGGTTATTCCCCTTGCCTCGATAGAAAATTACTCACTCATGGAGAGGGGGGAGACAGAGGAAGAAAGTACTGAAGCCATAGTCTAACCCAAAATCAGGAGGTTAATCCTTATGCTAGAGATAATAAAATGGATTAGTTCTTAGTTCCTTACTCTAGAATTAAAGAACGGAGAAAAGAAGATTAAGACTAAAGCAGAATGAAGGGACAAGAATAAGTATGAAAGAACAATACTTGAAATAAGATCTACTTTATTGCAGAATAAGAAGATGATTATAAGAATAAAAGTTTTAGAATCCCATACAAAGAGAAATCCAAGATGCCCAAAGAAGAGGAAGTGCCTCTCCTTTTATAGGAGAAGGAGGGGGGTATACATTAGGTTTAGGTAAAAAGAAATGGCCACCGGAGGCTGCTAACTTTCTAGATTTAATCAATAGAGGAAACAATTGATTGCTTTGCATTCCTTTTGCATTAATTTCCCACAACAGAAATTTTGAGCGTATTTTTGGGCTAGTCAAAAATTCGGAAGCTGCCCAAAAATATATATTTCCTGTAGATAATTGAATTATCTTACCAACTCATACTTGCACAATAAATTCCACCTTAGGATGTGAGAGTTATACCAATTTTGGTGAAAGGTATATACTGAAATTAGACTCTGCGGGAAAAAATAAGGCTACTTTCACTGGTTAATTGCGCAGCCAAATAAACACCAAAATTACCGCAAAATATGTCTTTTTATATCCAATAAAATTCTATTTTCATTCTATAATTTATCTTGAAATTCCACCTTTAGACGCAAAAGATATGGCTATTTTAGTGATGAGTATCTCAGACACTGCGGGAATATTTGAAAAGCCTCATATCTTCATCTTTTATTTTCTCGATTTAATTACTTAGATAATTTCCTGAAAATTAAGAAAAATATCATAAGAATTAAAGAAAAGTATATCAAGAATATGAAAGTGCTATTTATTTTTGAATTAGCTAAAATTAACAAAAAAATCCTAATTAATTATTGTAAATTAAGCAAAAATAAGAGATGAATATGCATTCATCAAAATACCCTAAACTTAAACTTTGCTCGTCCCGAGCAACATTAAAATCAAGAAATACTTTCAAGACATACTCTCAACCTATCATACTCACTCTCCTAACAATCACTTGATTTCTTCCACCGAAATATGGCCAAGCGACCCTGACTTCCTGAATTCACAAAAGGTGACTTTTATATTTTCTACTTCCCAAACTTGCATTTATTCAAGACATGCAATAAAATAGATTTTCATTTCACCTTTGCATTTGGTACTCCAATTTTTTTTAAAGTTTTACACAAGAACAGGGATGATTTGGATGGTTGGGGTTTTTGTAGTTTCCCCTGGGTAGAAAATTGGAGTGAAGGAGGTATGAAAGAAGGACAGTCTCTCCTCTATTCGACTCGAGACCTTTTTATTTAGTGGACATGCAGTTACATTGACCACATTTTTTTCTTTGATTTTTGGTGATACACCCAATTATGTGGGTATGGATGAAGCGGAAGTGGGGGAAGGGGTGCCACCCCAAACATAGCCTTTTGGGCATTATTGGCTTTTTTTTTTCTTTTGGCCACCCCACCTCCACCCCGGACTTTAAATTTTTCTCGTCCCGAGGAAAACACAAATCCATGATGGAGGGAAGAAAATCACTGGGATCATCGAGAGGTCTTGGTAGCTCAAAAAATGTCCAGTTGAAGGGGGTGTTGATGATGGTTGTGGCTTTGAACAAAGGAGCTTCATGGTACACCCAATTGATGGATGATCGTAGAGGCTGAAAGAGGATTTCATAATGTCTTTTTCCTTGCACTCCTTCCAAAAGGATCCACACATCTTCCTTTAGTTGTAAAGGAAATGACATAAATGTGCATGGCTTGATGGGGATTGGCGGGTGTTCAGTGGGTGGCACATATGGTGCTGACTCTACAACATCGGGTGGGGGATCAGGCTTTGGTTTCCCTCTGTCATATTGATCTGCATATCGTAAAATTGGTGGTAATATGAAAGGGACACACAAATTTAAATCAGCATCATACATATTTTGGATCTCCTCAAAATTCATGCAATCAACCTTGGGATAGATGGATTTCATGGTTGATATTGCAGGTAACTGTAGTTCCTCTATGCAAAGATTTCCCAAGGGTTCTTGAAGGATAAAGATGGGGATATATTCCTTGCAGCCAGCAGAAGGGCGTATATGGATTTCTTCTAAGGAGTTCTCCACTTCTATATCATCCGTATGTAGAATGGGAATTGGTTGTGCCAGAATGGGAGGAATCATTTCATCAATGGAGGTTGGCTGCTCATTATCCAGAATAGATCTTACCAGAGGGGATTGGTCGTCGATAACAATTGCACTTTTGCAAATTATGGGAAAGGTTGTTGGGTCTTTAGGACGACTCTCTGAGATTGACGTTTCATACTCGAGTAATAAAGTCTCCAAGGGAAGGGTAGGAATGCCAACGTCCTCATCGTACAAGAAATACGACCCCACGGTATGTATAGTTTCTTTAGAATCCGATGTATATGACATAAAAATTAGATCATCATCATCATCTTCGGGAAGAACCATCTTAGGTTGCTCTAAGTCCTCCACAGATTTTTGTGCTTGGGCCTCTAGTAAGGTAGCTAAAAGGGCTTGACTGGTTTCTAGTTTTTTTTGTCCTTCTACTACCATTTTTTCTAAAGCCCCAAGTTTCTCTTTTAGTTGATTTTCATTATTAGATTCATACAACCCAAAAAAATTACCATCCTCACCATTCCCCCCATAAGGATCTTGGTCATGGTACCCAATATGTTGGTTGTAGTGTTGCTCCTCATAATAATCTTCAGAAGATGGTGGATTATAATTTCCATTGCTCTCATCGTGGTGAGAAGATATAATATTACGAGGTGTCACCGAGACATGGGGGAACATATTTGGAACATCTGGGTTTTGAGATTGGGCTTTGAGAAAGGTGGCCAATAAGGTATGGCTAGTTAGGAGTTTTGTTACCATATTCTTGAGGGACTTAAGTTTCTCTTCTTGTTGAGGATTATATTGGGTATCATATATAGGTCTATTTCCCTCAAAATTTTGTTGGTTGTACCCTCTCTCAGAATATGGATAGCAAGGTTCCCCATATTGGTTCTCAGAAAAATAAGGATTTACATGGTACCCACTAGGATGAAAGGGATCACAGAGAGGGGTGCTATGAGATAAATTTGGACAGGCAAGAGATGCATGGCGGCAATGACCACAATAATAACATTGTGGGGGATATTGCAATGGCCACTCCATTTGAAAGGTTTTTTTTTACAATTAAAAAAAAAACTAAAGATTTTGTACAAGACTGTAAATTACAAAAAAAATAGAGGATAAGGGATTATGCCTCAAGGTTAAAATTTACAAAACTAACTAAAATTATAATTTTTTACAAACTAGCGTATTTGCAGAAAAAATGGACTGCCAGAATAGAAACTCAGCAGAAGGAGGAGTAGCACTTCCGAAATGTTACTCGGAAGGCATAAAAATATGAAAAAAAAGTTTTTTCAAAAATTTTGGGGTTCGAAAGAAACAAATCAGTTGTCCCCGACAACGGCGCCAAATTGTTAATGCGTCGCCTAGCACTTACAATCACTAAGATAATTATCCTAGAGTTTAATCCTTTTTCAACTTTCCGATTAAGGCTAGTATAGAAAGGGTCGATCCCCCAAGACAACTTTTTAAGATTGTTTATTTTATCTCAATTATTTTGAAGAACTATTTTATTATTTTTTTGTATTTTCAGATTTAGAACGGAAAGTAAAAGTCGGGTTGGAGGTTTGATTGATTACACTAAAATAAGAAATAAACGCAAAGTAACAATGTAGTAACAAGAATTTATTTTGCCTCTATCACAAGGAAAAGAAACAATTGTTAGCACAAGTAGACTATTGTGAATGGAAAAAGACTAGAAGTAAATAAAGCAAATCAATGAAGGTTGAAATCAAAGAGAGAGAATCGAGGCTCGTAGGGGTTTTCACCACCTTAGCCTAGGCGATAACAACTAATTCTTAAGTGACGATTCGATGAAGGTTTGCGAATTTAAAAACTCACAAGAGATAAACTCCACATGAGTCCATTGGTCTTGGTGCTCATGCTTCCTAGTTTATCATCCTAAAAGACAAAAATTCACGGTCATATCAAAACGTCTATGCGATTGGATTTGTTGTTCTAAATTCGAACTTCCACGGTCATATCCATCCGGATTAACTTTTGATCAAATCAATTAATTACTTTGATAGATCAATTAGTTATCAAACTCAAAAGCCATCTAGAATCATTTTTAGGAAAATTCGATAAATCCATGGCTAAGGGGCTATTCCCCTTGCCTCGATATAAAACTACTCACTCATGGAGAGGGGGAGACGGAGGAAGAAAGTATTGAAGCCATAGTCTAACCCAAAATCAGGAGGTTAATCCTTATGCTAGAGACAATAAAATAGATTAGTTCTTAGTTCCTTGCTCTAAAATTAAAGAACGGAGAAAAGAAGATTAAGACTAAAGTGGAATGAAGAGACAAGAACAAGTATGAAAGAACAATGCTTGAAATAAGATCTACTTTATTGCAGAATAAGAAGATGATTATAAGAATAAAAGTTTCAGAATCTCATACAAAGAGAAATCCAAGATGCCCAAAGAGGAGGAAGTGCCCCTCATTTTATAGGAGAAGGAGGGGGTTATACATTAGGTTTAGGGAAAAAGAAATGTCCTCCAGCGGCTGCTAATTTTCTAGATCTAATCAATAGAGGAAACAATTGATTGCTTTGCATTCCTTTTGCATTAATTTCCCACAACAGTAATTTCGAGCGTATTTTTGGGATAGTCAAAAATTCGGAAGCGGCCCTAAAATATATTTTTCCTGTAGATAATTGAATTATCTTTCCAACGCATACTTGCACAATAAATTCCGCCTTAGGATGTGAGAGTTATACCAATTTTGATGAAAGGTATATACTGAAATCAGACTCTGCGGGAAAACATAAGGCTACTTTCACTGGTTAATTGCGCAGTCAAATAGACACCAAAATTGCCGCAAAATATGTCTTTTTTATATGAAATAAAATTATATTTGCATTCCATATGTTATCTTGAAATTCCACCTTTAGACGCAAAAGATATGGCTATTTTAGTGACGAGTATCTCAGGCACTGCGGGAATATTTGAAAAGCCTCATATCTTCATCTTTTATTTTCTCGATTTAATTACTTAGTTAATTTCCTGAAAATTAAAAAAAATATCATAAGAATTTAAGAAAAGTATATCAAGAAGATGAAAGTGCTATTTATTTTTGAATTATCTAAAATTAATAAAAAAGTCATAATTAATTATTCTAAATGAAGCAAAAATAAGAGACAAATATGCATTCATCAAAGTTACGAAGAAAACGATAAATTTTGATTCTGTAACAGTAATTGCTTGGTTATGTTGTTACAAATAGATGCAAACATTTTGTTTCCCTCACATACGAGTATAACGCATTATACTAAGGTGCTTTTCTCTCACGTCATTTTAGAATTATATATTGTTATTGCTACAAGTTTAATGGAAAGTAGACTCCCATGAAGGAGGCATCAAACAATCAAGAAAGTAATGTAAACTCTGGAGGACTTAGTTAGTTTTCTTTTCATGTTGCAAACATAGAGAAACATATTATGTAATTCCTTTTTGGAAATTCAATCTTGTACAAACTCATTCCTATTTAGTGAAATTTATTAATTATTTTAGGTTATTTGCTAAACATGTGGTCATGTTTGATTGATAATGGTCCTTGTCCTCTCGATCCACTTGAATAGGGGATAACTGGGGAAGGGGTTGTTACATTTGGTATCAGATATGGTTTACCATTTAACCTCTAATAATTATTAAATTCTTAGAATTCTATAGAGACAAAAGGGAATTATTATAGTATATTCCAAATGCAATGGTTTCTAGAAAGGACCACGATTCGGGGGTCGGCAATATTTTCCTCCGCACCGATAGTCATCTTACGAGGACTCTCGTACCCATTATTCTTGCTTGGAAAAAGTTCAATGACTTTACTCGAAATAACATATCTCTAGGAATTCCTCATCTTTTTCATCACCTCTTTACCCCCTTCACCCTCACAAAACCCTAGGTACCTATGATCTCTCTTTGTATCCCTCTCTGATTACTAGGGTTATGAGAAATAGGGGTTAAGGCATCCTCCACCAAACAATGAAAAGCATGTAATCAAGATGTCATAGACATAATTTATGATGCTTTATTACTCTAAAATTTAGAGTGAGTTTAATTACATGCTTATGTGAATTAACATGACTCATACCAAAATAGTTGGCATTCTCATTGACACTCCCCAAGATCATGCTAAGAGTAGGCCCTCTCATAGGAAGAGGAGGTTTCTAGAGAAGAGGAGAGAGGATATGGAGTAAGAGTCCTCCAGGAAAAGGAAGAGACCTAAGGGAGCCTCTGAGGAAGGATCAAACCCTAAACCTATCCCCTTCGACAACATGAAACTAGAGAATGATAAAAAAGATTAACCAATGTCATAAGACAAGGTCAAGCCCAAAGAGAACCTTCTTGATGGCCCAAGACCCATAGTTGGGAAAGTAGTGGTCCATACTCCTGATGCTATTTGGATGGAATAGAAGAAGAAGTTGACTAAGGCTAGCAGTGCCCTGGCCCCTAAGGATATAGCCAAAGATGAAAATAGTGAGCCACTACCCGTCCGTCGTCGCCTTGGCACCACCATTCTGGACTTTGTCAAGTTGAACATTGAGAAGTTATGAGGAGAAGACAAAATGAAAGTAGTCAAAAAAGTTGATGCATGGGTTTCGGCGATAGAGAATGGATTTCGTATGCTGGAAGTGCAGTCGAACAAAAAAGTCCCTTTCGGTGCTCACCTTCTAGAAGGAGCAACTATGATCTGGTGAGAGAACCATATCATGGGTCAAGATCTAAATCAAGACTCGATAGCCTAGAATGACTTCAGAACCATCTTCTCTTCCAGATTTGTGCCTGTCTCAACCAAGAAAGAGAAAAAGAGGGATTTCACCTACCTAGTTTAGGTCAATCTATCACTGGAAGACTCTGCCAGCAAGTTTTGCTTCCTGGAAAGTTCTGGGTACATGCTGACTGAGCAAAGAAGGGTGTGTCACTTTGTAGAGTGTCTACATCCTACAATCAAACCCCATGTGATGGCGAGCAGAGCAACAAATTTCACTAACACCTACAACATCACATTGGCCATGGAGAAGACAGTGATGCCTGCACTGAACCCACTAAAGGGGTACCTAGGTTTCACGGAAGGAACTTCTGGCCCAAGGAATGATCATAGAAAATACATAGAGGAAAGGGAAAACTCCACAATGAGAATTTCCATCCAAGGTGTCACAACAGGGGGAAGTCGCATGATGATTGCATATTCATCCTAGTTTTAGCTCTATTATTGGTCTAGTTTAGCATTTATATCATATAATTTTAATTAGGAATAGCTTTGTTTTGATCTACGTAAGTTTTTATGATAATTTTTACACATTTGATACTATTCTTGACTCCCTCTATGGGTGTTTAATTCTATCACTCTGTAGCAAATTTTCCTAGGGGGTCAAGAGGAGGACGCCTCTCATGGCATGTGGGGAAGCGCCCCAGACCAAAGTATATTTCGAGCACTTCCAGAAGGCGAATCAATACACAATTTTTGTGTCCAAGGACAAAATCAACTCGTTGATCGACATGATGATCAAACTTCAAAATCATCACTTATCAAAGCCATCAACTTAATAATAAAATACTCCATCAATCCACCAGGTCAACATTTAGGAGGTTGACATATAATCCATCGATAACCAATGTTGACAAATTTATTGATCTATCTCCTCCGAAAACATCATTGGTTGGTTGCCAACATTCTTGTCGATGAGCCAGACAGCCTTGTCGATTCTCAAGGTTGACAATCTTGTCGGTTGACCACCAAAATCACAATAGATCTATTGATCGAAAACAAGTAATTAACATCAAGGGAAAGAGTTCAACAACCACAAACCTATAAATAACCCCCCAACACATTCATACAAATCAACTCAGATTTCTAGAGACATAATACGTCAAAAGGTTGTCACTTAGATAAGAGTAAGGATCGACCAATCTAGTTCTATTGACCTACCTTGGAGACTTCTATTGAAATCTCGCATTGATCAACAAATATCTTTAATCAACAACTCCAAGCCGTCGTTCTCCCTCTCAAAGGAGATCGATCTCTTCCCCTAGGTACTGACCATCCCCCTACTACTGCAAGTCAGAGTTAGTTCCTAGAAGAGATAGAAGGAAGGAAGTCCATCTTCACACACCACTCTGAGCCACTTCTGCCACCATCATGACCATGATGGGGTCCTCTTCCTCTTCTTGTGATATTAATCTGGTGTCCTCTTCCTCTTCTTGTGATATTAATCTCAACATGTAGAGGGAGTAGTCTTTTCACTGGGGTGTGGGGACTAGCCCCACTACCCATTTCTTGAAATTTAATTCATATTCCAACTCTTGTTTGAACTCATTTAATTCAGAGGTAATCATTTGTTGCATGTTTTGTGGATTTATCACCCACATTACGTGATTTATTATAAGATTTTACTACAGGAACTTGAACATTTAAGATTTGAATACAAATTAGCTTTGGTTGACACCCTAATGAGAACTTTTGATGAAAAGTAACTAAAGTAGTGGATAGAGGATCTGTAAGTAACGAGACATGGACCTTACATGGATATCTACTCATACAAGTTTCTGACATTGAAAGGGGAAACTTGCTCAACTATAATTATATCTTACACATGTTTGGATTTGAATGATTGTGTAGATTTAAGTAGTGGTGGTGAAAACAAATTCCACCCTAATGTTTCCATCCATTAAATAACTAGAACCTTAATCTAGCTCTTTTTATTCTTGCAACCTTAGTTAAACAAGCCAATCTCAACTTTTATGATAAATACTAGCTCTTGCTAAGTACTTTGGTTTGATAATTCTTAAACAAGTTGTCCCTTAGGATTTGATCCTGAACTGTATTGTAATATGATCCATTCACTTGCAGGTGGCATTATTAAACTTTGGTTTTGGTAAACTCTAGTAATTATATTTCTAATGAATTTGTGGTGCGATAATATCCATGTCATCACACCCGGGCAAGTGCCACTTCGAGAAGAAGGTGTGCTTTTATTTCCAACAAGGACACCTTCAGGCTAACTGCCCCATTCCTGACCCAAAAGGTCTGAGCCTAGTAGCATCCTAGTCTGTGGCAGCAACGCCACCAATAGAAGTAGTTGCACCAACGTCATCCCCACCTATAGGAGAGTCAAGGCAAGCTCGAGTTTTTACCATTGACAATGAAGAGGATCAAGCCAATGCTAACCATTTGATACAGGATAATAACCCTTAGAGAGAGTTTTCCTATTTTTATCTAAGAAATGTAATAATCTGACATTATGAAAACAATACAGGCATTCTTGAGATCATGGAACACAATGTATAATCTCTGTTTGATTTTGGTTCTATTAATACTTTTATTTTGAGAAATCTTGCAACTACACTTTGTTTGGACATCAAGGATTTAGGATATGTTTTGGATGTCACTACCCCGAATAGTCGAATCTTTATGTCTCTCTTGAAAACCCCAATTATACCTTTTAAATATCTTGATAATGATCTCCCTATATATTTCATCCTTCTTGACATGAATGACTTGAATGTAATAATTGGTATGGATTGGCTCCATACTTAAATGGCTAAGATAGATTGAAGGGAAAAAAATAAGAATAGAGAGACCATGTGTTACGACCCCACCTCCCGATAACCCCCAATTAAGGGAGACCGAGAGGTCAAAGCCGCACCCATGACTTCCGGATCAAAGGTTCGGAAATTAACCAAGAATAATTATCAAATTTTAACATACTAAACTGAAAGCTGTAAGAAAATAAATTTTTGCATACCTGTAACATCCCTAATTTTCAAGAGTAAAATAAAGCCTTTTATGTAGTTTTCCTTAAATAATATTTTGTTAAGAGTCTTAATGCAATTTGTTCATTTCTAGGATTTTAATGCAAAGAGAAATAAGAAAGGGCTCCAAATAAGTTTCTTTTATATTAATGTGTTGCAAATAGGTGTAATAATGATAATATGTCTTACCCTTTTCTTTTATTAAATAAATATAAAAGTAATGGAAGAGAACGAGAAAGATAAAGAAGCAAGAAATTCGAAATTCAAATCATTTGGGCAGTAAGTATGCTTTTCCTTTTATAGATTTCAAGATAAATCCTTTAATGTTCATTTTTTCTCTCTCCTCCAAATAAAGTACACAAGAAGGCAATAAAGAGGTGTGGAATGATTTTGAAAGTGGAAATTATTGTTTATCTCGTAATTTGGAGCAAGAACTCACCAAGGAAACCTTTATATTAATTATTTAATTAGTTTGTACACTTAAATTAAGATAAGAAATGAAAATAGAAAATGTGGACCAAACGTTGAGAAAACCTAAATCTAATTAGCTAGGAATATTCTAGACCCTTTGATTAGTCAATGGTCCAAATTTGAACTCATTTGGCCTATGTTTGACCCTCCAATTAATTGGAGAAAGATTTGAATATCATTTGATATAGATTTTAATCCAATTTCATTTATGCAGCCGATTTAAAGCATAGTTCGTTTTATTTGAACTGTCATGTGTTACTTGTCCCTCGCGCGCATCCGCAACCCTTGGATCTGGATCCAATGGCACGCCTACTGTCTTCTACCTCCGTTTCTCTCGCGGTCAGGGCCGTTTCACAGGCCGTTTTTCCTTGGCCTCGTTCTTGCTCCACAAGCCACCATTCCTCCTGATTCTTTCACCGAGGAAACGGTGAGATCAATCCGCACCCATCAAGCCCTCGCTCACCTTCTCTCTCGGGCTACAGAGAAAACGCCCAAATTAGGGCATCACCTTCCCTCTGCCATTGAAGCACAGGCACATCCCCACCCTCTATTTAAGCAACCCAGAGGCATCGCCGGACGGCAAGCTTCCTTCCTCCTCGGTCAATTGCGACTCACCTACCCCCAACCTCCCCAACCTACTCGACTTTCCTTTCCGGTGAGTTTTGACTCCACTCTAGCCTGCACCGGCACCTCGAGTCCAATTGGAGCGTCGGTGAGCATCCTCGGAGCTTCACCTTCGTTTTCCCTTTCTCAATTGGTCTCACGGTCGCCCCTTCTAACGGGACCTGTACTCTGCCGTCTTTCCTCGCCGGCGCCCACCGCCAGGTCACCTCCAGTGCTTCTCCGACCAAGGTAGAGCTGCCAGTGGCTTCGCACGACTCCGCCAGATCTTTCTCGACCCTCACTTCACGTTTTTCCGACTTGAGTTTGCACGAGCAACTTCCGAGCTTGCTTCCCCTGTTTCCATCCTTGCGGAGGAGCGTTCTCGAGCTCCTGGTCATCGCAGAGCCCACGCTTGGCCTTGGTGAGTTCGGTGGGGGAAGCTGATGAATTTGCTGCTATCGATTTTCAATAAGACGCACTAATTCACGATCTGGATCCCTGGAGTCAGGACTGGCTGCTCGTCGAGCGCCCTGGCTTGGGTGAGGAGCAATCCAGGTCACGAAATGACCATGGTGCCCCCACGAGCACAATTAGTTAAACTGATCGTCCAAGGGTACAATCGGTATTTCGACCTTTGGATTTGTTTCATCAGTTGCGAGTGTTTTTGCATGCCCAAATGATGATTTTACCCCCCCCCCCCCCCCGCTCGCCTGATTCATGTGTCACGCGTGCCATGGTCATTACTGGCATTTCCTATTTTATTTATATCAGCTTTAATCGAGTTTTATAATTTCTGATTGGTCCAGAGTGCAAAATTCATAACTTTTGCATACGACCTCAGAAAAATATAAATAAATATGTTTTGGAAAGGATTTTTCGAGAGGAATCCGAATATATGGTTTTCAGAGTCTGATTTTGAATCGCCAAACGTTGGTTTATAGGAAATGGAATTTAGGGTTTTATTTGGTGAATAAAATGTATAATAATGTGAGATTTGTTGCAAACAGGATAATTAGGGTTCTTTAGACCCACAGAGTGGTTAGGACTCACTCAACCTAGGAAGAGAGAGGATTCACTCTCCAAGTGAAAATGTAAGTGGTCCATGCTATTGAACATAGTTAAATTGCTTGATTTAATTATGCATATATGAAGTTTGCAATGAATGTCATGTTTATGTTATTTACTGTTCCTAATTGTTAAATTCAGTAAGATTAAGATGTATTGAGTTGTTTATGATGTATGATATCACCCTCATGAATTCTAATGATAATGATACCAATAAGTCTAATGTAAAGATAAGAGCTTTAAGAGAAAGAAGAAAATGTTAATGTTAAGCTTATATAAGTACCTCATAAGAGAAGAGGCACTTCGGTGCATAAGAGAAGAGGCAATTAGGTGCAACCTAAGAGGCACTTCGGTGCATAAGAGAAGAGGAACATTTGTGCAACCCGAGGTTACTTATATAGGTTAAGATAAAAGAAATTGATCTAAAAGAAAATGCATGTCTTTTCAATGTTTAATGCTAATGCTTATTTTCAGTTTTCAAGTTTCTTATATTATAACATGTTCAATCCACTTACCATTTGTTTGATGCATGCTTGGGGGCGTGATGCCCACAGGTTGGAAGCTAGCTAAGGAGGGAAGTTCATCTAAGGAGGAAACCCTAGCTCAAGGACCTGCAAGGAGAAGAGCTTTGGTGGGGTGCCAACCATACCTAGTTTATAGACTTTTTTTTTCCTTTTTCCATGATTATGTATATGTAAATTTTGTTAAGGTTTGAGAATGAGAAATTGTAATCTTGATCCTGTGATGGTTTGTTTAAACTCTATTTTGTGCAATGAATATCCTGGTTGTGATAATACCTCCCCAAAATGCCAAGTACCCCACATTATGGATAATGTTGGGGATTAGGCTGTGCTTCCGTTGGTTATGTATGTAACCCTAGGGAGGGGTGTTACAATAATGGTATCAGAGCCAAAATATGGTTGGCCACCAGGCTTTTCTCATGATCTCATTTAGTTTATGTCTTTTTCACAGTGATGGCTCCTAAGAAGAAAGGTGAGAGCGGAAAGATAGCCATGGATGGAGATGAAGGTGAATCTGTTAGCATAGGAGAACAACGAGGATCTCCACATCTTGAAACCCCCATGGTCCCCTTTGACGTCCTTGTTAGAGCCCTAGCCACTGCCATGGGAAGAGGAGAAGGACAAATGGACAACCCTAGGGTCAACCCCGAGCTTTCCCTAGTCGACTTTTTGTGGATCAAGCCTGACTCCTTTGCTGAGGAAGAAGAGGTGGATGTGGTGGGAAAAGCTGAGAGTTGGATGCAGCACATGGAACATTGCTTTCGTGACCTAGACTGCCCCAACCACTCCAGGGTCCGTTTTGGGACGCATATGCTGAAGGGTGCTGCTAGGAATTGGTGGGAGAACCTACTAGGTTCTCGTGAAGCTGATGCTCCTCCATTCACATGGGATGAATTTTCTGAAGCCTTCAAAAACCACTACATATCCGAGGCCATGATCGAGAAGAAGGAGGAAGAATTTCGGAACCTACATCAACATGGTGACATGACGGTCACCCAATATGCGATGAAGTTCCGGATCCTGCAAAAGTACGGCTACGACTATGATGAAATTCGCAAGACCAAGAAGTTCATTCGAGATCTTAAGCCAGACCTTAGCTTTGCCTTGGCAGGACGTGGGCATCTCACACTCCAGAGTGCCCTAGATGCTGCCCTAGAATTAGAGGACCATCCAGGAAGAGCTTGGAAGAAGGAGAGTCATCACAACAACCACAACTCCAATCACCACAATGATAAGAAAAGGAAGGCCCCGGTTGAAGCTGTTCCAAACCAGCATGCAAACCAGGATGGGAAGACCCAATGTGCTAAGTGTTCCAAATATCACCTAGGTGAATGTAGGTTTGGAACAGGTGTTTGCTATGCGTGTGGCGAGAAAGGCCACATTAGACCTAACTGCCCCAAATTTCAAAAGAAGGAGCCTAATGTCAACCAAGCACCTAAGGAAAAGAGACATGCTAGAGTCTTTGCTATGGTAGATGATAGTGAAGATGATAAGACCGAGTAGAGTCTAGTAGTATGGTTCCTTTCCTTTCAAAGCTTTATCTTTCATGCAATGTATGGAACTATGGTTTTACATGGTAATGAGAATATATCAATGCTTTATGTTAAAAATGTGAAAATTCCTAAGGTGGGTAGCCTAATGAAATTTCGAGGATGAAATTTAATTAAGGTGGGTAGTAATGTAACATCCCTAATTTTCAAGAGTAAAATAAAGCCTTTTATGTAGTTTTCCTTAAATAATATTTTGTTAAGAGTCTTAATGCAATTTGTCCATTTCTAGGATTTTAATGCAAAGAGAAATAAGAAAGGGCTCCAAATAAGTTTCTTTTATATTAATGTGTTACAAATAGGTGTAATAATGATAATATGTCTTACCCTTTTCTTTTATTAAATAAATATAAAAGTAATGGAAGAGAAAGAGAAAGATAAAGAAGCAAGAAATTCGAAATTCAAATCATTTGGGCAATAAGTATGCTTTTCCTTTTATAGATTTCAAGATAAATCATTTAATGTTCATTTTTTCTCTCTCCTCCAAATAAAGTACACAAGAAGGCAATAAAGAGGTGTGGAATGATTTTGAAAGTGGCAATTATTGTTTATCTCGTAATTTGGAGCAAGAACTCACCAAGGAAACCTTTATATTAATTATTTAATTAGTTTGTACACTTAAATTAAGATAAGAAATGAAAATAGAAAATGTGGACCAAACATTGAGAAAACCAAAATCTAATTAGCTAGGACTAATCTAGACCCTTTGATTAGTCAATGGTCCAAATTTGAACTCATTTGGCCTATGTTTGACCCTCCAATTAATTGGAGAAAGATTTGAATATCATTTGATATAGATTTTAATCCAATTTCATTTATGCAGCCGATTTAAAGCATAGTTCGTTTTATTTGAACTGTCACGCGTTACTTGTCCCTCGCGCGCATCCGCAGCCCTTGGATCTGGATCCAATGGCACACCTACTGTCTTCTACCTCCGTTTCTCTCGCGGTCAGGGCCATTTCACAGGTCGTTTTTCCTTGGCCTCGTTCTTGCTCCACAAGCCACCATTCCTCCCGATTCTTTCACCGAGGAAACGGTGAGATCAATCCGCACCCATCAAGCCCTCGCTCACCTTCTCTCTCGGGCTACAGAGAAAACGCCCAAATTAGGGCATCACCTTCCCTCTGCCATTGAAGCACAGGCACATCCCCACCCTCTATTTAAGCAACCCAGAGGCATCGCCGGACGGCAAGCTTCCTTCCTCCTCGGTCAATTGCGACTCACCTACCCCCAAGCTCCCCAACCTACTCGACTTTCCTTTCCGGCGAGTTTTGACTCCACTCTAGCCTGCACCGGCACCTCGAGTCCAATTGGAGCGTCGGTGAGCATCCTCGGAGCTTCACCTTCGTTTTCCCTTTCTCAGTTGGTCTCACGGTCGCCCCTTCTAACGGGACCTGTACTCCGCCGTCTGTCCTCTCCGGCGCCCACCGCCAGGTCACCTCCAGTGCTTCTCCGACCAAGGTAGAGCTGCCAGTGGCTTCGCACGACTCCACCGGATCTTTCTCTACCCTCAATTCGCGTTTTTCCAACTTGAGTTTGCACGAGCAACTTCCGAGCTTGCTTCCCCTGTTTCCAGCCTTGCGGAGGAGCGTTCTCGAGCTCCTGGTCATCGCAGAGCCCACGCTTGGGCTTGGTGAGTTCGGTGGGGGAAGCTGATGAATTTGCTGCTATCGATTTTCAATAAGACGCACTGATTCACGATCTGGATCCCTGGAGTCAGGACTGGCTGCTCGTCGAGCGCCATGGCTTGGGTGAGGAGCAATCCAGGTCACGAAATGACCATGGTGCCCCCATGAGCACAATCAGTTAAACTGATCGTCCAAGGGTACAATCGGTATTTCGACCTTTGGATTTGTTTCATCAGTTGCGAGTGTTTTTGCACGCCCAAATGACGATTTTACCCCCCCGCTCGCCTGGTTCATGTGTCACGCGTGCCATGGTCATTACTGGCATTTCCTATTTTATTTATATCAGCTTTAATCGAGTTTTCTAATTTCTGATTGGTCCAGAATGCAAAATTCATAACTTTTGCATACGACCTCAGAAAAATATAAATAAATATGTTTTGGAAAGGATTTTTCGAGAGGAATCCGAATATATGGTTTTCAGAGTCTGATTTTGAATCGCCAAACGTTGGTTTATAGGAAATGGAATTTAGGGTTTTATTTGGTGAATAAAATGTATAATAATGTGAGATTTGTTGCAAACAGGATAATTAGGGTTCTTTAGACCCACAGAGTGGTTAGGACTCACTCAACCTAGGAAGAGAGAGGATTCACTCTCCAAGTGAAAATGTAAGTGGTCCATGCTATTGAACATAGTTAAATTGCTTGATTTAATTATGCATATATGAAGTTTGCAATGAATGTCATGTTTATGTTATTTACTGTTCCTAATTGTTAAATTCAGTAAGATTAAGATGTATTGAGTTGTTTATGATGTATGATATCACCCTCATGAATTCTAATGATAATGATACCAATAAGTCTAATGTAAAGATAAGAGCTTTAAGAGAAAGAAGAAAATGTTAATGTTAAGCTTATATAAGTACCTCATAAGAGAAGAGGCACTTCGGTGCATAAGAGAAGAGGCACTTAGGTGCAACCTAAGAGGCACTTCGGTGCATAAGAGAAGAGGCACATTTGTGCAACCCGAGGTTACTTATATAGGTTAAGATAAAAGAAATTGATCTAAAAGAAAATGCATGTCTTTTCAATGTTTAATGCTAATGCTTATTTTCAGTTTTCAAGTTTCTTATATTATAACATGTTCAGTCCACTTACCATCTGTTTGATGCATGGATGGGGGCGTGATGCCCACAGGTTGGAAGCTATCTAAGGAGGGAAGTTCATCTAAGGAGGAAACCCTAGCTCAAGGACCTGCAAGGAGAAGAGCTTTGGTGGGGTGCCAACCATACCTAGTTTATAGACTTTTTTTTTCCTTTTTCCATGATTATGTATATGTAAATTTTGTTAAGGTTTGAGAATGAGAAATTGTAATCTTGATCCTGTGATGGTTTGTTTAAACTCTATTTTGTGCAATGAATATCCTGGTTGTGATAATCCCTCCCCAAAATGCCAAGTACCCCACATTATGGATAATGTTGGGGATTAGGCTGTGCTTCCGTTGGTTATGTATGTAACCCTAGGGAGGGGTGTTACAATAATGGTATCAGAGCCAAAATATGGTTGGCCACCAGGCTTTTCTCATGATCTCATTTAGTTTGTCTTTTTCACAGTGATGGCTCCTAAGAAGAAAGGTGAGAGCGGAAAGATAGCCATGGATGGAGATGAAGGTGAATCTGTTAGCATAGGAGAACAATGAGGATCTCCACATCTTGAAACCCCCATGGTCCCCTTTGACGTCCTTGTTAGAGCCCTAGCCACTGCCATGGGAAGAGGAGAAGGACAAATGGACAACCCTAGGGTCAACCCCGAGCTTTCCCTAGTCGACTTTTTGAGGATCAAGCCTGACTCCTTTGCTGGGGAAGAAGAGGTGGATGTGGTGGGAAAAGCTGAGAGTTGGATGCAGCACATGGAACATTGCTTTCGTGACCTAGACTGCCCCAACCACTCTAGGGTCCGTTTTGGGACGCATATGCTGAAGGGTGCTGCTAGGAATTGGTGGGAGAACCTACTAGGTTCTCGTGAAGCTGATGCTCCTCCATTCACATGGGATGAATTTTTTGAAGCCTTCAAAAACCACTACATATCTGAGGCCATGATGGAGAAGAAGGAGGAAGAATTTCAGAACCTACATCAACATGGTGACATGGCGGTCACCCAATATGCGATGAAGTTCCGGATCCTACAAAAGTACGGCTACGACTATGATGAAAGTCGCAAGACCAAGAAGTTCATTCGAGGTCTTAAGCCAGACCTTAGCTTTGCCTTGGCAGGACGTGGGCATCTCACACTCCAGAGTGCCCTAGATGCTGCCCTAGAATTAGAGGACCATCCAGGAAGAGCTTGGAAGAAGGAGAGTCATCACAACAACCACAACTCCAATCACCACAATGATAAGAAAAGGAAGGCTCCGGTTGAAGCTGTTCCAAACCAGCATGCAAACCAGGATGGGAAGACCCAATGTGCTAAGTGTTCCAAATATCACCTAGGTGAATGTAGGTTTGGAATAGGTGTTTGCTATGCGTGTGGCGAGAAAGGCCACATTAGACCTAACTGCCCCAAATTTCAAAAGAAGGAGCCTAATGTCAACCAAGCACCTAAGGAAAAGAGACATGCTAGAGTCTTTGCTATGGTAGATGATAGTGAAGATGATAAGACCGAGTAGAGTCTAGTAGTATGGTTCCTTTCCTTTCAAAGCTTTATCTTTCATGCAATGTATGGAACTATGGTTTTACATGGTAATGAGAATATATCAATGCTTTATGTTAAAAATGTGAAAATTCCTAAGGTGGGTAGCCTAATGAAATTTCGAGGACGAAATTTAATTAAGGTGGGTAGTAATGTAACATCCCTAATTTTCAAGAGTAAAATAAAGCCTTTTATGTAGTTTTCCTTAAATAATATTTTGTTAAGAGTCTTAATGCAATTTGTCCATTTCTAGGATTTTAATGCAAAGAGAAATAAGAAAGGGCTCCAAATAAGTTTCTTTTATATTAATGTGTTGCAAATAGGTGTAATAATGATAATATGTCTTACCCTTTTCTTTTATTAAATAAATATAAAAGTAATGTAAGAGAAAGAGAAAGATAAAGAAGCAAGAAATTCGAAATTCAAATCATTTGGGCAATAAGTATGCTTTTCCTTTTATAGATTTCAAGATAAATCATTTAATGTTCATTTTTTCTCTCTCCTCCAAATAAAGTACACAAGAAGGCAATAAAGAGGTGTGGAATGATTTTGAAAGTGGCAATTATTGTTTATCTCGTAATTTGGAGCAAGAACTCACCAAGGAAACCTTTATATTAATTATTTAATTAGTTTGTACACTTAAATTAAGATAAGAAATGAAAATAGAAAATGTGGACCAAACGTTGAGAAAACCAAAATCTAATTAGCTAGGAATATTCTAGACCATTTGATTAGTCAATGGTCCAAATTTGAACTCATTTGGCCTATGTTTGACCCTCCAATTAATTGGAGAAAGATTTGAATATCATTTGATATAGATTATAATCCAATTTCATTTATGCAGCTGATTTAAAGCATAGTTCGTTTTATTTGAACTGGCACGCGTTACTTGTCCCTCGCGTGCATCCGCAGCCCTTGGATCTGGATCCAATGGCACGTCTACTGTCTTCTACCTCCGTTTCTCTCACGGTCAGGTCTGTTTCACAGGCCATTTTTCCTTGGCCTCGTTCTTGCTCCACAAGCCACCATTCCTCCCGATTCTTTCACCGAGGAAACGGTGAGATCAATCCGCACCCATCAAGCCCTCACTCACCTTCTCTCTCGCGCTACAAAGAAAACGCCCAAATTAGGGCATCACCTTCCCTCTGCCATTGAAGCACAGGCACATCCCCACCCTCTATTTAAGCAACCCAGAGGCATCGCCGGACGGCAAGCTTCCTTCCTCCTCGGTCAATTGCGACTCACCTACCCCCAAGCTCCCCAACCTACTCGACTTTCCTTTCCGGTGAGTTTTGACTCCACTCTAGCCTGCACCGGCACCTCGAGTCCAATTGGAGCGTCGGTGAGCATCCTCAGAGCTTCACCTTTGTTTTCCCTTTCTCAGTTGGTCTCACGGTCGCCCCTTCTAACAGGACCTGTACTCCGCCGTCTGTCCTCGCCGGCGCCCACCGCCAGGTCACCTCCAGTGCTTCTCCGACCAAGGTAGAGCTGCCAGTGGCTTCGCACGACTCCGCCGGATCTTTCTCGACCCTCACTTCGCGTTTTTCCAACTTGAGTTTGCACGAGCAACTTCCGAGCTTGCTTCCCCTGTTTCCAGCCTTGCGGAGGAGCGTTCTCGAGCTCCTGGTCATCGCAGAGCCCACGCTTGGGCTTGGTGAGTTCGGTGGGGGAAGCTGATGAATTTGCTGCTATCGATTTTCAATAAGACGCACTGATTCACGATCTGGATCCCTGGAGTCAGGACTGGCTGCTCGTCGAGCGCCATGGCTTGGGTGAGGAGCAATCCAGGTCACGAAATGACCATGGTGCCCCCATGAGCACAATCAGTTAAACTGATCGTCCAAGGGTACAATCGGTATTTCGACCTTTGGATTTGTTTCATCAGTTGCGAGTGTTTTTGCACGCCCAAATGACGATTTTACCCCCCCGCTCGCCTGGTTCATGTGTCACGCGTGCCATGGTCATTACTGGCATTTCCTATTTTATTTATATCAGCTTTAATCGAGTTTTCTAATTTCTGATTGGTCCAGAATGCAAAATTCATAACTTTTGCATACGACCTCAGAAAAATATAAATAAATATGTTTTGGAAAGGATTTTTCGAGAGGAATCCGAATATATGGTTTTCAGAGTCTGATTTTGAATCGCCAAACGTTGGTTTATAGGAAATGGAATTTAGGGTTTTATTTGGTGAATAAAATGTATAATAATGTGAGATTTGTTGCAAACAGGATAATTAGGGTTCTTTAGACCCACAGAGTGGTTAGGACTCACTCAACCTAGGAAGAGAGAGGATTCACTCTCCAAGTGAAAATGTAAGTGGTCCATGCTATTGAACATAGTTAAATTGCTTGATTTAATTATGCATATATGAAGTTTGCAATGAATGTCATGTTTATGTTATTTACTGTTCCTAATTGTTAAATTCAGTAAGATTAAGATGTATTGAGTTGTTTATGATGTATGATATCACCCTCATGAATTCTAATGATAATGATACCAATAAGTCTAATGTAAAGATAAGAGCTTTAAGAGAAAGAAGAAAATGTTAATGTTAAGCTTATATAAGTACCTCATAAGAGAAGAGGCACTTCGGTGCATAAGAGAAGAGGCACTTAGGTGCAACCTAAGAGGCACTTCGGTGCATAAGAGAAGAGGCACATTTGTGCAACCCGAGGTTACTTATATAGGTTAAGATAAAAGAAATTGATCTAAAAGAAAATGCATGTCTTTTCAATGTTTAATGCTAATGCTTATTTTCAGTTTTCAAGTTTCTTATATTATAACATGTTCAATCCACTTACCATTTGTTTGATGCATGGATGGGGGCGTGATGCCCACAGGTTGGAAGCTATCTAAGGAGGGAAGTTCATCTAAGGAGGAAACCCTAGCTCAAGGACCTGCAAGGAGAAGAGCTTTGGTGGGGTGCCAACCATACCTAGTTTATAGACTTTTTTTTTCCTTTTTCCATGATTATGTATATGTAAATTTTGTTAAGGTTTGAGAATGAGAAATTGTAATCTTGATCCTGTGATGGTTTGTTTAAACTCTATTTTGTGCAATGAATATCCTGGTTGTGATAATCCCTCCCCAAAATGCCAAGTACCCCACATTATGGATAATGTTGGGGATTAGGCTGTGCTTCCGTTGGTTATGTATGTAACCCTAGGGAGGGGTGTTACAATAATGGTATCAGAGCCAAAATATGGTTGGCCACCAGGCTTTTCTCATGATCTCATTTAGTTTGTCTTTTTCACAGTGATGGCTCCTAAGAAGAAAGGTGAGAGCGGAAAGATAGCCATGGATGGAGATGAAGGTGAATCTGTTAGCATAGGAGAACAACGAGGATCTCCACATCTTGAAACCCCCATGGTCCCCTTTGACGTCCTTGTTAGAGCCCTAGCCACTGCCATGGGAAGAGGAGAAGGACAAATGGACAACCCTAGGGTCAACCCCGAGCTTTCCCTAGTCGACTTTTTGAGGATCAAGCCTGACTCCTTTGCTGGGGAAGAAGAGGTGGATGTGGTGGGAAAAGCTGAGAGTTGGATGCAGCACATGGAACATTGCTTTCGTGACCTAGACTGCCCCAACCACTCTAGGGTCCGTTTTGGGACGCATATGCTGAAGGGTGCTGCTAGGAATTGGTGGGAGAACCTACTAGGTTCTCGTGAAGCTGATGCTCCTCCATTCACATGGGATGAATTTTTTGAAGCCTTCAAAAACCACTACATATCTGAGGCCATGATGGAGAAGAAGGAGGAAGAATTTCAGAACCTACATCAACATGGTGACATGGCGGTCACCCAATATGCGATGAAGTTCCGGATCCTACAAAAGTACGGCTACGACTATGATGAAAGTCGCAAGACCAAGAAGTTCATTCGAGGTCTTAAGCCAGACCTTAGCTTTGCCTTGGCAGGACGTGGGCATCTCACACTCCAGAGTGCCCTAGATGCTGCCCTAGAATTAGAGGACCATCCAGGAAGAGCTTGGAAGAAGGAGAGTCATCACAACAACCACAACTCCAATCACCACAATGATAAGAAAAGGAAGGCTCCGGTTGAAGCTGTTCCAAACCAGCATGCAAACCAGGATGGGAAGACCCAATGTGCTAAGTGTTCCAAATATCACCTAGGTGAATGTAGGTTTGGAATAGGTGTTTGCTATGCGTGTGGCGAGAAAGGCCACATTAGACCTAACTGCCCCAAATTTCAAAAGAAGGAGCCTAATGTCAACCAAGCACCTAAGGAAAAGAGACATGCTAGAGTCTTTGCTATGGTAGATGATAGTGAAGATGATAAGACCGAGTAGAGTCTAGTAGTATGGTTCCTTTCCTTTCAAAGCTTTATCTTTCATGCAATGTATGGAACTATGGTTTTACATGGTAATGAGAATATATCAATGCTTTATGTTAAAAATGTGAAAATTCCTAAGGTGGGTAGCCTAATGAAATTTCGAGGACGAAATTTAATTAAGGTGGGTAGTAATGTAACATCCCTAATTTTCAAGAGTAAAATAAAGCCTTTTATGTAGTTTTCCTTAAATAATATTTTGTTAAGAGTCTTAATGCAATTTGTCCATTTCTAGGATTTTAATGCAAAGAGAAATAAGAAAGGGCTCCAAATAAGTTTCTTTTATATTAATGTGTTGCAAATAGGTGTAATAATGATAATATGTCTTACCCTTTTCTTTTATTAAATAAATATAAAAGTAATGTAAGAGAAAGAGAAAGATAAAGAAGCAAGAAATTCGAAATTCAAATCATTTGGGCAATAAGTATGCTTTTCCTTTTATAGATTTCAAGATAAATCATTTAATGTTCATTTTTTCTCTCTCCTCCAAATAAAGTACACAAGAAGGCAATAAAGAGGTGTGGAATGATTTTGAAAGTGGCAATTATTGTTTATCTCGTAATTTGGAGCAAGAACTCACCAAGGAAACCTTTATATTAATTATTTAATTAGTTTGTACACTTAAATTAAGATAAGAAATGAAAATAGAAAATGTGGACCAAACGTTGAGAAAACCAAAATCTAATTAGCTAGGAATATTCTAGACCATTTGATTAGTCAATGGTCCAAATTTGAACTCATTTGGCCTATGTTTGACCCTCCAATTAATTGGAGAAAGATTTGAATATCATTTGATATAGATTATAATCCAATTTCATTTATGCAGCTGATTTAAAGCATAGTTCGTTTTATTTGAACTGGCACGCGTTACTTGTCCCTCGCGTGCATCCGCAGCCCTTGGATCTGGATCCAATGGCACGTCTACTGTCTTCTACCTCCGTTTCTCTCACGGTCAGGTCTGTTTCACAGGCCATTTTTCCTTGGCCTCGTTCTTGCTCCACAAGCCACCATTCCTCCCGATTCTTTCACCGAGGAAACGGTGAGATCAATCCGCACCCATCAAGCCCTCACTCACCTTCTCTCTCGCGCTACAAAGAAAACGCCCAAATTAGGGCATCACCTTCCCTCTGCCATTGAAGCACAGGCACATCCCCACCCTCTATTTAAGCAACCCAGAGGCATCGCCGGACGGCAAGCTTCCTTCCTCCTCGGTCAATTGCGACTCACCTACCCCCAAGCTCCCCAACCTACTCGACTTTCCTTTCCGGTGAGTTTTGACTCCACTCTAGCCTGCACCGGCACCTCGAGTCCAATTGGAGCGTCGGTGAGCATCCTCAGAGCTTCACCTTTGTTTTCCCTTTCTCAGTTGGTCTCACGGTCGCCCCTTCTAACAGGACCTGTACTCCGCCGTCTGTCCTCGCCGGCGCCCACCGCCAGGTCACCTCCAGTGCTTCTCCGACCAAGGTAGAGCTGCCAGTGGCTTCGCACGACTCCGCCGGATCTTTCTCGACCCTCACTTCGCGTTTTTCCAACTTGAGTTTGCACGAGCAACTTCCGAGCTTGCTTCCCCTGTTTCCAGCCTTGCGGAGGAGCGTTCTCGAGCTCCTGGTCATCGCAGAGCCCACGCTTGGGCTTGGTGAGTTCGGTGGGGGAAGCTGATGAATTTGCTGCTATCGATTTTCAATAAGACGCACTGATTCACGATCTGGATCCCTGGAGTCAGGACTGGCTGCTCGTCGAGCGCCATGGCTTGGGTGAGGAGCAATCCAGGTCACGAAATGACCATGGTGCCCCCATGAGCACAATCAGTTAAACTGATCGTCCAAGGGTACAATCGGTATTTCGACCTTTGGATTTGTTTCATCAGTTGCGAGTGTTTTTGCACGCCCAAATGACGATTTTACCCCCCCGCTCGCCTGGTTCATGTGTCACGCGTGCCATGGTCATTACTGGCATTTCCTATTTTATTTATATCAGCTTTAATCGAGTTTTCTAATTTCTGATTGGTCCAGAATGCAAAATTCATAACTTTTGCATACGACCTCAGAAAAATATAAATAAATATGTTTTGGAAAGGATTTTTCGAGAGGAATCCGAATATATGGTTTTCAGAGTCTGATTTTGAATCGCCAAACGTTGGTTTATAGGAAATGGAATTTAGGGTTTTATTTGGTGAATAAAATGTATAATAATGTGAGATTTGTTGCAAACAGGATAATTAGGGTTCTTTAGACCCACAGAGTGGTTAGGACTCACTCAACCTAGGAAGAGAGAGGATTCACTCTCCAAGTGAAAATATAAGTGGTCCATGCTATTGAACATAGTTAAATTGCTTGATTTAATTATGCATATATGAAGTTTGCAATGAATGTCATGTTTATGTTATTTACTGTTCCTAATTGTTAAATTCAGTAAGATTAAGATGTATTGAGTTGTTTATGATGTATGATATCACCCTCATGAATTCTAATGATAATGATACCAATAAGTCTAATGTAAAGATAAGAGCTTTAAGAGAAAGAAGAAAATGTTAATGTTAAGCTTATATAAGTACCTCATAAGAGAAGAGGCACTTCGGTGCATAAGAGAAGAGGCACTTAGGTGCAACCTAAGAGGCACTTCGGTGCATAAGAGAAGAGGCACATTTGTGCAACCCGAGGTTACTTATATAGGTTAAGATAAAAGAAATTGATCTAAAAGAAAATGCATGTCTTTTCAATGTTTAATGCTAATGCTTATTTTCAGTTTTCAAGTTTCTTATATTATAACATGTTCAATCCACTTACCATTTGTTTGATGCATGGTTGGGGGTGTGATGCCCACAGGTTGGAAGCTAGATAAGGAGGGAAGTTCATCTAAGGAGGAAACCCTAGCTCAAGGACCTGCAAGGAGAAGAGCTTTGGTGGGGTGCCAACCATACCTAGTTTATAGACTTTTTTTTCCTTTTTCCATGATTATGTATATGTAAATTTTGTTAAGGTTTGAGAATGAGAAATTGTAATCTTGATCCGGTGATGGTTTGTTTAAACTCTATTTTGTGCAATGAATATCCTGGTTGTGATAATCCCTCCCCAAAATGCCAAGTACCCCACATTATGGATAATGTTGGGGATTAGGCTGTGCTTCCACTGGTTATGTATGTAACCCTAGGGAGGGGTGTTACAATACCTAGTTGAAAACTTGGATCTCTAAACTTCTATCCACTTAAGGATTCTACTCTAACTAATCCTCCTTGTATTTTACTTCATGTATTTCACAATATGATGATTTACTATTTGTCCTTTTGGCTTGTACCTAAAACGCCGACAAACAAAACTTCGGTCAGCCGAAGCTGGTATGTGGGGGAAACAATAATCATGTAAGTATGTTAACAATGTAATCTCTCAATTAATCATTTAACAATCAAGATTACGTTTTAAGCCAAACTACTCAATCCATACCTATCCACAACTCTGTGTTGTCCCTGTAAGGACTTATATGGTACTTCTGTAAAGGTAGAGTCGCATGGCACCACCCAAAGGTATCCCAATATCTAACTCACTGTGACTTGATGGACCTACCCTCTAGGAAGCCATATACTAAGTCATTCATGACCTGATGGACCGACCCTCTAGGTAGCCATATACTAGGTCAGCCATTACGACACAGAGGGGACCAGGATCTGAGCTAGAAGGCATATACATTATGTGATAGTCATAGTCACTTTATAATTGCAATATGAACATCCAAACAGTTTAGTTGCATTTACAGTGATTAAACATCCGGGAATCCATCGGAAAACCTAAGCGGTTATTCATAATTAACGACATACCTGATTTGATGAGTCATGAAGATTATTCAACATATACTTCATGTTTATACAATCAAGCCAATCAACAGATCCAAGCAAGTAATTCAATCGTCACATAATTCCTGAAAGAACATGTACTCTATTTATTACCCACTTTATCAAGAATCTACTTTATTGACTTGGATTCACTTTCTAGGGTTTCTAATCTGCATTAAGGTTTCATTAATATCCATTAGGGTTTCTTAGATGAATTCCTCAAACTTTATCCATTTTAGGTCAACAAAACCCAAAATACTCTTTTCCATTTATACGAACCTTAATTTCTCAACTATCTATTTTAATAGTCTTTTATACCCAATTTGACTTAGGATCATCATATCCCTATTCATTCATGGATTTGAACAATTAAACCAATTAAAAGACATATTCTCCTAAATTAGGGTTTTCAAGCTCATTAATGCATAATCATGCACGAAACCCTAAATTAAGCCAATTATATAAAAAGATCATCTTTTTAGATCCTATTTTCTCTTTTATTAACAACAGGTTAATATCAGCTTGAATTATCCAGATAATGTCATTAAGACCATCTACCAACAAATCTAAGGTTTTTCCCTTAATTAGAGCATTAAAGATGGTAACTCTTATGTACTTTTCAAATTTCAAGCATATTTATGCACATAATCTCTAAATTAAACTAATTACATGAAAAGATCATCCTTTTCGATCTTAAAGTACCTTTTTACAATTAACAGGTTAATATCAACTTTAATGATCCACTAAACCCTATTAAACACTTTATTCATTTCAAAATAAGGTTTCTTAATCTTTAATTCATTAAAGATGATAATTTACACTACTTTTCGAATAGAAAGAGGAATTAGCTTCTAAGCATATTTTTATTGAATTCATCTCGTTCTCCTGATCAAAATTCATATATAATTTGTTTTAATCTGAGCTACGGTTAAATAAATATGATTTTTGCATTAAACCACTTACTTCGGCCAATCGGAGAGCGCCACATGTATATTTCCTTGCAACGTTGTCCGATTAGGAATTAGAATTGAATGACTCTTTTTCCCCTACCTAAGTGGTTGGCTTCTTCATACCCGGGAGGGGTATAACCGTCCAAAGATGCTTGGGTTTCTTCTACCTCGCGAGTGGACCAGGCTACCGCACTAACTGCTGTCCTGCAGCCTTCACAGCCTTCCTCCCACTTCCTCAAGGATCACGCCATGCTAGCTTCTCCTCCCTACCTCCGCCCCACCCTATCGCAGCCAACCATGCTGTGAAGCACGGCCAAAATGCCTGAACGTGCGTGGGGTTCTCCCTTAGTTGCAGCCGCGCCTGCTGCAGGCTTAACGATCTTCGGTGAGGGCTGTGGGTAGATGAAGGCACGAAAGAGGTGGTTGGCCCTTCAGGGTTTGTCGTGGAAGGTCTCTACTTCTAACAGAACCATAGAGACACCCCTTGATGCCCTAGAACAGCCATATACCCTCTTGGTTAGGGTTTAGGTGGAAAGAAGAAGAAACGAAAAGGTAGCATTGCGTGGAATCCCTCTGGATCTCGAAGCAAGGGTTCCAGCCTTCATATAGGGGTGGATGTGAAGCCCTAAGGCGTGCCTCGTGAGGATTCAAGTCCCAACTTGAAAGGAAACACATATTCCTTGGTTGTGAAGCAACTACCTTTCTCTCTCTCTTCATTATTCTTTTCTAATATCCTTTATTATTTGGATGCTTTAGGAATTCGAAATTCCTTTTACTTACTCCCTTTAACCTTGCTTTTTAATCCATTGATCACGAAATCCTATTTTCCTTTATAGAAAATATCATCCTTTTAAACAATACCACATAATTTATTAATAAAGCAAGACATTATCCTCTTATTTTGCCTTTTTATTATTTTCTGTGTCTTTCCTCTTTATTGGGACTCCTTGGATCCCAAGATACGCCATTATTTCCAAATTCTATTTATTGGATGCTTATTATCCTTCTAGATGTATCATTATGCAATATTTCACATTATCTTATTTATTTCTCATTAAAATATCTCTTTTTGAGGATTTCTTTTATTTCTCTTTTATTTTCCTCATTGGCATTCCTTTTAATATTAGCAACCTCGTGGATACGAAATTTCCCCAATAAATCTCATTTATGCCTCTTTCCACTCATTTTCCACATTTCATCATCATTTTCAATTTATTTCTTAATGAAGAAATACTTATTTAAACTTTTCTTTTCGTATTGCTTTCCTTTTAGAACCTTGGACTCCTTGGTACCCAAGGAACCCAAGAGGCACGAAATCCTCTTTGGATTTGCCTTCTAGAGATTTCTACATATTTATTTTCTTAAAAATTCAATTATCCATTTACTAATTGAATTCCCTTATTATTTGGGCCCAATAGCCAATAAAGCCCACAAAACAATCATCAAGGCTATTGTAAATGAAATCCATGTCTTCAAAACAAATTATATCATTATTTGTTCAATTATCTTTATTTTGAGAATTTATATTTCTCACCAATTGAACCCAAAAATTGGGGTTATAACATCCTTCCCCTCTTATAGGAATTTTGTCCTCAAAATTCAAACAAGAAAACAGACAATTCAGGATAAGACTTTTCCATGTCCATCATTGGCCCCTATGTGGCTTTGTCGTACTCATGGCATTTTCAAAGAACCTTTATTATCATATATTCTTTTCTCTGAGTTCTTTCATCCTGGCGTCTATAAACTGCACAGGTGACTCAGGCCATGTCAGCCTCCCTTGGGGCTCACTAGGTTCATTGCTCAGCACATGGTCGAGTACCTCACATAGTGCTCTAAATCGGACATATGTAACTCATCAAACATCACTTATCCTGAGGGGTAAGGTCAATCTTAACCTTCTCCACCAAACCATATCAAAAGAACCCATGCATCGGGGACTCAGCTCTCCTAGCTATAACTTAGAGAAGTCAGATTTTCACATATTCTTCCACAGTAACTTGTATGTCAATCTACTTTGTATTTTCTCACGACTCTCATCGTCTCTAGGCTCCTTTTAGCCCTTGCACAATCAAAGTGACTTCATCTACACGCACTGTGGTCCCTTTTCTAACCATCATGTGGTCCTTTTCTAACCATCATGTGGTCCTTTCACCAACATCACCTTACTGAAGTGGTGACCGACACAATCCCCCCTTACAGATCTTCTTATAAAACCCGATACTGGCTATGTTGGTCATTGTCACATCTTTCATAGGACAAGAACTATCTCTAGATATCACCCTGAACGAGCACACATGCTCTCATAAGACCCCCTTTAGTCTGGATTATACTAACCATTAGTTAGGGGTGATAAACTGTACTATCATTGAGTTCTTCATGTACCTACTTTCACCTTATGGAAGTGAACCTTTAAGTCATACTCATGAATTTTTGAACTCGCATCATGGTGTAGTTGAACCATATCTCTCATATGTAGTTCAACCCAATCTGTCCCTTGACAGTACTCTTTCTTTCTCATGTCATCTAGGTAAGGTGACTTACCATAACTCATATTGCATCTTGACCTTCCTTGGTCCCGGGGAGATCTATCACAACATCCATGGGGTTGAGCTCCCATTCCCTCTCAAGGACTCTTTTGTCCTCTATATCGATACACTGGGTTATTGGGGTTCGTTCTTTACCTCCTGCCTTGCATGGCCATAAACCACATGCAACTTCATCTTAAGCATCCAAAGTGCTATTGCCATTTTCCACGGTGTATGGTGATCTTCAATCATGATTTCCTATATGTCATGATTCCTCAAGATAGATTCCTCTAAAACCCTAAACCACTCTAGTCGGGATTTCATCACCTTCTTTTCCAAAGAAGTGCATATGCGGTTCTACCACTATCCTTTCATTGCACCAAAGACTAGACTGGCTAACCAAACAACCATTAACTTTACAATGTATCTTGTTACATCTGAGTGTTATCCAAACACCTCTCCTTTTCAAACTTAGGGTTAGCCAAACAACCTCTTCTAGCTTCTAGTCCAACAAGTCAGATGTATCTCAACCAGAGCATCCATTACCACTTCACATTCTTAGGTATTAGGTAACGTTGAAGACATACACTTCCATATACTTCACTTATCATCTCACCTCAAACTCTATGTCTATCTTCAATTAAGAACACTTTCTCATCATCATGGTGATCAAACTCAACCTGCTATAACTTGTAAGTTCCATATAGCTCATGATAAAAACATCCTCATAAGGTGACTACCTCATTCCTCTTAGTGTTTGCAAACCATCCATGTATCATTCACTTTACCAGGGTAGGTTATCTTCTCTATCCCTATTTCGTGGCAACGTTCCAACCCACATCATCTCTTATCCATGTTGTATGGCATGCGTAATGTCCTATCTCTCACTCCCATAACAAGAGGAAATAAACATTTGGTTGCAGTCCAAATACAGAGTTCTTCCTGTTCCAAGAGTAGAGATGGTACATCCCACCTTGCCAATATACCTTTACATCTAAGTTGCAACGTTCAACAAACATCATGATAACAAACTAATCTTAAACCTACTGAGATTTATATCCTTGGTCATCTCCTCTAGGTCTATAGGGTACCGGATCTTTTGGAGTTATCCCTCTTCCCTCGTGCATCAAGAGAGTGCCCTACTCATCTGCCCTTTGGGTCCCATGAGTTCATGAAGGTGATCAATCTCCTAACCCATGGCCCTCAGACAATGATAGTTGTTACCTCCCGACCCTATGGTCATGTGCAACTGGGGAATTAGGCAACTCCTACTTTCATCGATCTTACCCCTACCTGACCCTAGGATAGACTTAGGATTCTCCATTATAGTACATGTTCACTTAGAACCTTACCCAAGTCTTCATCATCTCTCTTTCTGCATTCATGGGCTGGTTCTGATCCTTTCATAGGGATCATGGCAACCTGCCTACCTTGGTCAAGCCCCATACCGGTTACCTCCATGGTAACACATGCATATGCAATAGAGATGGATATCTATGGGTCTGCAGGTTCATTCTCATACCATGTACTTTTCACTTAGCTTCTCAAGATCCTATGAGACCTCTTTAGGTTACCTTGAACCAACAAAACTGATATACACCCTACCAAAGGGGTCCCTCTCCCAGGATGGGAGGAAAACTATCTCTTGACAACAAAGTGACAAAAGCTCTTAGGTCTAGGGTTTACATCCACATGAGCCTACTTAACCCTATCAGGCTGTTAAGGCACACGCAGACCACCTACTGAACCATGCTAGGTCATACTTGTCCTCTTTTCTCAATGTTGGATCAAGATCATACCTTTCTTTATCATCAACCTAGCTGTGAGGGGTTCATCAAACACACCTTAAACTTAAGGGGCTTCTCTTTTCCTCTATACATGAGGAGTACCATGCTCGCTTCTATAGGAACTCAACTTCTCATCATGAGCCTTAGGTACACCACTTCCCCTCTTAGGTCTAGGAACCCTAGGTTCACAACATGCTTTGTCTCTTAACTACGAACCAATCATGAAAAAGGCATGACATGCACTCCTTGTCATCCTTCAACTCAAGCAACACTTAGAGTTGGGTCCTCCTTAAGGACAACCAACAAGGTACAAGGTCTCATAACCTGCTACTAAACCTTTCTAGGTCTAAGGAACTCTTCTTCCTACCTTGGAAGGTAAACACCTATACCATAGGCACGTAGATACCAGAAGCTTCATCTTTTCTCTAAGGTTTGGTCCCTCTTAAAGGAAACCAAGGTATCATCAACTTTCAGGGATCGATCATGAGGCAACCACTATCATCCATTGTTCAGGGTTTTAGGCTTCCAACCTTCTTGTTGGGTTTCCTGCTCTCTCTAGAGCTAACCCCACATCCAACCTCACCATTAGAGGTCCTTTCTTCCTGAAGGATCAACCTCAAAAGCATGCTCTACATGGGTGAAGCCTTATAGTTGCTCAAGATCATCCATAACCCTTTATGCTCCACCATAATTCCTTATCCAGGGTTTCATCCAACAGTCAGCACTATGACGTGCCCTAGGTGCCAGCTATGCCCTACTTGCACAATCCCATAGGGTTTCTATGGTCCTACACTAACATCATCATATAAGGAGCTACCCTTTACCCTAACATGCATGACCCTTCCCAGGGTTGGGTTTCAAAAGGTGCTAGGTCACCCATGGATCATATGGCATCCCAAAGGCATGTCCTTTCAAACACCTGGTCCAACTCATCTCTCTCTAACCTTCACTTAGGGTTAGGGTTAGCATCATCCTCAGAGGATGTGTCAGGTGTATACTTGCAACGGAGATCTCTATCTCCAAAACTAACTTATCCTCCTAACAAGAAGGTCTAGCCTCAGGTCTCTCCTGAGGACATGTCAACTTATGTCATATGACCTAAGCATGTATCTATTCTTTAGTTTGCGCTTAATCTATTAAGCTTATGTCCATGACATCTTATTTACATGCTTTTCATTAATTTGATGGAGGATTCCTTAGACCTTATTAACCTTACCCATACCTCAAGAGGGTGAGGGGAAGAGAGAGAAAACCCTAATCCTTATGGTCCTTAACAGAATTTGTGATGAGAAGGGATGAATAAGATGAGAGAGTCCTAAAGGTATCTTATTTCGATTCATACCCTAAGACTTTGGCCAGGCAGTCACACAGATTCGGGAGTCCTCGTATTCCGACTAGCAGTGCGGAGGAAAGTATTTCCAGCCCCCAGTCGTGATCCTTTTCTAGACACCTCCGTCTTTCGGATAGTCCTCTAATAACTCCCTTGGGTTCTATAGAGTTTGTAAAATTTAATAATTATTAATGGTTAAATATGAAACCTAGGCTATAATACCAAATATTACGACCCCACCTCTCGATAACCCCCAATTAAGGGAGACCGAGAGGTCGAAGCCGCACCCTTGACTTCCGGATCAAAGGTTCGGCAATTAACCAAGAATAATTATCAAATTTTAACATACTATACTGAAAGTTGTTAGAAAATAAATTTTTGCATACCTATTTGAAAACTTGGATCTCTAAACTTCTATCCACTTAAGGATTATACTCTAAATAATCCTCCTTGTATTTTACTTCATGTATTTCACAATATGACGATTTACTGTTTGTCCTTTTGGCTTGTACCTAAAATGCCGACAAACAAAACGTCGGTCATCCGAAGTTGGTATGTGGGGGAAACAATAATCATGTAAGTATGTTAACAATGTAATCGCTCAATTAACCATTTAACAATCAAGATTAAATTTTAAGCCAAACTACTCAATCCATACCTATCCACAACTCTGTGTTGTCCCTGTAAGGACTTATATGGTACCTCTGTAAAGGTAGAGTCGCATGGCACCACCCAAAGGTAGCCCAATATCTAACTCACTGTGACTTGATGAACCTACCCTCTAGGCAGCCATATACTAAGTCATTCATGACCTGATGGACCTACCCTCTAGGTAGCCATATACTAGGTCAGCCATTACGACACAGAGGGGACCAGGATCTGAGCTAGAAGGCATATACATTATGTGATAGTCATAGTCACTTTATAATTGCAATATGAACATCCAAACAGTTTAGTTGCATTCACTGCGATTAAACATCCGGGAATCCATCGGAAAACCTAAGCGGTTATTCATAATTATCCACATACCTGATTTGATGAGTCATGCAGATTATTCAACATATACTTCATGTTTATACAATCAAGCCAATCAACAGATCCAAGCAAGTAATTCAATCATCACATAATTCCTGAAGTAACATGTACTCTATTTATTACCCACTTTATCAAGAATCTACTTTATTGACTTGGATTCACTTTCTAGGGTTTCTAATCCGCATTAAGTTTTCATTAATATCCATTAGGGTTTCTTAGATCAATTCCTCAAACTTTATCCATTTTAGGTCAACAAACCCCAAAATACTCTTTTCCATTTATACGAACCTTAATTGCTCAACTATCTATTTTAATAGTCTTTTATACCCAATTTGACTTAGGATCATCATATCCCTATTCATTCATGGATTTGAACAATTAAACCAATTAAAAGACATATTCTCCTAAATTAGGGTTTCCAAGCTCATTAATGCATAATCATGCACGAAACCCTAAAGTAAGCCAATTATATAAAAAGATCATCTTTTTAGATCCTATTTTCTCTTTTATTAACAACAGGTTAATATCAGCTTGAATTATCCAGATAATGTCATTAAGACCATCTACCAACAAATCTAAGGGTTTTCCCTTAATTAGAGCATTAAAGATGGTAACTCTTATGTACTTTTCAAATTTCAAGCATATTTATGCACATAATATCTAAATTAAACTAATTATGTGCAAAGATCATCCTTTTCGATCTTAAAGTACCTTTTTACAACTAACAGGTTAATATCAACTTTAATGATCCATTAAACCCTATTAAACACTTTATTCATTTCCAAATAGGGTTTCTTAATCTTTAATTCATTAAAGATGATAATTTACACTACTTTTCGAATATAAAGAGGAATTAACTTCTAAACATATTTTTATTGAATTCCTCTCATTCTCCTGATCAAAATTCATATATAATTTGTTTTAATCCGAGCTACGGTTAAATAAATATGATTTTTGCATTAAACCACTTACTTTGGCCAATCGGAGAGCGCCACATGTCTATTTCCTTGCAACGTTGTCCGATTAGGAATTAGAATTGAATGACTCTTTTGCCCCTGCCTAAGTGGCCGGCTTCTTCATACCCGGGAGGGGTATAACCGTCCAAAGCTGCTTGGGTTTCTTCTACCTCGCGAGTGGACCAAGTCGCCGCCCTAACTGCTGTCCTGCAGCCTTCGCAGCCTTCCTCCCACTTCCTCGAGGCTCGTGCCATGCTAGCTTCTCCTCCCTGCCTCCGCCCCACCCTGTCGCAGACAACCATGCGGTGAAGCACGGCCAAAACGCCTGAACGTGCGTGGGGTTCTCCCTTAGTTGCAGCCGCGCCTACTGCAGGCTTAACGATCTCCGGCGAGGGCTGCCGGTAGACGAAGGCACGAAAGAGGTGGTTGGCCCTTCAGGGTTTGTCGTGGAAGGTCTCTACTTCTAACAGAACCATAGAGACACCCCTTGATGCCCTAGAACAACCATATACCCTCTTGGTTAGGGTTTAGGCGGAAAGAAGAAGAAACGAAAAGGTAGCATTGCGTGGAATCCCTCTGGATCTCGAAGCAAGGGTTCCAGCCTTCATATAGGGGTGGATGTGAAGCCCTAAGGCGTGCCTCGTAAGGATTCAAGTCCCAACATGAAAGGAAGCACAGATTCCTTGGTTGTGAAGCAACTACCTTTCTCTCTCTCTTCATTATTCTTTTCTAATATCCTTTATTATTTGGATGCTTTAGGAATTCGAAATTCCTTATACTTACTCCCTTTAACCTTGCTTTTTAATCCATTGATCACAAAATCCTATTTTCCTTTATAGAAAATATCATCCTTTTAAACAATACCACATAATTTATTAATAAAGCAACACATTATCCTCTTATTTTGCCTTTTTAGTATTTTCTCTTTCTTTCCTCTTTATTGGGACTCCTTGGATCCCAAGATACGCCATTATTTTGAAATTCTTTTTATTGGATGCTTATTATCCTTCTAGATGCATCATTATGCAATATTTCACATTATCTTGTTTATTTCTCATTAAAATATCTCTTTTTGAGGATTTCTTTTTATTTCTCTTTTATTTTCCTCATTTGCATGCCTTTTAATATTAGCAACCTTGTGGATATGAAATTTCCCCAAGAAATCTCATTTATGCCTCTTTCCACTCATTTTCCAGATTTCATCATCATTTTCAATTTATTTCTTAATGAAGAAATACTTAATTAAACTTTTCTTTTCTTATTGCTTTCTTTTTGGAACCTTGGACTCCTTGGTACCCAAGGAACCCAAGAGGCACGAAATCCTCTTTGGATTTGCCTTCTAGAGATTTCTACATATTTCTTTTCTTAAAAATTCAATTATCCATTTACTAATTGAATTCCCTTGTTATTTGGGCCCAATAGCCAATAAAGCCCACAAAACAATCATCAAGGCTATTGTAAATGAAATCCATGTCTTCAAAACAAATTATATCATTATTTTTTCAATTATCTTTATTATGAGAATTTATATTTCTCACCAATTGAACCCAAAAATTGGGGTTATAACACCATGACATCCAACAATCACCATTAGAGGTAGGAAGGATGATAATACTAGCTTGTATGTGTTAGCCTTGAAGGCAAAGCAGATGATATCCAAAGGTTGTCAGGCATTCCTAGTAGTAGTTACAGAACCGGAGCCTAACGTGCAACCTTTGGAGGACATAGAGGTGGTCAGGGACTAAGCATATGTGTTCTTAGATGAGTTTCCTAGGATTACTCCTGAGAGATAGCTGGACTTTTCAATAGAGTTAGCTCCTGAGAAAAACCCTATTTCTAGAGCACCTTACAGGATGGCCCCTACTGAGTTACTTGAGCTAAAAAAGCAACTGCAAGAATTGCTAGACAAAGGTTGTGTCTGATGTATCACATCTCCATGAGGAGAACCAATCCTCTTTGTGAAATAGAAGGATGGATCGCTCTGAATGTGCATAGACTAAAGAATGTTAAATTAGGCTTCCATTAAGAACAAGTATCCTTTACCTTGTATAGATGACTTGTTTGACCAGCTTAAGTTGGCCCAAGTATTTTCAAAGATTAACCTAAGATTTGGGTATCATATTTTGGGAGTCAAGAGTGAGGATATCCCAAAAAACACTTTCCAAACCCGTTATGGCCACTATGAGTTTGTGGTTATGTCATTTGCGTTGGCTAATACCCCGAGTGTGTTTATGAATCTCATAAACAGTGTGTTACAACCTTTCCTAGACTCTTTTATAATAGTGTTCATAGATAACATCTTGGTTTACTATGATGACTTAGAGAAACACTATGACCACCATGGTATAGTGCTTGATATCCCAAGAAAGAAGAAGTTCTATGTTAAATTCTCGAAGTGTGAGTTTTTGATAGACCGTGTCATGTTCCTTGGATGCATCATACCCAGAGGAACCATCTCAATGGATCCTACTGATGTCTCAGCCATACGTGATTGGCCAGCACCGAAAAACCCTTTCTTTGCAGTTTCATGGGATTGACCAGATATTATCGGTGCTTCATGAAGGATTTATCAAAGGATGCTCTTCCCCTCACCAAGCTTAACCAAAAATACAAGAAGTTTGTGTGGTCAGACTTGTGCAAATCTCGATTCTAAGAATTGAAGGAAAATTTGACCACAACTCCTGTGTTGACTCTACTATCAGGCAATGAAGGTTTTATAATCTTCACTGACACATCAAAAATGGGGCTTGGACGTGTGCTAGCAAAAAATAGGCATGTTGTTTCTTATGCCTCCAGACAGCTCAATCCGAATCAAGTGAACTACCCAACACATGACTTAGAACTGATTGTGATTATACATGCCCTAAAGATCTGGCGACATTATCTTTATGGAGCCACTATTGAAATTCTCACTGACCACAAGAGCTTGAAGTACCTCCTAACTTAGAAGGACCTAAACTTGAGTCAAAGACGATGGATGGAGTATATAAAAGACTATGATTTCACCATTGCCTATCACCCTAGAAAAGCTAATGTAGTAGTAGATGCTCTTAGTCGGAAACAGCTCAGGTGTGTAATTGTCTTGTCTACCCAGTGGAGAGAATTGAAAGATTTTTCTAGGTGTACTTGACAGTTGTTAGAAGACCAAATCCGTGTGGTTAACATTCAAATAAAACCAGACTTGTTGACAAAGTTGGTACCATCCCAGTTAGCTAGCCCAGAGCTTGAAAAGATGAAAGGTTTGTTAGATAAACCTCAAACACATCTCTCAATAGGAGTAGATGGTGGAATTTGCTATAAGAGTCATATTTGGGATCTTGAATATTCACCTTTGAAGAATAACAACTTGTAAGAAGCTCATGGTTCTAAGTATACAGTACATCTTGACACTACTAAGATGTTCAAAGACGTGTAGCGATACTTTTGGTGGCCTGGAATGAAGAGAGACATAGCAGCATATGTGGCCAGTTGTCTCACATGCCAGATGGTGAAGGTTGAACACCAGTGACCTAGTGGATTACTACAATTGATTGAGATTCTTGAGTGGAAATGTGAATAGATCTACATGGACTTTTTGGTGGGTCTCCCCAAGACAAATAAAGGCCATGATACAATATGTGTTGTGATAGATCACCTTACCAATTCAACACATTTCCTTGCCTTAAAGATCACTGCCAAGGTAGTAGACCTAGATGAACTATATATGAGAGAGATAGATTGACTGCATGGTAATCTGAGTTCAATTATTTCTAATGGTGACCCTAAGTTCACCTCCAAGTTGTAGAAGCAAGTGCATGAAGAACTTAATATAGGTTGAAGTTTAGCACAACCTATCACTTCCAGATTGATGGATAGTCAAAAAGAAGGATCCATACCTTAGAGGATCTGTTGAGAGCATGTGTGCTTGATTATGGTGGATCATGGGATCTATACTTGACCTTAGCTAAGTTTTCTTATAATAATAGTTACCAAGCCAGTATTAGGATGCCTTCGTATAATACTCTTTATGGGAGGTCATGTCAATCACCACTTCAGTTGGAAGATTTCAGTGAGAGGACCCTACTGAGGTCAGAACAAATGCAGTTATATGCTGATAAATGTGCTTTGATCAACCAGAGTCTAAACAGAGCCCAAGATCGATAGAAGTCATATGCTAATGCAAAACGAACTGACTTGCACTTTAATGTGGGTGAACATGTCTTTCTGAAAATCTGACCCCTCTAAGCTATAGCTAAGAATAGAGGAAAATTGAGTCCCTGATACGTAGGCCCATTTGAGATTTTAGAATGGATTGGTGAAGTTGCTTAACATTTATCCTTACCCCTCAATATAGTATGATATATGATGTATTCCATGTGTCCAATCTAATGAGATATGTGAAGGATCCGAGCCATGTGCTGAGCATTGAACCTATTAAACTCTAAGGGAGGCTGACATACCCTGAGTCACCTATGAGGGTACAGAATACCAAGGTGAAAGAGCTTAGGAATAAAAATATAGAGATGGTAATGGTTCTTTGGAAGCACCGTGAACAGGATGAAGCCACATGCGAGCTAAATACAGACATGGAAAAATCTTACCCTGAGTTGTTTGCTTGATTAGTTGAATTTTGTGGACAAAATTAATATAAAAGGTGAAGGATGTTACAACATCAGTTTCACTTCTATTTTAAATAATTGAAATGCAATTATTTTAGTAAAAGAGACTTTTTTGGAAATTTGTGTGCTTTTTTTTAAAGTATGGTTTTCTTTGGAAATTTCCCTTGAATGATGGATTTCATGAATGCTACTATTTTACTAATCCAATGATGAATAATAGGCAAAAAAGATAAAAGAAAATCCCATAGTAAACAAAAAGAAAAAGAAAATAGATATTAATTATATGTGCTTGAGAGAATTGTGTAGAATTCTCTAGAAAGTGGCAAAAATGGCCACTATTGATTAGTTTTCATTTGCACATTGTTTCTAATAGAAATAATAGTCAAAATAAAGAAAATCGAAAAGGAAGAAAGAGAAAAGGATTAGTTTTGATGCCTTAAATGCATAAATTAGTGGGAAACTTGCACATGAAGAAAATTCCCTCTTCTTTTCAAATTTAGTGTCAATCTTTACTCACATATTTAGTCATTAGAGACTTTCCCTTAAAATTTAAGATTAAAAGAATGAATGGTTAGAGAGATATGGTTTTTACAAAAATACCTAAAGTGTATGGAAAAGCATTAAATGTCATGATTTCTCATTCTATAAGAATTCCTTTTATCAGCCTTTTTATTGGCAGGTGTGATTTGGACTGTTGGATCTGAGGTCCAATGGTGATGCATTCATCACCTACCTCGGCCAAGTATGGAAACAAAAGCCCAAACTAATTCATTTTGAAGCCAAATTTCTAGATTTTTAGTACATGAGCAAGTGGGAAAACTACCCCAATGGATTCGGGAGCAAGAAGTGCACCCGCATACCCTAGGTTGTACGTAGTTTGGGGATCTCTAGAAGATTCACCCAATCTATAGCCAACGTTGGTCAACCCTCAACTATAAATAGGGGATTCTTGACCCTCACCAAGATCATAGTTGATCCCCAAAGCTTCGCTAAGTCCTGAGGTTGTTCCCCTAGTGCCAGTTTCTCTATTGGCCTTGATCTTCACCTCTTCCCCATACCACAATCTCACTAGAGGTACCCTGACTCCATCTTATCACCTCTGACCACCACCCAAGCAATTGAAGGGTGCTTTGAGTTTAGGGGAGTAGGGTAAAGGTGAAGGTGACTTCGCTCCATGTGATGGTACGCTAAGACAAGGAGTCAACCATTGAGTTGACTCATTCAAAAACATTGATCGTTGGTTGGAGGTTGAAGAAGGCAAGTGAGGAAAGGACAACACTGCCCTCTCACGAATATTGTGACAGGTTAGGGTATTATTGTGAGACCCCTAACCTTGCTTAAAGTGTTGAACATGCTTATTTATCATAAATGAATTCTTATAACCCTAATATAACCTTGTGATTTTCTTAGAAATCAAAATAAAAGTTTAAGTTTCAAATTTGGTCCGATTTGGACACTGTTTGAGCAAGTTATGCAATTTTATGCACATTTTGGACTTTTCTACAATTTACTTAATTGAGAGGTTTAATTTGCAATTTATTACTTGCATTATGTTCCTTGTATATTCTATCATTATTCTTGAGATTTTTGATCCATGGGGCACCTATTTAAACCTTGGTTTGAAGGTGTTTTTCTCAAGGGTATTTTAGAGTTTACCCCTTCATGGATGAGCTACCTTTAGTAGGTATCAACTAATGAATTATTTGATTGGTTTGGAAATTCGACAAAGGAAAGCTAAGCAGGTCTATATGGATGGTAGGGGAGCTTGTTGTGTGTGTACTTGTATATTCTTAATAGTTTAAGGTCATGGACACTTGGAAAGATACCAGAACTTCAACTTTTTCTTTTTCTTTATCTTAAAGTTGCATATACTTATCTCTAAGCACCCAAACAAAAACTTTTCTCTCCACCACTTCCCTCCTTCTATGAACCTCATTCTCCCTCTGTGCTTCTATGAATTTCCTGTCCAAAGAAGAAGAAAGAGGGGATCTTCTTGGAAAAAGAATCTAGGGTTGTAATTGACTTCCTTTTATGGTTTGAAAAGCTTCCTTCTAGTGATCTTGACCTAAAAGAGTAAGAATCCCTCTTTCCTCCATTTATTTATTTGTTATCCTTCCTCCTACCTTTCTCCAGGTCAGAACCTTGCTATTCCATGGTATAAATGTCTCTAAATCTCTAAAACCCTACCTTTCTTGCTCCTTATGCTCAGGGTTTGCTCATTTGATGAAGAAAGGTACTAGATGGACGAGTTCACAGCTTATACTTGGATTTCCTACCCTACCTGCTCGTGTTTTGTTCTGTTTGGGAGTTTGTATTCTAATTAGAGGCAAGTTTTATAACTTGCTCCATGTTTATTGCTTACCCTAAGCTTGCTAGCTCATGTTCTTGCTTTTAATTGATGATCCATGCACTAAAAAGCTATACCTGACTTGGATTTCGATTTTTATAATATTACTTGTTCTAATTTCAGTTCTAGATGAACCTATGATCATGTGTATGTTATTCCTAAGGTATAATATGACTTGGATCAGGTTAGTTTGACAACCTATGGTGCTAAGCACCTATCAACCAATGGTCAATTTTAGGGTTTAAAGTTGATTTCTTCTATAAACACATGACTGAATGGTGGTACAATTGCAACAACCGATGTTGTTGTCTTTATGAAAACTCATGGTGGTGACCAAGGGTGTCAACTGACATTCACCCCTTAGGTCAGGTGTTGGCCTAATTATAAGCTTAGTGATTAACAACTAAGTACCCTAATGATGCTATCAATCAATGGTGATATTAATTTGATATTTGATGTTGATTAATGAATATAGTGTTGTTCTAACAACCTATGGCGACTTAATGGTCACAGTGATGGTGGACCAGGTCTCCAAAACCTATGGTGAGTTAATCATATAGTTGTAGCATCAATTAAGCCTTAGACCAATGGTTTCTTGGGTCACTTGATGCAATGGTCTAACCAATACTGTAATTGATGGTTTTAACATATGAACTTGAGCTAATGGTCAAGATCTAATGTTTATTCCTCCAATAATGTGGTATGATGGCTAATATAATATGTTGGTCCTAATAATGTGATTTATATGGTTTTCTTTATTTGATCAACTTAAGGAGCTTACTTGTTGACAATGTATGGCTTGTTTTAAATGAAGAGTCAATTATGGGTTTTACCCTACTCTCAACAGAACCCTATTGTTGTTAATAAAAGGATGTATAGGGTTAAATGGTGACTTTTGTAGATCACAACTCAATAACATCATAGATGATTCATTCAAGGTGTTTACTTATGTAAATGACCAATGACTTTACCTTTTAAATATTTAACGGTTAGAAGTTGATGCCTCAATATTCCCATTGGTTTCGGTGAAGCCTATAGTGTAATATTATGACTCTGATGATGAGAATTCGATGGTTCATTGACTTAAACTTTTAGTCTTACCCTTAAACTCATAGAATATGATTGATAATCACCATAATGAATTAATGGGTAACCCTAATGAGGTATAGAAACACAAAAAGGTGTCTATTTATTTATAATAGCAAAACATACAAATTTTGTAATAATCATATATTCAATTACTATTATTAGCAAAATATTTGATTAGATAGTGGTGAAATAAGTGTTCAAAAATAGATAATGTTTTTAGGGCATGTTTGCTTCAAGTAAAGACAAATTTTGATAACATGTCTGAAACTACCCTAAGGAATCCATTGTTGGATTTTGATAATACAATTTGTGAGCACACCTCTATAAAAAATTGTTTTAACTAATGATTTGGGAATTGAACATTTCCAAGAATCATTCCTTTTAGTCGTGATTGTTCTTATCCTAGAATTTCTCTAATAATATTAGTTAAATGCTAAAATGAATAAGAAAAAAGGTGAACTGGTTAATGTGAGATTTCTATATTGTTATATCAGGAAGGAGAAATGCTTAGTAGAGCCTTGGGGTTGGTATTACTCTAGTGAAAAACTTGGTAATTATTTTTAACAAGGGTATTGATAACACCCAAATTAGCGCATATTTTCTATGCATTTTATCTATAGTTTTGTGCCACTTTAGTCTTAATATGCACTCTTTTGTTCATGTTTTATGTTTTCTATCTCTCCATTAGATAATGTAGTGAAAATAGCCAATAATGTAGCTAATTAGCCAATTTTAGACTTGCAGGCACCGAAACCAGGAAAAGACAAGAATCGCAGCAGCTGGCCGATATGGCTGCCTGATACGGGTGCCCGATATAGCTGCCTGATATGGTCTGGATGAGATGGCCGCCCGACAAAGACGCCCGATATGGATGCCCGATACGGCCGCCGACCGATATGGGCTCCGACCGATACGGGCGCCGACCGATACGGCCGCCGACCGATACGGGGGCGCCGACCGATAGGGCCGCCGACCGATACGGGTGCGCCGACCGATACGGCCACCGACCGATACGGTTGCCCGATACGGTTGCCGAGTGACAGTCATATTGGCCGACCTGGTTCCTCAAGATTGAAGCCACGGATGAAGGACACGTGGACCAATAAAAGCTACAACTCACATCAACTCGCTGCCTATAAATAGCAGCTGTCAGCCTACAATAATGCTTCTTCGGGGGAGGAGAGAGCCGAGGGCTGGAGGAAGGACCCTGCAAGAGCTAGTTCATAGACCAAGGAGCTAGTGTGTCGGGTTCCCCAAAAGTCTACTGCCCGATACGGCTGTTGCCCGATACGGCCGCGCCAACCGATACGCCCACCGACCGATACGGCCGCTGCCCGATATGGCTGTTGCCCGATACGGCCGTGCTGACCGATACGCCCGCTGACCGATACGCCCACCGACCGATACGGCCGCCGACCGATACGGCCGCTGCCCGATACGGCTGCTGCCCGATACGGCTGTTGCTCGATACGGCCGCGCCGACCGATACGCCCACCGACCGATACGGCCGCTGCCCGATACGACTGTGCCCGATACGGCCGCGTCGACCGATACGCCCGCCGACCGATACGGCCGCTGCCTGATACGGTCTAGAGAGAGAGAACCGAGGAGTCCAGAGGGACAAAGAGAAGACCCCAGGGGCGAGATCTGGCCTACACAGAGGCCAAGGAGCGAGAGCCACCTCTCCTCTACGGGCTATATCTCTTCCCTCTTCTCTTTCATTCTACTACATTCCTTTGTTTCTTGTACAAACGATGTTTATCCATCTTTGTTCGGTGCCATCTATGCTTGTCTATGGCTAGTTAGCTCCTTCTTGGCTATGCAGCCCAATCTGGGCATGTTTACATACTTTTGCCTTAAGCAAGTAGATTCATATCAGATCTAGTATGTTGCATGTTCTATTTTCTCTTTTCAAGTTATGATTGCTAGTTTGGTTGATCTCTTACTCGCTTGAACTGCTATTTCTGCCTGTATTGAGAGATCCGTTGTAGAAATAGCTAAGAGATGATAGTTTGGATCTGAACCTGAGAGGAGGACGATCCAAGGTATTCTGTTCCTAACACCCCATAATATCCTAAGACCCGAGAGGGAACTTAGCATATACTGAGGTGTTGATATGTCATCCCTTGAGAGAGGGTTAATGACATATCGTTGATGGTTTTAGTCACGCATCGCGAGAGCGAGTGGGATGACCCCACTGGACAGATGCCGCTGTGCGTGCTAGATGCTTGCTTGGGTGTTCGAGGGTTGTCTATGCCCGAGAACGAGTGCATAGACTGCCCCTTTTGTGGTTACATAGCCAAGAACTCTCTTTCTCTAGTTAGTAGAACCTCGCGCTCTGTCTTGTTTTGCTTTTGTTTTCTTTTCTTTTCCTTATTTTAATCGTGACAACCCGCTAGACTAGTCCTAGCACTTTCTTTTATCGACTATCATTTTGGCTTGTCTGACTCAAGAACAGAAATCTGTGGCGTCCTAAACGTCACCACGTCCCTGTGTTCGACCCCGTATATCTACTTCGACCCCGTAATTAAGTTGCGGGGTCCTAGAAGGTTTCGGGTTATAAATTTAAAGCTTGATTCCTTCCTTTGTCCCGCGTTCGTTTCCAGACGCGTGAAAAAGGCCGGTCAACTTTTGGCGTCATTGCCGGGGACGTGGGTTTTCCACGTTTACACGCCTAGTAGATTTTTGTTCTGTCACTATAAGCCTGTATATATATGCATAAATTTTCATTTGCTTTAAACATATGTGTTCATATATATTGAATACCTTCTCTTTTTCTTGTACCTTTTTCAGCCATGGATCTTGCTTCGGCAAGACAAGTCATCTTGTTCGCCTGTCCTCCCGAGTTTTTCCGCAGTTCTGACTGCTGGCAAATAATTGAAGGTCGTGCTCTACAACTAGTCGAGTTATACTCACCTCCACCGTCGTCATATGTTGAAATTACAACAAAGGAGACTGCCAGTCAACCATCGACTCCCGTGCTAGCATGGGATCAAGAACTGATTAAGGCAGTGGAGTTAGCTGGATAGAGTGGCAAGGCGCTCACCTCCCTAGTCCCTCATCTCCAAGAAGATGTCGATCCCAAGCAACAACTGCTAGAAGAGCAGGATCGTCTTCTCAAAATAGGCACCGAGGCTGCAGACTGCAGTAGAAGTCTAGTTCAAACTGTTGAGCGAGAATTCATTCAAGCGCATCAGTTTGGTACAGCAAGTCAGCAACCAATGTGCATGGCAGAATCGACGAGTCTCGAAAGCATTGCTGCTCAAGTACAACAACTTCATGATAAAGATGTTGAACAAGGCATGAGGCTCCAAGAGCTCATTGATTTGGTTGCAATCCAATTACAAATGCCATCACAAGATAATGAAGACGTTAGTCATCAAGGCCATTCCATTGGATCTGAATCGGAGTATATCTCACCATCCTATTCAGACCATCAACTGGATTCGCCAGGATTTTTCTGTGAAGACCAACCCACTTGGGGAAGCCCTTCATTCTATCCAGATGACCCAGCTGATGAACCAATGAACGATATGAGTCATAGACATGAATGGGCCAATGATGACGATGACGAAGACTCTTATCCTCACAATGACAGCCAAACAACCTCACATCCGGAAAGTTGTTCAGAGGAACCAGAGTCAGATATTGAACCAGACCAGAGTGACATCTCTCATATTGAGACTTGTCACTTCGCTTTGAGCAGTACGCCAACCATCGTTTGGCACAATTTGTTCGATGACGATGACGACAATGACGACGACGACAGTTGCTCGACATGGAACAGTGAGTATAATGCCGACGACGAGTTAGAGCAGCACGAGTCGCCATTTAAACCCATACCTTTACAAGGTAGGGTGGACGTCAAGGGGGTAGGATGGACGGTGCACTACAACATGGCTGATAAGCATGAAGACACCCTCGACTCCATGCCAAGTGATAAGCTTGGGGTGGTAGAACCACAAATAGATTCTTCAGGGGGTACTTCTTGTTCAGAAGATGATTGGATGACTCAGACTGTACATGATGATTTATCTGAGCATCTAACCTCAAGTTCAGAGATGGAGGGAGGAGAAATGGATCCCACCCAAGTCATTCAACCTATACCCTCCATCTCATCCTGTGTCGACATCCTAGGACCTTCATATTCAGATTCATATACTGAAAGGTACCCTGAGGATGATTTGCAAAAGAAGTCACCCCAATGCAGTTCATGTCACTTCCAGCACAAAGATGACTTCACCGAGTCGCCAGATTTAACTTTTCTTCTTCAGACTCGGCAGGGCCAACACATCCGCCTACTCTACTCATATTATGTGGCGGAACCCGTCGGCAAGACACAGGTGACACTGGTCCCAAAGCTGAGAATTTGGGATCCCAGTGTCGGTATCGTGGGGAAACCACCCCCTTTTCTCTTACCTAACCTCCCACCCTTTTATTACAATAAATTCTGCTTTTTATGTTCTTATTGGTTAAGTCCTTTCCTCTAACTGTTTTGATATCCTTGCACCCATGCATCATCTTTAGAACTTCAATAAATGTCGTTAAACTCATGCATTCCTGCCTCCCTATTTCAATTTTGAGACTTGGTCGAGGACGAGCAAAGTTTTAAGCTTGAGGTGGTAGGCTTCGCCCTTCTTTTCTCTTCACTCTTCTTGCATGCATGTCTATTTCCTGCATTTAGTCTTAAATTTTCAAAAGTTTCAGCTTTTTAGCTTTGCAATTATGGCTATGTGGTGTGAATCTAATAGATAAATGCTTGACTTCATGCCTAGATGCACAATTTTTCATCTTAAAAATTGATTGACCTCTTACTTGACTTGCTCTTTGACTCTTTCCTTGAGTTTGGTAATAAATCTAAGGTTATGTCCCTTTTTCATAGATTAAAGCTAAATTCCCTTGATCTATGTCGTGTATAGCAAATCCATGGTAAAGGACTGTTGGAATGAGCTAAATCACGATTAAAGTCTCCTAGCTACGAATTTCATAAGCTTGCCTCTATTCTAAGGATTCTTGAATCATAATTGCTACTTCTCACACAGGTATCAAGCGGATTATGGTGGGCTTTGAGCTATGATCAAGATGAAATGTTTCTCCTTGATGGACTACGTGACTTCTCACTTTAGATTGAGTCAAAAAGATGAAAATATAAAAATGTGCAAAAGAGGTTTGGCCGCCCATAAAATCCGAAAAATATCTATATAGTTCTCACCCAAGCCTAAAAATAGAATGCAAATGATAAAAGCCTGAGTGTGAACAATAAATGAGCACTTGTTTTATCTTTTAGGAGAGTTGAGGATGGTGCCCAGCCGGTGTATGACTGCGCTCATGAACGCGGATATGTCGTGCCTGGTAGTACCACTCCAAATGCTCATTAGAGAGTCACTAGGAACCCCTAGGAGACCTATGAGATCATCTCAGTAGCAGGGTTGGTTCGAGCGCAGTACGAGGAGTTCGTCTCACTGCTTTGGACCAACTGGTTCGGACTGCAGGGACTGTTGCTCGCTACATGGACCAATCTGACACAGATCGGGATCCTCAGAAGTCATTAGAGTCTTTTTGCTTTATTTCTTAGGACATGAATAAGTGAGAGGCATGGTATTCTAGATTGGTATGCATGGATTCATGGTGATGGCTCATTGCTCATCACCTGCTTGATCACCTAAGTGACAACTCTTTCATACTTAAATAATTATGATTCAAACCCTCATGAGTATTGGCAGACTATAGTGAATTCGCTTAATCTCGCCTGGAAATTCTTTGATCTTACTTTGGCAGGATTGTGCTTGTTTCATGGGGTTTGTTCTGAAATGACATGGATCAAGAGTATTGATGCTTTAAATTATTTTTCTTAACCTTAGCATTTATTGCCAAGCTTAATTTGGATGTTATCTTTTTGTTCTTTGAGCACAGTCTTGCTTGAGGACAAGCAAGTTTTAAGCTTGGGGTAGTTGATAACACCCAAATTAGCGCATATTTTCTATGCATTTTATCTATAGTTTTGTGCCACTTTAGTCTTAATATGCACTCTTTTGTTCATGTTTTATGTTTTCTATCTCTGCATTAGATAATGTAGTGAAAATAGCCAATAATGTAGCTAATTAGCCAATTTTAGACTTGCAGGCACCGAAACTAGCCAATTTTGGGACTTTCAAGTACCAGACCAGGAAAAGACAAGAATCGCAGCAGCTGGCCGATATGGCTGCCTGATACGGGTGCCCGATATAGCTGCCTGATATGGTCTGGATGAGATGGCCGCCCGACAAAGACGCCCGATATGGATGCCCGATACGGCCGCCGACCGATACGGCCGCCGACCGATACGCCGCCGACCGATACGAGTGCACCGACCGATACGGTTGCCCGATACGGTTGCCGAGTGACAGTCATATTGGATGACCTGGTTCCTCAAGATTGAAGCCACGGATGAAGGACACGTGGACCAATAAAAGCTACAACTCACATCAATTCGCTGCCTATAAATAGCAGCTGCCAGCCTATAAGAATGCTTTTTCGGGGGAGGAGAGAGCCGAGGGCTGGAGGAAGGACCCTACAAGAGCTAGTTCCTAGACCAAGGAGCTAGTGTGTCGGGTTCCCCAAAAGTCTAGTGCCCGATACGGCTGTTTCCCGATACGGCCGCGCCGACCGATACGCCCGCCGACCAATACGGCCGCTACCCGATACGACTGTTGCCCGATACGGCCGCGCCGACCGATACGCCCACCGACCGATACGGCCGCCGACCGATACGGCCGCCGACCGATACGGCCGCTGCCTGATACGGCTCCTGCCCGATACGGCTGTTGCCCGATACGGCCGCGCCGACCGATACGCCCGCCGACTGATACGCCTGCCGACCGATACAGCCGCTGCCCGATACGGCTGTTGCCCGATACGACCGCGCCGACCGATACGCCCGCCGACCGATACGGCCGCTGCCTGATACGGTCTAGAGAGAGAGAGAACCGAGGAGTCCAGAGGGACAAAGAGAAGACCCCAGGGGCGAGATCCGGCCTACACAGAGGCCAAGGAGCGAGAGCCACCTCTCCTCTACGGGCTATATCTCTTCCCTCTTCTCTTTCATTCTACTGCATTCCTTTGTTTCTTGTACAAACGATGTTTATCTATCTTTGTTCGGTGCCATCTATGCTTGTCTATGGCTAGTTAGCTCCTTCTTGGCTATGCAGTCCAATCTGGGCATGTTTACATACTTTTGCCTTAAGCAAGTAGATTCATATCAGATCTAGTATGTTGCATGTTCTATTTTCTCTTTCCAAGTTATGATTGCTAGTTTGGTTGATCTCTTACTCGCTTGAACTGCTATTTCTTCCTGTATTGAGAGATCCGTTGTAGAAATAGCTAAGAGATGATAGTTTGGATCTGAACCTGAGAGGAGGACGATCCAAGGTATTCTGTTCCTAACACCCCATAATATCCTAAGACCCGAGAGGGAACTTAGCATATACTGAGGTGTTGATATGTCATCCCTTGAGAGAGGGTTAATGACATATCGTTGATGGTTTTAGTCACGCATCGCGAGAGCGAGTGGGATGAACCCACTGGACAGATGCCGCTGTGCGTGCTAGATGCTTGCTTGGGTGTTCGAGGGTTGTCTACGCCCGAGAACGAGTGCATAGATTGCCCCTTTTGTGGTTACATAGCCAAGAACTCTCTTTCTCTAGTTAGTAGAACCTCGCGCTCCGTCTTGTTTTGCTTTTGTTTTCTTTTCTTTTCCTTATTTTAATCGTGACAACCCGCTAGACTAGTTCTAGCACTTTCTTTTATCGACTATCGTTTTGGCTTGTCTGACTCAAGAACAGAAATCTGTGGCGTCCTAAACGTCACCACGTCCCTGTGTTCGACCCCGTATATCTACTTCGACCCCGTAATTAAGTTGCGGGGGCCTAGAAGGTTTCGGGTTATAAATTTAAAGCTTGATTCCTTCCTTTGTCCCGCGTTCGTTTCCAGACGCGTGAAAAAGGCCGGTCAACTTTTGGCGCCGTTGCCGGGGACGTGGGTTTTCCACATTTACACGCCTAGTAGATTTTTGTTCTGTCACTATAAGCCTGTATATATATATGCATAAATTTTCATTTGCTTTAAACAAACGTGTTCATATATACTGAATACCTTCTCTTTTTCTTGTACCTTTTTCAGCCATGGATCTTGCTTCGGCAAGACAAGTCATCTTGTCCGCCTGTCCTCCCGAGTTTTTCCGCAGTTCTGACTGCTGGAAAATAATTGAAGGTCGTGCTCTACAACTAGTCGAGTTATACTCACCTCCACCATCGTCATATGTTGAAATTACAACAAAGGAGACTGCCAGTCAACCATCGACTCCCGTGCTAGTATGGGATCAAGAACTTATTAAGGAAGTGGAGTTAGCTGGAGAGAGTGGCAAGGCACTCACCTCCCTAGTCCCTCATCTCCAAGAAGATGTCGATCCCAAGCAACAACTGCTAGAAGAGCAGGATCGTCTTCTCAAAATAGGCACCGAGGCTGCAGACTGCAGTAGAAGTCTAGTTCAAACTGTTGAGCGAGAATTCATTCAAGCGCATCAGTTTGGTACAGCAGGTCAGCAACCAATGTGCATGGCAGAATCGACGAGTCTCGAAAGCATTGCTGCTCAAGTACAACAACTTCATGATAAAGATGTTGAACAAGGCATGAGGCTCCAAGAGCTCATTGATTTGGTTGCAATCCAATTACAAATGCCATCACAAGATAATGAAGACGTTAGTCATCAAGGCCATTCCATTGGATCTGAATCGGAGTATATCTCACCATCCTATTCAGACCATCAACTGGATTCGCCAGGATTTTTCTGTGAAGACCAACCCACTTGGGGAAGCCCTTCATTCTATCCAGATGACCCAGCTGATGAACCAATGGACGATATGAGTCATAGACATGAATGGGCCAATGATGACGATGACGAAGACTCTTATCCTCACAATGACAGCCAAACAACCTAACATCCAGAAAGTTGTTCAGAGGAACCAGAGTCAGATATTGAACCAGACCAGAGTGACATCTCTCATATTGAGACTTGTCACTTCGCTTTGAGCAGTACGCCAACCATGGTTTGGCACAATTTGTTCAATGACGATGACGCAATGACGACGACGACGACAGTTGCTCGACATGGAGCAGTGAGTATAATGCCGACGACGAGTTAGAGCAGCACGAGTCGCCATTTACACCCATACCTTTACAAGGTAGGGTGGACGTCAAGGGGGTAGGATGGACGGTGCACTACAACATGGCTGATAAGCATGAAGACACCCTCGACTCCATGCCAAGTGATAAGCTTGGGGTGGTAGAACCACAAATAGATTCTTCAGGGGGTACTTCTTGTTCAGAAGATGATTGGATGACTCAGACTGTACATGATGATTTATCTGAGCATCTAACCTCAAGTTCAGAGATGGAGGGAGGAGAAATGGATCCCACCCAAGTCATTCAACCTATACCCTCCATCTCATCCTGTGTCGACATCCTAGGACCTTCATATTCAGATTCATATACTGAAAGGTACCCTGAGGATGATTTGCAAAAGAAGTCACCCCAGTGTAGTTCATGTCACTTCCAGCACAAAGATGACTTCACCGAGTCGCCAGATTTAACTTTTCTTCTTCAGACTCGGCAGGGCCAACACATCCGCCTACTCTACTCATATTATGTGGCGGAACCCGTCGGCAAGACACAGGTGACACTGGTCCCAAAGCTGAGAATTTGGGATCCCAGTGTCGGTATCGTGGGGCAACCACCCCCTTTTCTCTTACCTAACCTCCCACCCTTTTATTACAATAAATTCTGCTTTTTATGTTCTTATTGGTTAATTCCTTTCCTCTAACTGTTTTGATATCCTTGCACCCATGCATCATCTTTAGAACTTCAATAAATGTCGTTAAACTCATGCATTCCTGCCTCCCTATTTCAAGTTTGAGACTTGCTCGAGGACGAGCAAAGTTTTAAGCTTGGGGTGGTAGGTTTCGCCCTTCTTTTCTCTTCACTCTTCTTGCATGCATGTCTATTTCCTGCATTTAGTCTTAAATTTTCAAAAGTTTCAGCTTTTTAGCTTTGCAATTATGGCTATGTGGTGTGAATCTAATAGATAAATGCTTGACTTCATGCCTAGATGCACAATTTTTCATCTTAAAAATTGATTGACCTCTTACTTGACTTGCTCTTTGACTCTTTCCTTGAGTTTGGTAATAAATCTAAGGTTATGTCCCTTTTTCATAGATTAAAGCTAAATTCCCTTGATCTATGTCGTGTATGGAAAATCCATGGTAAACGACTGTTTGAATGAGCTAAATCACGATTAAAGTCTCCTAGCTACGAATTTCATAAGCTTGCCTCTATTCTAAGGATTCTTGAATCATAATTGCTACTTCTCACACAGGTATCAAGCGGATTATGGTGGGCTTTGAGCTATGATCAAGATGAAATGTTTCTCCTTGATGGACTACGAGACTAATCACATTAGATTGAGTCAAAAAGATGAAAATATAAAAATGTGCAAAAGAGGTTTGGCCGCCCATAAAATCCGAAAAATATCTATATAGTTCTCACCCAAGCCTAAAAATAGAATGCAGATGATAAAAGCCTGAGTGTGAACAATAAATGAGCGCTTGTTTTATCTTTTAGGAGAGTTGAGGATGGTGCCCAGCCGGTGTATGACTGCGCTCATGAACGCGGATATGTCGTGCCTGGTAGTACCACTCCAAATGCTCATTAGAGAGTCACTAGGAACCCCTAGGAGACCTATGAGATCATCTCAGTAGCAGGGTTGGTTCGAGCGCAGTATGAGGAGTTCGTCTCACTGCTTTGGACCAACTGGTTCGGACTGCAGGGACTGTTGCTCGCTACATGGACCAATCTGACGCAGATCGGGATCCTCAGAAGTCATTAGAGTCTTTTTGCTTTATTTCTTAGGACATGAATAAGTGAGAGGCATGGTATTCTAGATTGGTATGCATGGATTCATGGTGATGGCTCATTGCTCATCACCTGCTTGATCACCTAAGTGACAACTCTTTCATACTTATATAATTATGATTCAAACCCTCATGAGTATTGGCAGGCTATAGTGAATTCGCTTAATCTCGCCTGGAAATTCTTTGATCTTACTTTGGCAGGATTGTGCTTGTTTCATGGGGTTTGTTCTGAAATGACATGGATCAAGAGTATTGATGCTTTAAATTATTTTTCTTAACCTTAGTATTTATTGCCAAGCTTAATTTGGATGTTATCTTTTTGTTCTTTGAGCACAGTCTTGCTTGAGGACAAGCAAGTTTTAAGCTTGGGGTAGTTGATAACACCCAAATTAGCGCATATTGTCTATGCATTTTATCTATAGTTTTGTGCCACTTTAGTCTTAATATGCACTCTTTTGTTCATGTTTTATGTTTTCTATCTCTCCATTAGATAATGTAGTGAAAATAGCCAATAATGTAGCTAATTAGCCAATTTTAGACTTGCAGGCACCGAAACTAGCCAATTTTGGGACTTTCAAGTACCAGACCAGGAAAAGACAAGAATCACAGCAGCTGGCCGATATGGCTGCCTGATACGGGTGCCCGATATAGCTGTCTGATATGGTCTGGATGAGATGGCCGCCCGAAAAAGACGCCTGATATGGATGCCCGATACGGCCGCCGACCGATACGGGGGCGCCGACCGATACGGCCGCCGACTGATACGGGTGCACCGACCGATACGGTTGCCCGATACGGTTGCCGAGTGACAGTCATATTGGCCGACCTGGTTCCTCAAGATTGAAGCCACAGATGAAGGATACATGGACCAATAAAAGCTACAACTCACATCAACTCGCTGCCTATAAATAGCAGCTGCCAGCCTACAAGAATGCTTCTTCGAGGGAGGAGAGAGCCGAGGGCTGGAGGAAGGACCCTGCAAGAGCTAGTTCCTAGACCAAGGAGCTAGTGTGTCGGGTTCCCCAAAAGTCTACTACCCGATACGGCTGTTGCCCGATACGGCCGCGCCGACCGATACGCCCGCCGACCGATACGGCCGCCGACCGATACGGCCGCTGCCCGATACGGCCGCTGCCCGATACGGCTGTTGCCCGATACGGCCGCGCCGACCGATACGCCCGCTGACTGATACGCCCGCCGACCGTTACAGCCGCTGCCCGATACGGCTGTTGCCCGATACGGCCGCGCCGACCGATACGCCCACGGACCGATACGGCCGCTGCCTGATACGGTCTAGAGAGAGAGAGAACCGAGGAGTCCAGAGGGACAAAGAGAAGACCCCAGGGGCGAGATCCGGCCTACACAGAGGCCAAGGAGCGAGAGCCACCTCTCCTCTACGGGCTATATCTCTTTCCTCTTCTCTTTCATTCTACTGCATTCCTTTGTTTCTTGTACAAACGATGTTTATCCATCTTTGTTCGGTGCCATCTATGCTTGTCTATGGCTAGTTAGCTCCTTCTTGGCTATGCAGCCCAATCTGGGCATGTTTACATACTTTTGCCTTAAGCAAGTAGATTCATATCAGATCTAGTATGTTGCATGTTCTATTTTCTCTTTCCAAGTTATGATTGCTAGTTTGGTTGATCTCTTACTCGCTTGAACTGCTATTTCTGCCTGTATTGAGAGATCCGTTGTAGAAATAGCTAAGAGATGATAGTTTGGATCTGAACCTGAGAGGAGGACGATCCAAGGTATTCTGTTCCTAACACCCCATAATATCCTAAGACCCGAGAGGGAACTTAGCATATACTGAGGTGTTGATATGTCATCCCTTGAGAGAGGGTTAATGACATATCGTTGATGGTTTTAGTCACGCATCGCGAGAGCGAGTGGGATGACCCCACATGACAGATGCCGCTGTGTGTGCTAGATTCTTGCTTGGGTGTTCGAGGGTTGTCTACGCCCGAGAACGAGTGCATAGACTGCCCCTTTTGTGGTTACATAGCCAAGAACTCTCTTTCTCTAGTTAGTAGAACCTCGCACTCTGTCTTGTTTTGCTTTTGTTTTCTTTTCTTTTCCTTATTTTAATCGTGACAACCCGCTAGACTAGTTCTAGCACTTTCTTTTATCGACTATCGTTTTGGCTTGTCTGACTCAAGAATAGAAATCTGTGGCGTCCTAAACGTCACCACGTCCCTGTGTTCGACCCCGTATATCTACTTCGACCCCGTAATTAAGTTGCGGGGGCCTAGAAGGTTTCGGGTTATAAATTTAAAGCTTGATTCCTTCCTTTGTCCCGCGTTCGTTTCCAGACGCGTGAAAAAGGTCGGTCGGGTATGACTTGAATAACATGTTTAAAAATTGGAGAATGCATGTTGAATCCTCCAACACCATAATTATTTTGTATGGAACCATTTTCATTGTATGAAGGGAAGCAAGGATAGTAAAATTTATGAATAAGTATTGTCTTATAGGTTCGCCCTAAAATGTTGAGACTCAATTTTGAAGTTTGGAATGATCAAACCTATAGATAGGCTTGAGAAAGAAATGGTGTTAAATTTTATGATATAGTCTTCCCATTGATTAGATATTTGTACGTGAATAAACATGTGTAGGCCTCCCACCCAACATTTGTTCACATCGTCTATCAAATAAGGTCCAACAACAAGATAAAAATATTGAGTTCTTCACCTATCTATCAAACAAACTGAAAATATTACACCTTTCTATTTAATCTTAGGACTCATTAACATTTGTCAACACTGATAAAAGCAAAGATAGTGAGATAAACCACCTTGCCTACAAAAATACACTAGATCCACCAATCCCAGACCTAGTAAGCCATGACACAAGGCCCTTATAAAAAATACAAGACATAGTATTGCAAAAAGAATTTGTACTAAAACTAAGATATAACTTCCTTCGGATAAGAGAACATCGCCATAGTACATCATTATTTCTTAGGAAATGTGTGACCAATAAAAGAATTATCATATCATTATTGGTTAATATAATTACAAATTTGAAATAATGAGATATCATAAATCAAATAGTTTGACACCTCATAGATCTCCTTAATACATACACCACCAATTCCTAAACTCCAACTAACAAACTCCAACAAATATTATTCAAGAATAAACAAATTCCTTCACTTAAGACCCTTATGTCACCATTTTCATAGAATGTTTTCGCGACCATTACCCTAATAAATTGTTTGGTCCAAATATTTCTTGATGTCTCATACCAACTTACTAGCCATCTCTTAAATATGACATGATATATACTTTCTCAACCATTCATTACTCTTACATCATACAACATAAGATCACAAGAAAAAGCCATATACATAGCCCTAAAATATCGGAAAACTACTTTCAACATAGATCTATAGTAAATTGCCTATTAAACTATAGCTATAAAAATAGCTAAGGTCTTAAGCGCCAAATTAGCATCAAAGCTTAACCAAAATATTACAAGCAACCTTTGTAGAAATATCTAACATTCAAAAAAGTCACCTTAAAATAGAAATATTTACTCATAATAATTAGTTGTCCTTAAAGAGACTTTGAAAAAGCACAAGACTGTGTAAAGTGGACTTTCATTTGGGACTATCTTGATATTCATAACTTCCCACCAACATGGAATCAATGGATCTAAGTATGTGTACTACCCCCTTATTTCTCATTATCATAAATCAAGCCCGTCATGGGTATTTGAAAAACATAATGACAGTAGACATGGGTTTCTGTATCTACTCAATTATTCATCATAATAGTCAAGCATCCTCCTCCAAAGAGCCACCTCATTAGGTCATTGCAATCCTATTACCATCCACAACATTTCAAATCACCCATTTGACCACTTCATATATAATACACTTCTTTTCACCAAATGAAATAGCAAAACATAGGAAACATAATATGGGCACTAGATATAGTCCATATTGTTTGTAGACTAAAGATATACATTAACAAAAAATTCCCTCTTGAGCGGTATTGCTTTGATAAGTGAATGAAAAGCCCATATCTATATCAAAATTCTGAATAGCTCATTTACATAGCACTTACTTAGGACTATCCCTCTCCCCGACGAACTTTAACCCCATTATGTGGAACCCAATAACCAAATCTTTAAGAAGACACCTTGTGAAATGGCTTAGCTTCTCTCTTCCTCTTTTTGATCGGTGACTTATAAATAATTTTGGTACAACACAATTGCTATTTTTCACCTATGTTGCATCCATCCCCTAAGAAAAATCATAATCTTGAAAAATTAAGGAGTACGTCCTCTAGACTAACAATAAACTCGACCCCATTTCCTACCCACAGATCAATACATTACATCCTATAGAAAACCTAGCCCACATGTCTAACATAATGAGGGTCAAAATTTTCATCTAATAAAGCATATAACATCCTAAGTTTTAGTGAATAAAATATCATTCCATGCAGATTTTTTATCCTTAAAATACAATCAGATATTAAAATTTACCTATGAATGTATGCTTAAACAAGACCATTATCTGATCTAAACCTCATGATATTATTAATCCATGATCCATTAACTTGCACCTTGTGTTGAAACAAGCTAGAATTTCTTGACCATATCTGATTTTGTTGACCTTTCATGCATGAAATGTGGTTCCTTTTGAAATTCTAGGACATATACCACAATAGGTCACAACACAAATGCTGGACTTGATACGGAGGCCACTACATCCACCTCAACACTTATACACATATCTGAACTCGCTCAAAGGGTGTGAATTAATCAACTCTTGTCTCTAGTCCATATGGGTTGAAAGAAACAATAGGATTTAAACAATAATTACAACCTTCCATGGCAGGTCATTAACACAACGTTTTGATAAGTTAGCCTATAACCTTTGTTAGTTTCTTCTTGTCCGTAGGTTTGGCTAACAGCATGGCTTCTTCATGCTGCCAGCCTTGATCCTAGCTAGGGTTTTTACGCCAAACAATCAATGACGCACACTCTAAAGATGTAGACGAGTGAAGAATTGACGTGCTGCGTTTTGCTTTATAATAATGAGTGTCCCGTCTTGTGCAAGCTCTTGTCCTATTATGGTGTTTGAACCGTTCTCAGCGAGGCACATTCGTTACATTCATCCCTTATGAGCAATTTCCCATGTATACTTCCCTTCTTAAACGTCTCATACCTGCAGCCTATTAACCAACCATCTAGGGGTTAACATATATAGTTCAGACATTGCACTTAGACTCAGTACTTTTGTAATGTACATTGCACTTAAACTCAGTACTTGTGTAATGTAAGGGTGTTAGTAAACAAGACACAATGATAGTATGCTTCCCATTTAGTAGATTAGTGTTTCCTAGATATGACGTCATGTGGGTGCACATTTCCCACCGAGTACTGATCACAGGGGTTGGTGCCCTTTAATTTGATGTCACCAACGTATATTTTGAGAGGAATCAGACTACTAACAGAGGACAATGATGTACACATATCAACTGTCATCGTATTGTGTATCATCTTTCGTGCTAGTTCCCATGCATATCTCTACAATTTTCTCTTCGTATCACTGCGAATGTAAACTATAGCTGGGACAATAAGTTTTATTGACATGGACAGTTGAAACCTAACTCCTAATAATGCAAACTCCTAAAACTAGGAACGATATCATATCTATGTATGTGGATATCTAACTTTCTGATAATGATCATGTACTTTCATGTCCCAGTTTACCTATTAGAAAAGGGATGCATATACAACTGTTGCTAAGCATAAACCTGGAATATTCAATATTCAGTATTTACCTACTAGAAAAGGGATACATTTATATCTTCTATCATATCCATGTACGTGGATATCTAACTTTCTGATACTGATCATGTACTTTGATGTCCCATTTTACCTACTATAAAAGGAATACATATACAAGTGTTGCTAAACACAAACCTGGAATATTCAATATTTAATATAATCAAAATATTCGCAGAAATCTTTTAATCAATGCATTTTGCGAGACAATATCTTTGTTTGCACCCAATCGGACAAATGAATAATACAGCTTGATCTCAGATATGGAAACGTCTTACCATATTGCACCACTGATAGGAATGCAAACAGACGTATGTCCACTCATGTGAATCCTTTCACAATTTCTGGCCTGCCGTTGGGGTTTAAATATTCTAAATGGCGTTATATTCATGAAGGCATAGTCACTATCGTAAGACTCTGCCAACCTGGCACTTTCGACGAGCTAGAGCACACCACCGTCCCAGTGCCGTCATCTCCCAGCCGTCCACAGCCCCCAAACAAACAGGCTAACCAGCAACCACATCAAGTCATCGACAGTGCATGTATGTGTATATTTTCAGGGACCCAATCTGAATGGCGATTGTTGTTCTGGGGTAGGGGGACCGTCTGTGGCGAGAGATCTGCAGCCAGGACTACAGGTACATCTCGGGAGCACCAATTGTCGCCATGCAACCCTGATCGCAATAATGCAGCTCCTCCTACCGCAATTACAAAAGGTAGAGGTCTTGTCGCCGGCTGTAGGTATCATCCAAGATGGGTTGTCTGGACTGCGCTCCACCGTCGTTAGAGGGGGATGGCCCAAGCATATCTAGCTTGATAGTGCAAGAGGTGACCAGATTATGGGGTTGGACATAGCGCTCATAAGCTAAAAGGTTACATTGGAATAAATTAGAAACAATGGACGGTTGTGAATTTGATGATAAAACTAGATTTCTGGGAAGGAAGTTACATTGAATAATTAATTCAACAAAGACTGACATTGACGGCAGAAGACCTTAATGGCTCCTAAAGGTAAGATAGACAACATCAACTCTGTGGTCTCACACTTCATCGCATGATTTTTTTATACTAAAGTTGCATCAAATTCAGTCCATGTTTTTAACAGGGAACGAAATGTTATCCCCATGAGTCTGACCACGAGATGGGGAAAGAATTCGTCAAGAAAGTCTCACAGAATGGTGATGGGGATATAGAATGAGGCCCTTGAGTTTGGGTTAGAAGCATAGTTAAATATGTTCGTGTTGTCACTAATGCCAACAAACCTTTACACATTTACGTTACTGAACATGCTTGAGGTAATTAATGGATGCACTATAACGTCATTTTTGAACCCAAACACATATGTACTTGTATACAACTTCAGTATTCTAGGTTCAAATCGACTTCTGATTTGCTCCTGTTCCTGCTATTATTTCTTTTCATCTAAATGGTGAAGAATCGTTTAATATTGCGGAAGCCTTCAAGTTTAAGAAAAAAGTTCTTATATGAGATACAGTTCAAGTATGCACCACAAAAATAATAACATTTCCTCATCTACAAGATCAATTTACCAAGCAATAACTAATAAGAACATAACTGGTGAAGAAGAGCGTGAATTCTATTAAGAAAATATGTTTACAAGATTACAAGGATTTTTGCTCTCCCACAATCTCGTACCCACAATAAAATTCCTTAACCCACTCTTATTCTATCCCCTTTTGGCTATCCTTTTGGCTTCCCCTTTTAGCCCGTAATGTTGGCACACAATATTATCTTACAATGGCACACTCAAAGTTAACACATGTTGGAGCCCACACATATCAACGCACATCGACATACATTGGCGCACCATATGATAAAATAATATATCTTATTTATAGTACTCTCATAGTGCTCGGTAGGACAACCTAAAAAATAATGTCAACTCACAAAAGACAGTACGAGAGGATAAATAATCTACTAAAAAGGATAATAGAGAGATAATGTCAATAATTAATCGAGAGGAGGAGAAGATAATATTAAACATTATCTTGGACTTTAGTTCTATCTAACTTTGGACTTTCTCAATATTGTTAGACAATATCTAACAATCTAAAAAATGGGATAAGAGACATTATCCTGACAATCTCTTCCTAGATCTTATCCACTAAAGTGTAACTACTTCTTCCGTAGAATTCACTCTCATTCTTCTTCTATGCTTCTACCATCATAGGCTGTTTCTGTTCTAAAAATGCTTCACCTTGCATACATGTATTGAGTGTGTGTCTAGACTTGACTGTCGAGATCCTTCATGTCAAAGCTCCTCATGTTGTACAGTTTGATAAACTATACTGCCTCCACTTATAGTTGGAAGAACCACAACTTTTACACCTTTAGCCATCATACCATAGGGTTGTTCCTTCTCTGAGTTGTGCTCGTACGATGACACCACATGGTTGGTCATACCACATCTTCCGCCTTCCAACATTTAATAGCTTCACTTCTGCATTTGTTGAAATTTACAACCAAATTTGGAGTCTCATACCAGACAACCCCTGAAAGTTGAATATATTTAGTACTTTTCAGATTCATGTCGCCCGCAACCTATTCCACTACTTCATATACACCTTTCGTGTCATTAGATATCTCATTAGCCACTCATATTTTAGTTAGAAAAATCTAACAAGTCGATAAAATCAAGTCACATATGTGGTCACTTGCCTATTGCAAGTAAATAACATGACTCCACCTTGAGTTCTTATTTCACAATCAATGGATTCACGTCCTCCTGATTCCATAATAATACTTCTATCAAGATTTTTTACCAGATAGCTTCCAACGATAGTTTTCAACATCATCATATTTTTATGTACCTCTCATGCTTTTTTATCATCGTCTCGCATGAACCATGCTCTGATACCACTTGAAGAACCATTTAATGTTGTACAAGCCTTCAAGCCTATGAAAAACCCCTTATGTGAGATACAATCCATGTATCATCATCATCATCAACTAAGCCTCAATCACATCTATGTTAAGGTCGGCTACATGGATTCTTCTTTTCCATTCAACTCTATCATGGGTCATATTCTGGTTGAGATGTAGAGATTCAAAATCTCTCTTTATAAACTCTTCCCATGTTAATTTAGGCCTTCCTCTTCTTCTATTAATTGTGCTTGCCTCAATAGTATTGCTTCATATAGGCGCATTAGTCGGTCTGTGTTGCGCATGTCCATACCATCTGAGTCGGCTCTCATACAACTTGTCCCCAATGCTTGCCACCCCCACTTTATTCCTAATATAGTCATTTCTCAAGTGATCTTTTTTTGTCTTCCCACACATCCATTGTTGGCTAAATGGACATCTATAAATCCCTTTTGTTTTGATTATGACAAACATTTCATTCTTATTGATCTAACGAGCTACTTGAGTGTGCAAGATTAAGGTAGATGACAAAGTACTAGGGAAATCCATATGCTTACATATTCATATTTTCATGAAATGTAATCACTTTGTAAAAACTTGTACAAATATATAATGTACAAGTACTTAGATTTCATATAAATCAAGCGTTAGATCTTCCCTAGCTAAACACCACATTTAGATAAGTCATCCCCATCAAATAGGATCACATATGCACACTCATACATATAATTAGTGCCTAAATTGAAACATTGAAACCGGATCAATCTCGGTCGACCAACTTCTCGACCGAGACACTCTCGGTCGACAATCTTCTCGACCGAGAAAGATCCAAAGTAGCTGTTAGACACAACTGACAAGGTAGTTGGCAGTTGGAGATAAACGTTGCAAAACACTTGATTCAGAGAGCCTGTCGGTCGACAAGAGTTCGACCGAGTAGGTGTCTCGGTCGACCATTCCTCGACCGAGATAAACTCTGACAGCAACTGCAGAGTAAATTAATTAGTCGTTGCTAAAGCAACAAACTTGTACCTAACGGCTAGTTAAGCACTTAGAAACCCCTAGAAGTTGTCTACAACGTCCTTAAGCATCCTTAGGCCATTCCTATAAATAGGACAAGCCATAGGACACTCAAACTCACTTGTTACACTTGAGAAATCCTTGAGCATACTTTGAGCAATCTGTTTGTGAGCAATTTGAGCATTGTGACAATTGGCCATTTCATTCCTTAGCTCAAAATTCGTGTCCTATAAGCTAGCATCTCCTACCCACTGCAATCACAAGTCCACACACTTGGTTAGGAGATCTATACGCTTGATCTAGGCAAATCAAGCCTTGGGCTACAAAGGATAAGTTGTAATTTCCTTTTTCCTTTCTTGTTCTCTATTACTGTTTGTACTCTCCTTGCTACTCCTAGGTTGGAGGCTGCGGATTGGAGAGGGTGGAGATCTTCTTGGTGAAGAAGGAGACCTTGAGCTACTTCAGAAGGCTGGTGCAACGGGAGGTTACTTCTAGAGAGGAAGGATACTTCAAGGGGGAGCTTGGAGTTACTTCAAGAAGGCTACCTCAAGTTAGTGCACCTACTTCAAGTGAAGGCTGTTCAAGGGGTGTAAAGGAAAGTATTGTATTTTGTATAAATCCTTGAGAAGGTAATAATATAAATACTTTCAAAATCCCGGTTGGGTAAGGAACCGGGTAGTGGACTGACAACTTTAGTATTTGCTAAAGTTGGAACCACTCTAAACACCTGTCTCCTTCTTCTAATTTCAATTGTGGTTGCTTGAGTTCAATAAATTGTTAAAATAGTTTTAAAACTCTATTCACCCCCCTCTAGTGTTTTTCAATTGGTATCAAAGCGGGCTTCAAGGAACCCTAACAAGGTCTTGAAGAAATGGGTGACGGAGTGCTCAATAACCTTAACCTTGAAGGGACACTTGTTGCTAGGCCTCCAACGTTCGATGGAACAAACTACCAATATTGGAAGAGAAGGATGTAGTTCTACTTCCAAGGCATAAATTGGGACTTATGGAGAATGGTATCAACCCCATATGAGCTCCCTCAAACTCAATTTGCAGAATGGGATGCAAATACGGTAAAGCTGGCTCAAATGAATGCAAAAGCTGTAAGCATTTTATATTGTTCTATTTTGGTAGGAGAATTTAATAGAATATCTAATTGTGACACAGCCTATGATATATGGCATAGACTATCCATAACCTATGAAGGTATAGTCCAAGTCAAAAATTCTAAAATTAGCATGTTTAAACAAAAGTTTGAACACTTTCGTATGGATCCTGATGAATCTATTAGTGAAATGTTTGCAAAATTCTCTACTATTGTTAATGGTTTAAGTGCCCTAGGAAAACCTATCCTCGAAGAAGATCAGGTATAAAAAATCCTTCGATCACTTCCTCCAAAATATAAGCCAAAGGTGACAGCCATTGAAGAAGCAAACGACCTCACTCGACTAAAAATGGAACAACTTATTGGCAACCTAGAAGCTCATGAAGCAACCCTAGAAGAGGAAGAAAGAACAGCACGTGAACTTCAGCAAGGAAAGAAGAAGGATGTGGCTCTAAAAGCTTCAAAGGTCGTCACACAAGAAAGTGAGGAGTCAAGTGAAGAAGAAGGAGAAGAAGCCTTGATCGTCAACGGTAAGAAATACAAAAGATTTAAATCTAACGAAATTTCCAGCTCTTCTTCTACCCCTCCTAGGTGCTTTGAATGTGGGAAGAAAGGGCATCTCAAAAATGAATGTCCTAAAGCAAAGAAAGGAAAGAAAAGCTCACACAAGAAGAAGGGAGAAAAAGCCTATAAAGCTGCATGGGACGAGTCAAGTGACAGTGAAAGCGGAGAATAAAAGGTGGATTGTCTAATGGCAAGAGAAGATGATGAAAACTCTCAAGAGGTAAGCCTACTTGATCTTCCTAAAGAAGAGTTAGTTACTAGTCTACAAGAGATTCATGATAAGTATGTTGATGTCAAGAAGAAACTAAAGAAGGTTATCAAATCAAATGATGAGCTAATTGCTAAATTAGATAATCTTTCTTCTGAAAAGAACAACATTGATCTTGAGAATTTGTCTTTAAAAACATATTTAGATGATTGCACTAGAAAGCTACTCACTTTAGAAACAAATGTTGATCTTCTTTCTAAAGAAAAGACTGAATTGTTAGCTAAACTAAAAGATTTTCAGAATCAAACTATTTTGTGTAACCATCTGGACTATGATAATGTTGTAAAAGAAAGAGATTCATTATTATCTGATTTAGATCAAGCAAGAAAAGACCTACACAAGAAGATGAATGACATTGCTAAGCTGCAAAGAGAACTTTATGAGTTAAGAAGAAAAGATATCCTTAATAACATTCTAAGCGTTGGTATTGTTTTCAATGGAAGAAAAGGTTTGGGATATGCTCCAAAGAAAAATCAACTCAAAAGAACTCAAACTATGTTTTTACCCAAGAACACAATGGCTAGAAAGAGAAATGAAGTTGATTCTATTACTTTCCATTTTTGTTTACGTCTTGGACACTATTTCTTTTCATGCCCTTATAAGACTAAGGATTCCGACTTAGTTTGGGTCCCAAAACCCCAAACTTAGTAGAGTCAAATGGAATTTAGTTGAGATATGGCCAAACGCTCCATTTTGCTATTTATATTGTCTTATCTCAACTAAACAAAAGGTTTCATGCATATTGTTAATTTTCTGAACTGTTGTACTGAAACAGAAACTTAGTCGGTCGAAGTATTGTCGACCGAACCTTTAATCGGTCGAAGTATTGTCGACCGACCGGATGTCTGTAACAAATAACAATCTACAGCAACTAAACAACAATTATTTCGGTCGAAAATTGGTCAACCGAGCTAAATTTCTGTGTTTTTTTTTGTAATACAGTAACCTTCTCGATCGACAATTTTTCGACCGAGATAGATGTCGGTCGAACAATTGTCGACCGACTGGATTTCTGAATCAAAATTTTATACAAGTCTGTACTTAAATGATTCTAACCATATCGGACCATCACATGGGTACCAAAATCTACATTTTAATGCAGGAATGGGTGGTTGACAGTGGATGCTCCAAACATATGACCGGGAACAAGGATGCATTTCAAACTTTTGAAGAAAAGAAAAGTGGAACGGTCACCTTTGGAGATAATGGTAAGGGAAAAATCGTTGGAATAGGTAATGTTGGTACAAACCTCGAAATAAAGAATGTTCTACTTGTTGATGGTTTGCACCATAATTTGATAAGTGTTAGTCAATTATGTGATAGTGGTTATGATGTGTTATTTAACAAAACATGTTGCAAGTTATTGATAGAAAACACTACAAATGTTGTTTATGAAGGAAATAGAGTTGGAAATCTTTATATCCTTAAACCTAACTCTATGAAATCAGTAGTGGGAAAATGCTTGCTTGCAAATGAAAATACCTTACAACTATGGCATAAAAAGCTAGGACATGCTAGTTCACATGTTATTAAAAAGTTAGTTAAATATGATCTTGTTTGTGGATTGCCTACTTTATCTTTTGATCAAGTTGACAACTGTGAACCATGCACAATGGGAAAGCAAACCAAAACCTCTTTTAAACCAAAACATGTACTTAGCACCAGTAGATCCTTAGAATTAATTCATATGGATTTATTTGGACCCATGAGGACACAATCTATTGGTGGTAAACGATACTGTTTTGTTATTGTTGACGATTATAGTAGATATACATGGGTACATTTTATTGCAACTAAAGATGATACTATTCATGTTTTTATACAATTTTGTTCCAAGATTGAAAATCTATTACAAAGCAAAATATGCACCATTAGAAGTGATCATGGTGGAGAATTTGAAAATCATACATTTGTGGAATTTTGTACATCTCAAGGGTACACTCATAATTTTTCTGCTCCACGCACCCCACAACAAAATGGTATAGTCGAAAGGAAAAACCGATCACTACAAGAAATGGCTAGAACTATGATGCTCGAACACAACACACCCAAAACCTTTTGGGTTGAAGCTGTAAACACTGCATGCTATGTGTTAAATAGAGTAACTATTCACTCTCATTTAAAGAAAACTCCATATGAAATAATACATTCTAAGAAACCTAGAGTTGACTATTTTCATACCTTTGGCTCCACATGCTATATCTTAAATACCAAAGATGATAGAGATAAGTTTGACTCTAAATCACACAAAGCATTCTTTTTGGGATATTCCACTTCTAGAAAAGCTTTTAGAGTATATAACACTATCTCTAGAAAAGTTGAGGAATCTATTCATGTTTCTTTTCATGAAGAGTCCAAATCTGAAAATCTAGAAATCATAGATCTCACTAATCAATTCGAAAATTTAAACATACCAAATGATAGTGAGAAAGTTACTGCAAACAATCACCAAGCTAAACCACAACCTACACCTAGGCTTATTAAGTATCATCCTCAAGAACTAATTATTGGAGATCCTAATGATAAAGTCAAAACTCGGTCTTCCTTCAAAGATGTTGCAAACATGGCTTTTATTTCTATCATTGAACCTAAGAAGATATCTGAAGCTCTTAAAGATGATTATTGGATAATAGCCATGCAAGAAGAATTGAATCAATTCACTAAAAATGATGTATGGGATTTAGTTCCTAAACCTCAGGATAAAACCATCATAGGAACTAAATGGGTTTTTAGGAATAAGCTAAATGAGGAAGGAGAAGTAATAAGGAATAAAGCTCGGTTAGTAGCACAAGGATATAACCAACAAGAAGGAATAGACTTTGATGAAACGTATGCATCGGTAGCTAGACTTGAAGCCATTAGAATGTTACTAGCTATTGTTGCACATAAAAACATCAAACTCTACCAAATGGATGTAAAAAGTGCATTTCTAAATGGCATCATTCAAGAAGAAGTATATGTTGCCCAACCACCCGGTTTTAAAATACCTGAAAAAGGTGACTATGTTTATAAACTTAAGAAAGCACTTTATGGTTTAAAACAAGCACCTAGGAATTGGTATGAAAGGCTCAAGACATATCTTTTTGATAATGGTTTTTCTATTGGAAATTCAGATTCTACTTTATTTTTCAAAACATATACATCTGATTTCCTAATTGTGCAAATATATGTTGATGACATTATTTTTGGAGCTTCTAATGATTCATTGTGCACACAATTCAGTGACATTATGCAAAAAGAATTTGAAATGAGCCTCATGGGTGAACTAACTTTCTTTCTTGGTTTTCAAATTAAGCAAACACCTTCCGGAATCTTCATAAGCCAAGAAAAATATACTAAAGAACTCTTAAAACGTTTTGGGATGGATCAGTGCAAACATGCTTCTACTCCTATGGCTACTTCTATTAAAATTGATAAGGATGAAAATGGGGAACCTATTGATGATTCCTTATATAGAGCCATGATTGGTAGTTTGCTTTACTTAACTGCTTCTAGACCGGACATTATGTTTTCCGTTGGTCTTTGTGCTCGATTTCAATCACAACCTATGCACTCTCATTTTCTAGCAGTTAAACGAATTCTTCGTTACCTAGCCGGCACTACTTGTTTTGGTTTATGGTATCCAAAAGGACAACCCTTGGATTTTAAAGCTTATACTGATGCGGATTATGCTGGTTGTCGACTTGATCGCAAGAGTACTAGTGGTGGCTGTTTCTTGTTAGGGAGAGCTTTAGTATCTTGGTTTAGCAAGAAACAAAATACGATTGCCCTATCTACAACTGAAGCTGAATATATGGCAGCCGAGTCTTGTTGTGCTCAAGTGCTTTATATGCAACAAGTGTTAAACGATTATGGTTTTACTCTTTCATCTACGCCTATTTTTTGTGACAACACGAGCGCTATAAACTTAGCACACAATCCTATTCTACACAACCGAGCTAAACATATTGAAATCTGTCATCACTTTTTAAGGGATCATATCTCCAAGAATCATGTTTCCCTTCATCATGTTGATACGGAAGATCAATTGGCTGATATTTTTACAAAACCGCTTCCACTAGATCAATTTAACAAAATTAGGAAGCAACTGCTTATCACTCCTTTGGAAGATGTTTTCTTTGATATTTTTGCTTCTTAACAAAAACTTTTACTTGCATCATTTTGGCTTTTCATGGACATCTTTTTCATTAGATTTGATGGGACATCTAATTAAGGGGGAGTTTTTATTCAACATGGATATTTTTTTTTGAAATGACAAAGGGGGAGAAATAAATATAAACTTAGTAATTATGCAAAACTCAATCAATGAGTTTCATAAACAAACTCTTGGCTTTACATTGAAAGTTGCTATATTCCCTAGAGAATTGGATTTCATGTTCCATAATTCATGGGGAATAATAAGCAAACATTTTATAAACAAGAAGAAAAGCTTCAAAAGGTAATCTAAAGGTATGAAACTCATATGTTTTATATTTCCTTCATTTATATTTTGGAAATGTTTGTCATCTTCAAAAAGGGGGAGATTGTTGGCTAAATGGACATCTATAAATCCCTTTTGTTTTGATTATGACAAACATTTCATTCTTATTGATCTAACGAGCTACTTGAGTGTGCATGATTAAGGTGGATGACAAAGTACTAGGGAAATCCATATGCTTACATATTTATATTTTCATGAAATGTAATCGCTTTGTAAAACTTGTACAAATATATAATGTACAAGTACTTCGATTTCATGTAAATCAAGTGTTAGATCTTCCCTAGCTAAACACCACATTTAGATAAGTCATCCCCTTCAAATAGGATCACATATGCACACTCATACATATAATTAGTGCCTAAATTGAAACAGGATCAATCTCGTTCGACCAACTTCTCGACCGAGACACTCTCGGTCGACAATCTTCTCGACCAAGAAAGATCCAAAGTATCCGTTAGACACAACTGACAAGGTAGTTGGCAGTTGGAGATAAACGTTGCAAAACACTTGATTCAGAGAGCCTGTCGGTCGACAAGAGTTCGACCGAGTAGGTGTCTCGGTCGACCATTCCTCGACTGAGATAAACTCTGACAGCAACTGCAGAGTAAATTAATTAGCCGTTGCTAAAGCAACAAACTTGTACCTAACGGCTAGTTAAGCACTTAGAAACCCCTAGAAGTTGTCTAGAACATCCTTAAGCATCCTTTGGCCATTCCTATAAATAGGACAATCCATAGGACACTCAAACTCACTTGTTACACTTGAGAAATCCTTGAGCATACTTTGAGCAATCTGTTTGTGAGCAATTTGAGCATTGTGACAATTGGCCATTTCATTCCTTAGCTCAAAATTCGTGTCCTATAAGCTAGCATATCCAACCCACTGCAATCACAAGTCCACACACTTGGTTAGGAGATCTATACGCTTGATCTAGGCAAATCAAGCCTTGGGCTACAAAGGATAAGTTGTAATTTCCTTTTTCCTTTCTTGTTATCTATTACTGTTTGTACTCTCCTTGCTACTCCTAGGTTGGAGGCTGCGGATTGGAGAGGGTGGAGACCTTCTTGGTGAAGAAGGAGACCTTGAGCTACTTCAGAAGGCTGGTGCAACGGGAGGTTACTTCTAGAGAGGAAGGCTACTTCAAGGGGGAGCTTGGAGTTACTTCAAGAAGGCTACCTCAAGTTGGGGCACCTACTTCAAGTTCAGGCTGTTCAAGGGGTGTAAAGGAAAGTATTGTATTTTGTATAAATCCTTGAGAAGGTAATAAAATAAATACTTTCAAAATCCCGGTTGGGTAAGCAACCGCGTAGTGGACTGACAACTTTAGTATTTGCTAAAGTTGGAACCACTCTAAACACCTGTCTTCTTCTTCTAATTTCAATTGTGGTTGCTTGAGTTCAATAAATTGTTAAAATAGTTTTAAAACTCTATTCACCCCCCCTCTAGTGTTTTTCATCCATCTCAACATACTCATTTCAGCCACGTTCATCTTGTTGAGTCTTTGTTTCTTCACTGCCCAACATTCACTCCCATAGAGCATGCCTGGCCGTATAGCAGTTTTATAAAACTTGCTTTTTAGTCTGAGAGGGATCTTCTGATCACATAATACTCCAGTTGCACTCCTCCATTTCAACCATCCTGCAGTGATCCTATGACAAATGTCATTTTGGACATCATCATCTGTTTGAATGATAGAGCCCAAGTAATGACATTTATCACATTTCGATATATCTACTCCGCCCAACTTGGATCCACCATTTACACTGCGAGATTGGCTGAAATTGCAATGCATATACTCAATTTTTCTCATACTAATCATCAATCCATTTGATTCCAGTGCCTTTCTCCAAAGTTCAACTTTATCATTCAAACCATCTTTAGTTTCGTCAATCAATACAATATCATCAGCAAATAACATACACCAAGGAACATCATCCTGAACATTCCTTGTCAACTCATCCATAATAAGAACGAATAAATATGGGTTGAGTGTGGATCCTTGATGTACCCCAACTGTGATGGGAAATGTTGGTGTCTCACCTCCGGGTGTCTTCACACTTGTAGTAGAGATATAATTCATGTCTTTAATAAAGTCAATGTATTGGATTGGCACACCCTTTTTCCTCAAAACCATCCACAACACTTCTCTCGGTACTCGATCATAAGCCTTTCCCAAATCGATAAAAATCAAGTGAATATCTCTTTTTCATTCCCTATACTTCTCCATACCCTCCTTAATAGAAAAATAGCATTGTTGTTGATCTACCAGGCATGAGCCAAAAGATACAATCCATGTATGCACAAAAAAAACAATAACATCCCTCCGTCGACAAGACCAAATACCAAACAATAACCAATGCGAACATATTTGATGAAGAAGACTGCAAACTCTATTAAGCAAAAAATTTCACAAGATTACAAGGATTTCCATTTTCTCACAATCCCATGCTCACAATAGAATTCCCTAACTCACTCTCATTCTCTCTACTTTTGGCTATTTTTTTGGCTTCCCCTTTTGGCTCACAATGTTGGCATACAATGTGTCCTACGTTGATACACTCAAAGTTATAACATGTTAGATAAGATAATCCGAATAAGTAATGTCTATCCACAAAAAATAGTATGAGAGGGTAAGACTAATCTATTAAAAGAGATATTGAAGAGATAATGCTAATAGTTAATAGAAAGGAGGAGAGGATAACACTAAACATTATTTAGAGCTCCAAATCTATTTAATTTTGAACTTTTCCAATATTGTTAGATAATATCAAATATCCTAAAAAAATAGTATGACAATGATCCCAAAAAATGGTATTGCTAAAAAACTTCTAACATGTATAACAAATAGAAACGCTGATAAAAAGAATATGAATTGAACCTCAAATAATATTTGTCAAGTATTTGATACTAAAGGAATTGAAAGATCTAGAGGAGGGTGAATAGAGATTTTGGTACTTTAAAATTTCATTGAAAACATAAAACAAAGAAAGAGGAAACAAGTAAGAAACTTCAATTTAGAGTGCTTCCAACCTTTGAATCAAAGGTTGTCATCCCACTACCTAATTGTTTCCAATTGGAATTTTGAAAGTGATTTATTTTATTTACCTCACAAGGATGTTACAACAAAATACAATCACCTTCCAGTTGAAGTAACCTTCACCTTGAAGTAGCCTCAACCAACTTGAAGTAGCCTTCTTGAAGTAACCTCAAGCAACCTTGGAGCAGCCTTCACCATGTTGAAGTAGATCCACTACCTTGAGATATCCTTCACCTAGAAGTAGCTCCAACCTACTTTCAATAAACCTTCTTGAAGTAACCTCAAGCAACATTAGAGCATCCTTCACCTCCTTGAAGTATCTCTACCACCTTGAGATACCCTTCACCTAGAAGTAGCTCCAACCTCCTTTTAAGCATCCTTCTTGAAGTAACCTCAAGAACACCTTCGAGCATCCTTCACCTCCTTGAAGTAGCTCCAATCAACCTCCTTTCAATAGCCCCCAACCCTAGTAGTAGTTAAGGAGAACAAGGTACAATACAAAAGAAATAGATTGGAAGAAAGATATACTTAACCAATGAAGTACATCACCTTGATTCCTATATCAAGCATCTAGACCTCCTATACACTTAAGATGGACGTTGTTATGTGGTGTCTAGGAGATAGTAGCTATATGACACAACTTTGGAGCATAAGGAAGAAGATACCAAGTGAATCTCAACTTTTGTTGCTCTCTAGAATGGATGCTCAATTGTAGCTTGTGTGTTTTAGGTGTTCTAAGACCTCTATTATTTATAGGAATGGTTTACAAGTGATTAGGGATGTTTTAGGGAGTCTTGAAAGTGTTCTCAGTGTTTAACTAGTCATTAGGTAGAAATTTGTTGGGTTGCAATGACTAAAATAATCATTAAATGCGAATTTTTCAGAACTTTTCTCCGTCGACAATATTTTCAACCAGATGACTCTCGGTCCACAATATTGCTGATCGGATGACTGTCTGGATTCAGCTGGCTCTAATGGATATATGTTTGTTTCTCTCTTTTTTAAACCTATTACAACAGTTATATCTCAGTCAGCAATATTGTCGATCGAATTTGACTAAGAACTAAAGATTTGTAAAATTATTTTTCAATTGTCTGAGTCTTTGAACGAGTGATTCTTGGTCGAAAATTTTGTCGACTGAGAAGGAATTTTTGCAAGGATTTGCAATGTATGTGAGGTCCTATTGATGACTCATATGAAACCTAACAACCCTAAAGTCTTCATGTGAGTGTAAGATAGGGTTTTGAGTGGATTGAGAAGATCTAACGCTTGATTTACATGATATCTAAATAATTGTACATTATATACTTGTACAAGTATTTACATTGAGTACAATCATGAAAAGGTTAAACATTTAAGCCCATTGATCTTCAACTATCCACTTAGTATGAACTCCTCATTTTCTTGAATCCTAAAATACTTTAGATCCAAAAGAATGAAATGTTTATCATCGTTAGAACAAAGTGTATGCTAATGTCCAATATAGCCAACAATCTCCCCTTTTGAAATGACAAACATTCCTAAAATATAAGCAATAAATTTGAATTGAAATGAGTTTCATACCTGCGATATGCCTGAGATGAATAAGTTCTTTTGATCTAATAAAATGTGTTCTACTATACCTAAAGAGATATGGAACATGATATCCATCTCTTAAGAACATTTTACACCAATTAATGTCAAGCCAAGAGATCATGAAACTCATGCAAATATGCCCATATTTTACTTTATTTTATTCCCCCCCTTTGTCATTTAAAAAAGATAATATTATGTGTAAATCAAGAAGACTCCCCCTTAATTTATTACTCCTCCTTAATTGTTTACTTAAAATAATGTCAAATTTAGTCATAATTTAAAAACCAATATTAATTTCTCAACCATTTACAAGGGATGTTAAGCCCTAAAATGATATGAGATTCCTTTAGGCTCATAGTGAGATTAAAATTTTATCTCGAACCAAATATAAGGGATGTGAAGACCATATTGGTGTATAGAATCCAATTAAGAGAAAGATAAAAAGATATGCACATTATATCCAAAACAATTGTGATCTCCCCTTAATCTCATAACAAAAGTGAGCTCAGAAATGTTAAAGTATTTCAAATCATGATCATATTTAAATCAATTAAGTAAGACTATGTGTCAATTTTTATGATCTTTAAGCAATCTTGTTTGTTACACTATAATGATTTAGAAATTTCTCTCATTCTAAGTATTTAAAGTGTTGAGCAAATTACATATTTAATATACCAATGTTGGGTGCAAATGAATGATTTCATATACAAATAAGAACTTTTTTGTCAATATTATTTTTCAATCAACCACGACTTCGACCTGGGTGCCCCTCGATTGAACTTCTTTTCGACTGAGAGGTAGTTATGCAGATTTCCAATTAATACGACTTTATCCAGAATGAACCAAGATATACCATTTTCTCTATATTAGCATAAGTGACCAGTCAACTTCCGTTTATATGCATATTCAATCTTGTTTCAAGTCATGAGTTTAAGCAACATAGCTTTATTCTTTTATGCTTTTATTAAGAAAACAAGTTTTACATCCTTTGGAGAGTTTGATGTCCTTATGATTGACTAGAGTTAAATAACATATAAATGGCCTCAATTCTAGCCATAGATGCATAAGTCATATTAGAGTCTATTTCCTCTCATTATATCATAGCTTTTTTTAGTTTATTTCATCATTCCCACTTAGTTCCAATGAATGTTTTGCTTTTAGGTTTAGGAACAAAATCTTATACATTATTCTTGGTAAACTCATATGGCAATTATCCAATAATCAACTCCCTTAGGATATATGACTAAATCTTGAATTTATTGTGTATAATCACCATTTATTCTTCAACTCTATTAGATGTAGATTTACAAATCCTAGATGCTTTACTAGATATTGAATATTTTAAAATAAATCCTTTTTGTGACTTAAGATCCAATTTGTTTCGACCATCTTTTATTGAAGAGAAAACAACATCCTTTGTCATAAATAGATAAAATTCACATAGGACCAAATAAATTTATGAGTTCTAATGATCTAGTAACTGAAGTTTTAGTTTTGAAAAAGAGATCCTAATTTGCTTTCTTAGAATACATAAATATCATATTTTTTAAAGGATGCTTCATGTAATGATCATATTCTAAGAAACTTTCTTACATGAACAATCTTTCTATGCCATAAACTATTCAAATTTTGAAATAATTCAAAAAGGTATTCATAGAGTTTAGAGGTTTATAATTATTTTCCCTTGATATTTTCTTATGAATCATAACCATTGTCATAGAACTTATGATGTAGTTATTTGAAAAATAGCATATTTAAAATTTATACCAACATTAACTATGCCAATAGTTTTACCTTTGTAATTTTCTCTGACTATGAACAATAACTTTACCTATTCTCCAATTGTATAAAAGGTTCCTTATTTCTGATCATATATTTCAAGCAATTTCTACAAACCATCTGAACCTGAAAAGTATGAAGATTTTAATACCCATATAGTGGTCCTTTTGATTAGGAGCATTACTTTTTCTATTTTATCTTTTCAAGTATTTCAAACAGTTTAATATGAAGATCTCATTACATGTTTAAGTCACAAAATTTAATTGCAAACAAATGATTTTATTTTCCATAAATAGTTCTAACAAAACTACCTTCTATCGACCTTTTCTTTGAGTGGCAGACTGCTCGGTCAAACTCATGTTGACCGAGATGATGTTCAGCATATTTTTAAGTTAATGCAACATTTTTAATGTCAACAAATCATACCATTTTTATTTATTTTATTTTGAATAACACAAATAATAAGTCAAAACATACAATTATATACAATTTAAATATTATTTTAGTTGTAATGAGACATTTTGAATTTCAAAATGAAGTTTATGTCAAATCTCAATTAATATGTCCAACATTTCTAAGTTGGAGGTTTTGGAACCCAAACTAAGGCAACATCCTTTTTCTTATATGGACAAGAAAATGAATAATGACCAAAACGTAAATAGTAATAACAACAAATTAAATCAATTTCATTTCTCTTCTTAACATTATGGTCATGACCTAGATTATTATGAGGCACATACATAACATTGGTCTTGGGTTTTTGTGTTTTTATTGGCTTTTGGTAGGATTTCTCTTTAGGTACATAGCCTAGACCTCTTCTTCCAACTTGTCCAAAAGAGTTTTTCAAGATTTTATCAAGAATATTATTACTCTTAATCTAGATCTCTTATTTTCAATATTTTATCCACATGTTTTTGTAACTTAGAAATTTCATCAATTTTCTTTGCAATATCTAATTTTCTTTGATCTAAACTTGAAATCAAGGGATCTCTTTCTCTAACAATGTATAATAATTTGAATGAGAATACATAATAGATTGAGTTTGATATTTATTTATCTTAGCAAGCAATTTAACCTTTTCTTGAGAAAGAAGATCATTATCATTTTCTAGAGCAATCAATTTGGCATTGCAATCAATAATAGATTCTTTCAAAGAATTATTTTCAGAATAGAGATCAAGCATTTTAGCATACAACTCATCATTGATTTTTAGAATATTTTTTCAGTTTCTTTTTGCACTCAACATACTTTTCTTCTTTTTGCACTCAACATACTTTCCATGGAGTTCTTCTAAACTATTTACTAGCTCTTCTTCAGATAAATCAAGAAGACTTACCTCATTTTATTCTTCAATGGTTGTTGCAATGAAATAACTTACCTTGTCTTCTTTGGACATGAGACATTCTATTTCTTCTTCTCCACTCTCTCTATCGTCACTTGACTCATCCCAAGCTACTTTGTAGTCTTTTTCTTTCTTCTTGAAAGAAGATTTATTTTACTTCTTGACTTTAGGACACTCATTCTTTAAATGTCCCTTGTTGTCGCATTCAAAGCACCTAAGGGAAGAAGAGGAAGACACACTAGAATTTTTGTTAGATTTAAATCTTCTATATTGCTTTCCATTTACAATGAGTGCATCCTCTTCACCATCTTCTTCACTTGTTTGATCACTTTATTGAGTGATAACTTTAGTTTCCACCTTAAATGCAATGTCCTTCCTTTTCTCTTTTTTGTATTCGACTGCAAATCATTCTTCTTCATCAAGTGTAACTTCATGAGTCACTAGATTGCCAATGAGTTGCTCCATCCTCTTTATGGTAAGGTCATTGGCTTCTTTAATGGTCGTCACCTTTGACTTGTATTTTGGAAGCAAGGATCTAGGGATCTTGGGCACCTGGTCTTCCTCACTTATAATGCATGCAAGTTGTTAACAATAGAAGAAATCCTTGCATACATTTCACTAATAGACTCATTAGGTTGCATATGAAATTATTCAAACTTTTATTTAAACATGTCAATTTTGGTATTTTTAAATTGAATGGTGCCTTCATGTGTAATTGAAAGTTTATCCCATATTTCCTAAGATATTTCACATGAAGATACCCTATTAAACTCTCCAACAGAAATAGAACATAATATGCTTCCGCTTTTGCATTCAATTGAACTTGCTTTAAAGTATCAGGATTCCATGTTGAATATTCAGTAGTAGGAAGTGCATATGGTAAAGACGCCATCCTCCAAATCTCTAGGTTGATCACTTGAAAGTAAAATTGCATTCTTATTTTCAAATAGGTGTAGTTGCTTCCATCAAAGGGTGGTGGTCGAGTCACATGAGTTCCTTCAAGGTTGAGGTTGCTAAGAAAGTTGTCTCCCATTCTTCAAGACCTATTTGGGATCCTTGAAGATCTTCTCTGATATGAATTGAAAAATCTAGAGGGGGGTGAATAGAGCTTTTGGTAAAGCAAAGAAGGAGGAGGCAAAAAGGAAGACACTTAAATTTTGAGTGGTTCCAACCTTTAAATCAAAGGTTGTCAATCCACTACCCAATTGTTTCCAATTGGGATTTTGAAAGTGATTTATTTTATTACCTCGCAAGGATGTTACAACAAAATACAATCACCTTCCACTTGAAGTAGCCTTCACCGTGAAGTAGCCCCAACCTCCTTGAAGCAGCCTTCTTGAAGTAACCTCAAGCAACCTTGGAGAAACCTTCACCACGTTGAAGTAGCACCACTGACTTGATATAGCCTTCACCTAGAAGTAGCTCCAACCTCCTTTGAAACAACCTTCTCAAAGTAGCCTCAAGCAACCTTGAGGCATCCTTCACCTCCTTGAAGTATCTCCAACCTCCTTTTGAAGAAGCCTTCTTGAAGTAACCTCAAGCACATCTTGGAGCAACCTTCACCTCCTTGAAATATCTCCAAGCAACCTCCTTCCCACAACCTCCAACCCTAGATGTACTTAAGGAGAACAAGGTACAATACCAAAGAAATAGATTGGAAGAAAGAAATACTTAACTAATGAAGTACAACACCTTGATTCCTATATAAATCTTTTATACCTCCTATATACTTAAGATGGACGTTGTTATGTGGTGGCTAGGAGATAGTATCTATAGGACACAACTTTGGATCACAAGGAAGAAGATAGCAAGTGAATCTCAGCTTCCGTTGCTCTGTAGAATGGATGCTCAAGTGTAGCTTGTGTATTTTTGGTGTCCAAAAGCCTCTCCCATTTATAGGAATGGTTTACAAGTAATTAGGGATGTTTTAGGGAGTCTCTATAGTGTTTTTAGTTCTTAACTAGCCATTAGGTAGAAAGTAGTTGTATTGCAATGGCTAAAATGATCGTTAAATGCACATTTCTAAAACTTTTCTCGGTCGACAATATCGTAGACTGGATGACTCCCGGTCCAACATATTGTAGACCAAATGATTGTCTAGGTTGAGTTGTCTCTAATGTCTATATGTCTATTTCTCTCTTATTTAAACCTACTACAATGGCAATATCTCGGTCAACAATATTGTCGACTAAATTTGACTCAGAACTAAAGATTTGCAAAGTTATTTTTCGATTGTCCCAGTCTTTGACTGAGTGATTCTTGGTCGACAATTTTCTCGATTGAGAAGGAATTTGTGCAAGGATTTGCAATGTATGTGAGGTCCTATTGATCACTCATATGAAACATATCAACCCTAAAGTCTTTATGTCAGTGTAAGATAGGGTTTTGGGTGGATTGGGAAGATCTAATGATTGATTTACATGATATTTAAGTACTTGTACATTATATACTTGTATAAATTTTTACTTTGAGTACAATCATGAAAATGTTAAACATTTAAGTGCATTGATCTTAAACTATCTACTTAGTATGATGTCCTCATTTTCTTAAACCCAGAAATACTCAAGTAGCATGTGTGATCCACAAGAATGTCATGTTTGTCATCCCCAAAACAAAGGGTATGCTAATGTCCAATTTAGCCTACATGAATGGATGGATCTAGCAAGTTCCCTACACTGATGCACTCTTTCCTACTAGATGTTTTAGTAGTTACAAACTTATATTCAATAAATTAAGTGTATAAAATATCAATATTTATTAATACTCGATTTGCGCATCAATGGGCGTGCCTCCAAAAGTAAGCGAGAAGTTAATTGGGAAAAGAACAATTACAAAAGTATTCAAAAATTAAACACACCTAAAATTTTTAAAGGAGGATTTGAAATATAAAAAGAATGGATGACCTCTACTATGGATTGTGGTATAATGTTTCTTCCATACAATCCATAGGGGTGTTACTTATTGGATTTTGGGTTAATAAAGTATTATAGTCAATGCAATATGGATTAACCTAGATGTGATTAGGAAGAAAATGTTTTAGCAACAGCTGCATAATTGCAACCAGATAATATCACGCAATTTTGAACATGAGATTGAGTTTGTATTGAACATTATTCTTTAATGCATTATCAAAACAATGTTAAACTTATACCTAAATAATTATATTTTAATTTTTTAAATATAATATCATTATTTGAATAGGTTATATGTTTCATTTTTGTGTTAAAGTATTAATAACTAATAGTGTATAGTCATTTCCACCCTTGTAAGATCCCGTATTATCAGAAATTTTCCCCGACATTAACATTCAAACTTATAATCAATCTTAATTGTCAAAATTATATCTTAAGACTATTTTTGTAGTAGGACCTAATAAGGTTCACATGTTTATATGTAAGGTTGACATGCCTACTCAAATCACAGTTGACAATAATAATTCGTTTTTCCATATGATAGAAATCACATCTCAACTTCTATTCAAGTTCTTTATAAAGAGAATAATTCTTTCATCACAAAAGTAATATTTCCCTCTATCCTGACTTATTGTGATAAAAGCTATTCATTATATCATTACATTGATCATATAGTTGCTGATATTTTTGTATATTGTGATAGCTAAAGATTTTCTTCTTAGAGTTCTCAACTACATTTTGTTCTATTGTGGGTCTTGTTATGGCTTCTATATAACTAAATTTTCATCCATTATGATGTACAAAGAACAATTCTCATAAGCATTAAATTTCATTTATTATGGTGTGCAAGGAAATTTTTTATATCAAGTTCACTACCCTGATTGTTAGCTCTGAAAATAGAGCAGGCGATCTAGGGTTCCTCTAGTGGAATTCTTGTTGGGCTTAGGGGAGTGGTTGGGCTTTCACAGAGAATCACATGCTCTCCCCAACCCCCTTCCTAACTTGTGTTGACTGGTTCCAGAGATCAGTGGAGTTTTGTCATGGTCCCATACTATGTCCCCCCCTTTTCTTGTCCATATAAGGTTTTAGGTGTTGGGCCCTAGCTCTACAAATAACCTTAAAGCCTACACAATAAGCATTCATCAACGATATGGACAGTTGTTGTTGCTTATTGCAGGTCATGATGAGCGATGAGGCTAGTGGCTCTCTTTAAACACTCATGTTGGGTGATGGGTGGCTTGTCTTCCTTAGTTCCTTGTTTTAAGCTACTGCGTTATAATTATGTTGGTCATCAATCAGTCATAGTTCTTTGCCTTAACAGTCATTGTCAACTGACCAATGTTTTGTTTGGTTGGTTGTCCTTTCCTCATGAGAGCATTGTGATTTCTATCTTTGTCTAGGTCTATGACTTTACCGATATCCTTGCTTGGTTGTAAAGAGAGAACCACACTAGTATGAACTTCCTACCACTGGTACAAGCTCATATTGAAGACATCCTTTATGAAAAACTGCTCTAGTTAGTCTTGTGGAAGAACGATCTATGCAAAAGCATATTTTTGTCTTTCCAAAAGGAGTAGTTGTGGTACCTTATTAATGGTCTTGTTCATTGCATTGGTGAACTCATATCTTTTTCTTGTATATGGCACATGGATTATGATTATATGTTTAATATATTAGTTCTAAAAATACTCAAATTTATATATTGTAGGCCATTTGAGATTTTTTGGTTACATGCACCCATATACATTTTATTTTGTCCTCTTGTTTTTTTTTGCTTTTTAGTAAATAAGTGAAAATGGGTTGGATGAATTGATGTTGTTCCATATTAAAAGGTATTCTCTTATGTGCATTTGTGAAGAAATATATTTGCAATATATATAAATAAAATCACTGTTACAATTCGCATGTCAACTCTATATATTAGTATCATTCTCTAACATCCCAAATTTTCTAAAAAGGATTTGTTTTCTTTATTTCATCATATATACGTTCTTGAACATGAGGGGCCTTTATATAAACTCTTTCATACCATTGAATTTCTATCACTCAAAATATGGTCTTGTAGTTTACTAATAAGAGTCCACTAAGGGTCCAAGTAATTTTATCCATTATTAAATATGTAAATGAATTCGTAAAAGATGTATTATATGTAATCAATACCCACATCATGGCTTAATATGTATAATTGATAATATAAATGATTGTTTCATACAGACAATAATTTGACCAATAGATATAGTGTTATAAAAAAGGGGGGGGGAGAAACTAATAAGGAATCTAGTTTATATAACTAGAGTTTTGAACATGGGTGATAGAATATTGATAAACCAAGTAAGAGGCAGAAGAGTTATTGACTCAGAAATTAGGACTTGTGCAACCACGATGGGCACTATCTTTTGGTTCTATACGGTTTAATATGTGAGAGTGCATCTGATAATATAATTCAAAATATAATCACTTTTCTGCCTAGATGAGGAGGAGCTTGCTTGACAATCCTAGTAGTATTGGATTTACACAAGTCTCCTATGACATTAAGACTTCCTAGTCAGGATAGTATTCGGATTGAGCCGCTCATGGAACCTCAAAATCCAATGCAATAAAGGAAGGGCTCATCAAGCGCTAATAGGAAAGACTAACACCTAAGGGTTTTAGTTATTCAGATCTTGGAAGACCTTGACCCTATATAAAGGAGTAGATGGTTGATACCGTGTCAAGGGATTTAGGGCTAGCACCATCTTTGTAGAGGCCCTCCTTGTCATTTTGGAAACGCACTGAGGGACAACTACGCTCAGAACTTGGTTGTGATTGTTGTGGAAGGATCAACCACTGAGACAACCTCTTAGCACTAGTACAATGGTCAGGGAAAGCGAGGTCAAGGTTGTGCCGAGGTAAAGGGCCATCCTCCAAGCGATATGCGGCGTCAAGGTAGTAGGGAATCAACACCCCACCTGGGCGGCTACCCTGCTCCTGCCGCATAAATAGGGGAGGCGGCGCCCCTAGTCACACCATGTGGGTGAGCACCCAACTGCCTAGATTCTGTGTTTGTGCGTGCCTCATCGTCAAAGGGAGTCACAGAAACAATGTGGCCTAAAGATGACTTCCAGATCGGTCCCAGACAGTCAGAATTTTCCAGAGAGGAGGCTAGGAAACGCCACTCTATTTCCAAGGAAAAACAGGGGCTCATGACCCTGTGTTTGTTGTAAGAGAGGGAGACGGAGAGGTCGAGGCTCCTCCTTATAGGGCCACCTATCTGGAGGCCCAATTAACCTGAAAAGAACACAAATTCAAGGTAATATGAATGGTAACATTTTAATTTGTTAAGATATTTAGGAATTCATAGATATTGATTAGGTTGTCAGAATATGGTGTATAAGGGATATTTGGAAACCTTGATATACAAAGAACATCTTGAAGGAGATTCTAGACTTTGGAAATACATGGATCAGGTAATTTTAGTTGAGAGAAGTTAGATAGGTGGATTAAGTGCATATATGATAGTACTTTGTTAAAATAATGTTATAGGTGTGGACCTCATCATTGAAATTCAAGAAAGTGTTACACCACAACCTTAATAGGTATGATGATATGACAACTCATGATTTAGAGATTTTGTTGATCCTATATGATGTATTGGGTATGCATGCATGCATGCCATAAGATTGTGTAGGATGTGATTTAAAGATGAAGATGCAAGCAGACAGATAGTTGAGATTTACTAGAAGTGTCTTTAAAAGGATTTAGACCCGACTAGAGGAATTCAAGATGAAGATTTTATCCTCTATGGGACAGGTAAGTGGTCCATGCCCATGAGTACTCATGTTTTAAGTCCAGTATGTTCACATGTCTCCTGATAAGACTTTTATAATTTATATGGTTCAATGTTCTAAGATTTTAATGCAAACAAGAATATTCTCATATCTCTATCATTATGGAAGTTTAGATATCCAAAATCTCAAATAGAGACATGTTGTTCAAAATAGTTGTGACCCTTGGACCAAGTCCATGAGTAAGTTAAAGAATCATGTTCCTACAATATTTCTTAGAAATGTTCAAAATTAATGAATAAGATTGTAAGATAAGATATGCAAGTAATGTAGCCATACTTAGTTGGTGATTTGTGATAGTTTTGTATTGAGAATTTAAGTACACATATGTTGTCAAGATTTCTCATATTTATAGGCATAACTATGTACTATGGTTTCAAGGAGAAACATGCCATTAAGATTTCATGCATATGTATAAATATAACAACTAGATTCCTTAGAATGAATAATATGTAGAATTTAGTTACAATATAAGAATATGAATTTCAGAATATTAAGACATGGTCTACTTTTAGAAATAAAGGTACTTTTGGGATCACAATGTATTATAAAAATGAGTTCATGATGGCATTATAAGATAATGACACATTAAGTTATGATTAGGTTGCAATACAATATATTATAAGATTTCTATTTTGATATTTAAGGTTTAATATGTAAGTTTGTATGCAAAGTTTCAAGGTAACATCATATCTTATAAGAAGGATTGAACCATCTTGTCAGAATTGATATTTTTGGATATGTTGTACTTATGATACTTTCATAAGCTTGACTTAAGATACCTTGTATACTTAGTATTCCTATATTCATGTCATATCCTTTCTCATAAGACATTAGACTCATTTATGATATAATTGGAATAATGAAGTAATCTTACTAAATAAGAGTTTTAGAACAAAGTTTACCCAGATAATGAGATACATGTTCACATCCAACAATTAATTCAGTTAGAACTTAAGAATAAGAGATTTAGATTCAGACTTAGACTACTCACCGTGTGAGTAGCCAGATTTTGAATAAAGATGCATGAAATGGGTTATAGAACCAATCTCAATTATGTTGTAATTTGGAATACATATCCAAATTCCATAATAGATTCAGTTCAGATGTGAAAGAGAAAAGATTCAGATTTAGATTTCAGATTCAAAACTAAGTACATGCTTAGTACTCAGTTTCAGATAAGTTTAGATTCAGAGTTTATTAAAAATAGACTTAAGATAATTAATTCAAAACCTTCACATAATACATTATATAATAAGTCCTCACCAGAGAGTCTCGGGACGATTCAGAGGGTGCACTACGCCAGACACTGCGAGTGTCACAGAGGGCATGTTATACCAACAGAGGGTGTGTTGCACCATAGAGGGCACTTCAGTGTGAACAGAGGGCACGTTGTGCCAACAGAGGGTGTGTTGCACCATAGAGGACACTTCAGTGTCACAGAGGAGGACTTATTGTATAATGGTGGCCAAAAATAGATAAAAATTGTAAGTAAAAGATACTTAAGATTAGAGCATGTATGTAATCTCATCCACAAGTGTGATGAGAGGAATTCAGATAAGATATTTATAATCCAGACACTTTGGCATAGGCCATGAGACCCATAGTATAGGTCTCCAGAAATGATAGAATAGAAAATCAGAGTTTAAGAAATGAGAGATAATATGTTTCTAGATTTAATCAGAGTTAAATGTTCATTTCATATTGATGACGTTCAAGAATCTTTTGTAATATTTCAGTTCTTTAGCAATGTATATTTTAGAATACTCATGCCACTTACTCTAACGATTGTTTTTCCCAATGCATCGCTGGGGACGCGATGTCTACAGGTTTTGGAGCAATTGAATAACAAAGGGACCAACAAAGGCCTAAGAGACTTTCAAGCTTGCCTAGTGGGGTGCCATCTACCTATACGATCCTGAGTATTGATATCTTTTTATTATGAACTTATGTATAAAAATGATGTAGTTTTATGTTGACAAAAAGCTATGTATGAATAAGTTTTACTAGTTTTGTAAAGTGTTTTATTTACTTTTATGGAAATGGTTATCATGTTTGTGACATTCACAAAAAAAAATTTGCCTCCGCTCATGTGATATAAAAATCTGGGTGTTACATATTCTTTCCAATTTATGGTTAAACTTATTATAATTTTCGACTTATCATACTCTATTAATATATTTTCCACATACAAGTTGTTATTGTGTATAATTCATATGCAATGTACATGTACTAACATGTAATATAGTTAAAAAAATTCATTGTGTACCAACTTCAACATGTTTAATGTTTATATGATACATATAACTACACAGAACAAACGAATTTCAATCATAAATTTTATAAACAACCTCCACGCTTTGATTTTCTAGATTCACCACAACCGCAACAAGTGTAACATTGACTCATTATTCCACTAAATACTATTTTCAAATTAATCACTCTCCCTGCATGTGGAATCAAAACCAAATATATGAGTATTAGAAGAATTATGAAGTATCATAATAATTTGGAGTCACATCTACAATAGAAATAAAATATAGGGGCATTTGTGAAAAATGGTTGCAAATAAATATTTGTATCTCATTTTATGTTCCCCCTTTTTGTTACATATTTACCTCACAATATGTCTAATACATATGCAATGATATGAGTATCACTTTTCACCACCACCACCACCACTCACAGATATGTCCCACTTTGTTTCTGTTCTCACCCTCATTTGATTATGTTGTACCTACACAAGTAGTTTGCAATGACATATATCACTTTTTCTCAAGTCTTATCTAAAAATGTGTATACCAATCACTAACCAAAGTACAATCCATGGTCTTACCCATAGGCAGTTAGGTCATATTTATTCATATTATAGAGTAACTTTTTGTTTACCATATTTTTTAGCATACATAACATGTGAAAATCCTTTTTCTTTTTTATGTAAATTTGATATATGAATCATTGACCAACTATTAAATTCTGTCAAAATCCATAGTACTCCCAATTACATATGTTCAAATGAATAGACTTAATCTTTCCATAATTTAATTTAGATTTATTTTCATAAGCCATTTTCTAAGTGAGGAAGCACTAATTTCATTAAGAAATTATAATATAAATAAAAGTAAAAACTTACTCTATTTAAGTGAAAATGTTGTAACAATATGTTTAACAGGAATGTGTCATTTATATTTTAGCATGGTCTATTTTAGTAATTTAATATTTCAGCTAGTGTAACAAAAAGTTGTCAAAACTTGATGCATGGGAGATACTATAATAGTCTTAGTCCCATTAAAAGTCTTGGTGAGGGAACACAATTTTATAAGCATAGGTTCCTTTAAACATCCTGAATGTTTAAATAAAATAAGATTAGGGTCTTAATTGAAAACTTTTTAAAATGTAGACTTTGATGCAAAAATATCCCCAATAGTAAATGATTTATAGGAAGAGAATGACATATAAATATTTCCTTCATTTTCATTATGAATAAATGAGTTAAAATACATAGGAGGAAAACTAGTATTATTTTCTCTCTATCTCTCTTTTATGGTAATCCTTCAAATACAAATTAATGATAATGAGTGGGCCTTATATTGTATAATAACTCCCTATCTCGAATTTGACTCAAAATATAACTCAGTAAGGAAAGGGAAATTCATTTTAATCCATATACATTAAGTAATGACATAAGAGATTTTAGTGGACAAAGGATAAAGAAAAACTAAATCCAAATGTATGAGAAGAATCTAGACTCTTTAATTAACTCGTGATCCAAATTTTAGGTCAAAAGGACTTCACTTGACCCTCAAAATCAATTAGCAAAGCTAACCTATAGTTTTGATTAAATACTATTGGAATATTTGATTCATATAATGACTTAGCCTAAGATCTGACTATCAAATGTCATGCCCATGATTTAAGTCTATTTTTGTTATGGTTCAAATGCCACATTCTCTTAATGAATTTTAGATTCTATCTTGACCATTAGATTTCCATATGAAGGCTAAGATTTCTTCGACAACCCAGATCTAGCTCCACAAGGTCCCATTTTAGGAAATTTCTCCACCTTTGAGATCACAACATCCACCTGAATCAAACAAGCCTAGGTTTCAATGTGACTCTTTGCCCTAACAAAGAAATGATCAATAGGGATATAACTCTTCTTGCCACCATCATTTTATAGAACATCTCTCCGACTCCCAAACCTATAATAATGGACTAAAAATGATCATCTGACTACACAACATTATCCTCTCCTTCCAATGTTGATATTCTCTCCTGGAGAACAAAGATACATATAATATTATCTTCGTTTTTCCCTCGACGAGTCTTTTCTTTTGTCAACATTTCCATGGGCTTATTAAACTTTTTTCCTCTTTCTGGTTTCACCATCAATGTCTCCACCCTATGACTTCTGGACCACGTGTCCGCTTCCCTTTGGTCCAGCTAAGTTGCGCAACCCTATTTTGATTTTTTTTCCAACATGTTTTATCTCACCTTTTGATTGGTCAGATTTTTGGAAATCCACAGTAATTGAACCAATGGTCAAAAAATTAAGTAGAAATACGTTTTCGAAATACTTTTTTTAGTAGAATCCGATTTTAGTATTCTCAAACCCTAATTCAATCATATCTGGCCTTGTTTTCTCAAAATATCGAAATTAGGGTTTAGGATGGTACTTAAGGTGATAATTAATATAAACCATGAAATTTCAGGAACATAGGAGTGACTTAGGACCAGGGAGACTAAATTAGAGTTTTCTCCAATCAAGGTAAGCGGGTCCATGTACTTTGAGTATTAAATAATGGTTTTCAACCACCTTATGATTATTATAATAGTCAAGACATATAAGGTACATAACTATCTACTTTAACTTGAATATTACTCACATCAATGTTATTAATTGTTTCTTATGCTTTCCAGCTTTATTTCAATAGTTTTTCTTCATGATCAAATGAAATTTAGTTGAGGTAAATAATTGTCAAGTTAATGATTAATCATGTATTTTGTTGTATTATTTTGTCCTCATAATGTTAATGTTGAGACCTTAGGCCTTATGAGTTCTAATGGAACTTAGTATCACATATGTGTAATCATGAGCTCAAGTGGAGAATTGTTAATGTCACATAGGATTATGATCTCAATTGGATCATAGCTAATGGCACTCAGATGTAAATCATGAGTTCAAGTGGAACATCAGTTGAGCCTATGAGCCTTATGAGCAAAGCTGGTGCATCAGAGTAGAGGGCATTATAACCAATCACTAATAGCATATTATGTGAATTTGAGATTTATTGTTTCAGATTAATTGCATGTTTCCTTGTTGCCAAGTTATTATTTTGTGACAACAATACTCAATGTCGCTTACTATAATGTGTTTTCCATTTTGGATGCATGGCTGGGGACGCGATGTCCGCAACACGAAAGGATAAGGGAACTTAACCAAGGAGCATACATCTCAAGGACAGATTAAGAGTTCATCCCTGGTGGGATGCCAACTAGATATTGCATTTAGTTTAGCTTTTTTATTAGTATCAAGACTATGTACTAATTTGACTTAGTTCAAAATTTAAGTAAATGGGTACGACATGAAAATTTGAGACCCTTTTTTTGAACTATGTGGTGTTAAACAATATAGGTCGAAAAACATCTCCACAAGTAGAGGTGTCACACATATGTTATTCCACTAGTGACCTGTAACAACTAGACTCACTTCCCAAGGCTCTAGAAAGGTTTTAGGATTGACGACTGACCCCATAGACCACCACTAGCCTTAACTATGTGTTTTGTCCTCACTCACACACAAGTCAAGATAAACTTTCCGATTGGTCACCCATCCTAGTAGTACTCTGGGCTGAGCATGCTTAACCATAGAGTTCTTTAGTGATGGGATCTCTGAAAAGGAGGTCCACCTTGGTGATATGGATAGTCCAATCATTACTTTTAAGATCATTTTATCAAGGGCCTCAAATACTAGGACGTTAAAATCTCCCCCACCTATACTCTTGACATCCTCGTCAAGGCTCAACTATATGGCCACATAATCTATCCCAATTTCAGTGTAGACCCAAATGTCCCATGTACACCCAACTCCCAATCATGGCTACCAATGCAAGGGCGGATCCATCAACTTAGATAGCCCTTTTCAACATTCTTGGACACTACCATCGCATGGGCGGCTCCATCAACTCGCATAGACCTTTCCAACATGTGTGGACTGCATGGCTCAAAGATTGGCATGCCATAGGCCATGTGGGTCCCACCTACTGGAGGGGAATTGGCTCTAATACCATTTGTAACACTCAGGCCCACTATACAATGCTCTAGTAGAGTTTCAAGAATGATGACTGGCCCCACAAACCACCACTAGCCTTAACTATACACCTTGTCCTCATTCACGCACAAGCCAGGATTAACTTCCCGACTAGTCACATCCTAGTACTACTCCAAGTTAAGCACGCTTTACTATGGAGTTCTATAGAGATGGGCTCCCTAAAAAGAAGGTACAACTTGGTGATATTGGTAGTCCAATCATTCCTTTTAAGATAATTTTATCCAAGGCCTCAAATCTTGGGACGTCACGTGATTGTTGATGTGATCACACCATTGATAAGAACCTCTGGTTGATGATTAGTATAGATTCAAATACATCATAGTTACGTGCCTAATATAAGGGATATACCACAAGAGATTTAGTCCACCATTAGTTGTGGGAGGATTACTAGAAACAAAGTAAGAATCACTTCTAGTATCCAAGTAACATGGATCTTTAGAATATTTTACAAAATATAATGATTTATGTAGTTTGGGAATAGTATGCCCTTATGCTTTTCAAATAACCAACATATGGAATATGATCACGGTCTAGTATGTTAAAAATTGACTCCAACATATAGGATTCTTGAGTATGGTTTCTTACATGATCTTCAGTTCATTATGATAATGTGATCAACTAAGGATAATAAAGCCACTGTTTGAGAAATATTAAGATAACAAATGCATAAAGAGAACTATAGAAACTATATAGAAATCATTCTACTTTCTTCTTAAGTTTACTCCAATCAACCAGTTCAACATCCTCTTAGACTATCTAGTTTGTATAATGCGATTTTTACAAGATTGAGTTTTGATAATTTATTAAACTTTGAATTGGTACCAAATATCATTCAATTAAATAAATTTTTTTCTTGTATGATTTGAACATTTCACACATCATATATAAGTGAAAGATCTTGAAACTCTTTCTAGTTAAACATTTGTTTATGAATTATGATATATAAGTTCCATCTAGATGCTATGTGAATAATATTCTCTACTTGTTATTTCTTTTCATTGTTTAAATGATTGGATCTTAGATAATGTAAGAGAGAACATTGTCAAAATTTTCATAAATGGACTAAAAACACGAGCATTACTAGTTTGATGTTTCTCTTACGTATATTGTGTAGTGACTCTATTAGTTACTTAAATTTACTTAGATAGTGCACAAAATATCAATTCTTAAAATAACAAAATGTTCTCTAAAATTAATTTTACCTTTTTGTAAGTAGTAATTGGAGAATGAATGGATGAGGATATCCAAAATTTTGGTTATTCACAAATATGAAAAATGTCATAAAATCTTTGAAAGACTAGAATAAGGCATTCTTTTGTGATCTCTACCAATATATTAATGACCTAGAAGTCGTACACTACAACTAGAGCTTGACTTCCATCCATTCCCAGATGTTGAAGCAGAGCTCACCAACATTGAGATTAATGAAACAATTGATTACGAGGAAGTGTTCTAGCGGGAGAATAACAGTTATACTGGCACTCAGAAGTGATCTGAAAACTTGGTTTTTCCACACATATTTGAATGAAAATAAAACAAAGTTGAAAATGAACTATGTACAGAACAAAGAGGTGATATTTGTTTTGTGGGAGAAAAATACTATTGAGTTCTTTTTACTACTTCTATTGTGTCTTTGATGCACATCAGGTTCATCACATAGAACATAACCCTACCTTCATACAACCACATGTAAAATCATACCATGGAAGCAATATGTTGATTGTAGGAATTCCAGAAGAAGGGGTTGTACACAACACTGTCTAGGAGATGGATCCCTTCAATGCTCTAGATCTTTATGGAACCTCATTAATTTTTTTCAATAGTGTGTCCAATCATTATGGTGATCTGATAGTGCTCATCCTACGTTACTTTAAAGAGTGAATTTTTATGGAATCATTTTATTTTTCCTTGTTTCCTTCAAACTAAAGGTCAACAAGATGGATCTTATATGAATAAGATTTCAAATCATTTCATGTGTCCTTGTTTACTTCAAACCAAAGGTCAATAAGCAAGATCTTGTATAAAGATGATTTCAAATCATTTACAAAGAGAATACATTTGTATCTAGATCATAGTGAGAATCATAAATGATATGATTAGACTGCTTCTTCATTAGATGATATCACACGAGCATTGTGCTTTTTGTAGTAGATAGAAATATTATTCATAATTGAGATGATAGAGGTACACATTTTTTCCAAACCTTAATCCTCTACATTGACTTTCTTATTCCTATCAAATTCAAAAAGATTTCCAAAATAACTCAAAAAGATAAATGTAGTGTATTCCTGGTTCTCTTTGCAGTTCCCATCCCAGTCAAGTAGTCCCTTTTATATAGTTATACTTATACATTTATATGCCTTTTTATTGAAATATTTTGCATTCCTATCAACATCCAACATTTCAGTTTCCCTTTACATGAAAAATTTCAAGGCACCTGACTATATTAACCTTAATGGTGCAACCATCCTCTGAACTGTCTTCTTCTCAAATTGTTTCTTCTCGTAGTATGGTTAATATCTTGTACACATGATTGCCTTGGTGCACACCATCTTATTGATTCCATGCGGGGTGCAGCTATTACAATGAAGGACATATTATTGGATGCCATATCTGTTGTTGTAAATATTTGTCTATCTAGGTGTTGTCCTATCTCTTTGCACCTTATATTGCTACCGCTCCATTGACACCTCTTCATAAGACTGACAATGACATTTGTCCTGTTGCATTTGGGACCATTTGGCATCATATTATATCTAAGATAGAAGTAAAGGGAGTAATACCAAATATTATCTCTTATATATAGGATCATAAATTTGGTGTTGGTATTTCTGGGGGTGCTGAAGCCCTTTTGTAAGCCACGACACACCTTGTCCGTGAAAAGATACATGTTCATACACACATTGGCTCTTGTGGACTTGTCCAATGCCTTGAATATGATTCATCGGTCCAACGTTTTTTTGAGGTTCATCTCCATTGCCCATCTATTGCACGTTAGGTTGAATTCTACTATTCTTTGCTTGCTCATCGTTATTTGGTTAAGGGTGAGTCTATTTTGTCCTCCATTGGAGTCCAACAAGGTGACCCACTTGGGCCACTTCTTTTCTCATTGGCTCATCCTTTGTTGTTAAAATTTTAAGAGACATGCAACCTTGACTTATTATATTTCTACCTAGATGATGGTACTCTTATCAGTGATACTACTGAAGTATCTAAGGACTTATTTCTCTTACAAGAATTGGGCCTAGAATTTGGAATTCATCTCAATATTTGAAAAACATAAATCTTTTGGCCTTTTGATGACAGAAGAAGATATCTGAGGTATGTCTTATTTCTTTCTAACATTTCTCGCCCTATGCAGGGTGTGAAGCATCTTGGTGGCCCAGATTCAATTGATTCAAGTTTTATTTTGGATTTGTTGAGGAAGTGTGTGGCCAAATATTTGGCTATGATGGGCCTCCTTTCCTCACTTAATGATCCACAAAGCAAACTTATCCTTCTTAGGTCATGTGTTGGGATTCCCAAGCGATTGTTTTCTCTCCGAACAACACCACTTAGATGTATTTCTTCATCCTTGGAAGATTTTGATTGTTTACTTCACTATTGCCTTTCATGTATTGTTGTTGGTGAAGGTGAAGGTTTTCATGATCTATAGTGGCATCTAGCCACACTTCCTATGCATCTAGGAGGGTTGGGTATAAAAACTTCCCAGGATGTAGGAAGTTATGCCTATGTTTCTTCATAGTTTCATACCAAAAAGCTTCAAGAACATATTCTTCGTGAGGTTGGTTCTATTATAGTTGGTGACATTGTTGACAATGCCTATGCTTCCCTTTGTGAGCTTCTACCATCCTTCTGTTGGTCCACACTGTCATGTACAAATTCTTCCTCCCCCAAGACTTAGTCTCCTCTGACAGACGCCTACTACAACATGGTCTTTCAGCGCTTCAAGGCTTTAACAATAGTTCATTGAGAAGTAGCTATTATAGCTTCCCTACAGGCTGAACATGAACATGACTTCCTTCTTGATACTTTTATTGATGGTCTTAGATTATCAATGATACTGGTGGATACCGTTCCATTTTACAGTACCAATTGATGATTCCTCTATATCTAGGAAATGGGCGATGTCCTCTTTGTCATTTGGTAGATCTTGACTCTTGTGGAGACCACATGGTGCACTATCGAATACGGCTAAGCTTTAAGTTCTGCCATGATGCCATTTGAGATGCCCTCTTTGATAATATTTCTCATGTTGGGATAAAATCTTTGAAAGATGATCCAGTTGCATTTCTAAGGACACATCATGATGGTCTTCATGCTTAGAGACTAGTTGATATTTTATTATTTGACTGGACCAATGGAAAACATACTTGTATTAATTTCACTTGTGTGTCTCCATTTACTGGGAATATTTCAAATAACTGTAAGGATGGTCAGGTAGCTTTTGATGCAACTACTCATAAAGTTCATAAACACGGGGATGTATGTGAAGCAAACCATCATCATTTCCTTCCCTTTACCTTTGATGTCTTTGGTTTTCTTATTTATGAATCAATTTCCCTCCTACAACACATACAACCTATCATAAGTAGGAATGTGATGTTTCCATCATCTATTTCTTTAAATTTTTTCTTTAGATCATTGGGCTTTGCCATACAAAAATGTTTGGCAATCCAACTTGTAGCTCGTGCCAATGCAAAGGCATTTATTTAATTTGGCATGTACTTTAACCTTAATATTATTTGTTTTTCTACATTTAATGCTTTATTAAGATCTTGATGTATGTTGATAAGTGAAAAGCATAAATATATCCCTATGCACCATTTTTGCCTAATAACATGTTTTGTGTGAATAATTGAAAGTATGAGAAATTAACTACAATTTTATCAAAAAATAGGTCATGTTTCACTCCATTTATGTACCTTATATTATGTGGTTTTGATGATTTTGAGCCTTGTATACATCACTTTTACTTTGAAGTTCAAAACTAACCTTAATATAGGATTTGGAGATTGAGGTGGTTTGGCTCAATGACCTTGAATCCTAGACCTTGATGGGGGAGGTAGTGGACCTAAATTGGTCATGAAGTGGAGACTTGATGGGTGAAGTAGAAGTTATCTCATTGGGTCTTGAAGTGGATCCTTTATTGTTAAAGTCGATATGGACCTCAATGGGTCATGCATGAGGGACCTCAATTGGTCATTAAATGAGGACCATGATGGGTCATAAAGTGAAGAACTTAATCGGTCATGATATGAGGACTTTGATGATTTCTATATGTGGCACTTCTATGGGTTGGCAATTGAGTAACTTGAGGGGTTGAAGATGGAGTACCTCAATGGGGTTGATGGAGAGGACCTTGACCTATCTAGTGGAGATGAATATTTATGGTTTGGACCATGAGGATATGATTCTCTATGGTTCCTATGACCAAAATGGTTGATTACTATGTTCCTCAATGGGTTGACAAAGGGGTCTAACTATGGGAAACTTTTGGATGTTTGGTCCTTTCAACCTCCCTTTCCTATTGTACCCCAATCCCTCCAACCCTAGGATAATTGACAACCCAAGGGGCATTGGAAAATGTGGAAGAGAAACATGGTAGACTTGGGGAGGTTCAATTATGTCTACGTGCATGGTCTAAAACTTGCATGTGCATGAAACAAGAAGATCAATCTTTGTTAGGTGGATCTAAAGAAAGACATACTATGTTTAAACACCAGAATATGTATGATCTCTTCTTCTTCTTCTTCTTCTTCTTATATTTTCTTGGTTTTTTCCTCTCTCATATCTTATTCTTCGATATTAGTGGCTAATGACAATGGATCTTCCTTCATATAGCTAAGATCCCTCCTTTTCACTTTCCTTGACCTATTTGAGCATATATTTTGCTTGGAGAAACTTTTGGTGGATCATTGGTGGGTATTTTGAAGGTGTTTTGAAGCCTAGTTTGTGGTGTTTTTTCATGGATCGTGTTTTCTTTATGTGTAGCTTCTTTTATCTTTCGTTGCCACCATTCCTTACATGCAAACTCTAAACTTGTTAGAAACATGATTTATATGCACCAAAAAGACCATATTTATAGGCTATTAGAGTAGTAAAATTGTAAATAACTAATGTTACTTACCCTCTTGTATCTTAAATTGTGATATTTGATTGTAATGTTGACCCTTTATGTGGCCATAAGGTTAAAATTTCCTAAAAGGATTGTTTCTACATTAAAATGCCTCTTTATGAGCTATTTGATTACATGTTGAGTAAAATCCAAATATCTATTATATGTTGTTGTTTGGATGATCATCTAAGATGAAAATAAGCTAGTATCCTAACTGCTAGAATGATCAAATTTCGTGTGACCTATGTGTGATACCTAAAGGTACCTCTTTTATACCTAAAAGTGGCATTTTTATGCATAATATTGTTTTTAGCATATCTCCATCATAATTTGGAGTTAATACATTTTTTTGCATAGTGTATTTTTTGTGATATAAGAAGACAATTGCATTATTTAAAGCAAAACATGAACCTTTTTTATGGTATGACCTTGTTTTGATTGAAAATGCTAAAACATGTGAAGTATGGACACTTCGATGCATGATGAGAGGCTTGCATGGCTTCTAGGGTTATTTATACTTTGTCTTACACTATAGTTCATTGATGAATGCATATTCATCTTAGTTTTAGTCACCATTTTTGGCCCTGTTTAGCACTAAAAGCTCACATATACCCCCTAAATCTGCTCATATACAACTTCCCTTAGTTTCAAATGATTATTTAGGGTTTTGATCAAGTCCATTAGTCTCCATGCAGGATTAAACATCACATTATGTGCACTAGTATAGGAGATGGTGGTCTCGCTAACCAACAAACGGGCCCAAGAAACTTTTGATAATTTGGATCCTATTTTCAAGGGGCAGTTCCTTCGTTAGAGAGCATCCTCATTAGTCATATGATTCATCAACGCAGGCCCATCGACCCATAGCAATAGCCCCCTCCCCCCACGGGGGTGGGTTTGTTCAAAGAAGACGGCCACGACTGTGACCAAGAAGACGACTGCAACCACATCAAAGATGTAGTGTCGATAGACACTTGGCACGACCGGGCCCACCTCAGCATAGCTGAGCCGGGGTCGAGGTGTCACGACCGCGACACCCAATGCAACTGCAAAACACCACCTCAACCGTGACATACAAGCACCTTGACCATAGCAAGCAGCACGACCGCGATACCCCACCACGACCGTGACCATAACCAAGAAGCACATGACCTCGACCGCAGCACACGACCTCGACCATGTCAAACACCTCAACACGGTCGGGCGCACACTCAGAACGGTCGTGCCGAGGAGTACCACAAACGATATCGAAGGCCACGACTGTGGTAGTTAAGATAGTACTTCATAGACCTATGCTTATAAATAGACAACCCCCTCCTTCAATTGAGGCATCTCTTCCACTCCATGACACCAACAGGCTGCCGCTTTGTGCCCGACCTATGAAGACGATCTCCACCGCCAAAGACTACCTCTATGGTGACCTTACTGCTCCACCATAAACATCTACCGCTCTATCTCCTTCAAGAAAGAGCACAAGAAGGGAAGGAAGAAGGAGAGAGAAGATCATCCTCATTCATCTTGGCGTTCTTCCCCTCCTTGTCCAGATCTGCCCCTTCATCATGTAGAAGACTATTTCTCCACTGAGTTGCGATCATCTTCTTCACCATGACCATGGCAGAATCTTCCCTCTCTCTTGTTCTTTTTGTTCCTATCACGAGGAGTCAGTAGTCCATTTCGCTAGAGTGCATTGACTAGCCCCACTGCCCATGCTTACATGTTCATTTTATAACATTCCATGGCTTGTATATAACTTTCAATTTCATTGTTAATCATTTAATGTATGCTTTATGGATTGATAATGTGCCTTGCATGATCTATTATATTCCTTTGTTGCAAGAACTTCAATACTTAGGATTTCAATATCGATTAACATGGTTGATGCCCAAATGAGAACTTCCAAAGGGATATCTCCGGAGTAGTAAATGTGTGACATGTGGGTAACGAGACATTGAGCCCATGGAGATGCTTATGCAAACTCTATTTCCTAATGGATGGTTTGCTACTCCATTTGGATAGTTATATCTACCTTGGATGTGTTTTGGATTTGTTTGCATGTGTAGTGGTGGTGAAACCCGATTCCACCCCAGTGATTCCCATCATTAATCTAAACTCAATTATAATCCTACTCTTTTACTTTCCTTGCAATTAGTTTAACTAAAAACCAAATCAACTCTTTTTCTAAATATTAGTCTTAGTCGATCCAGATTTAACTATAAGATTCTTAAAAATGTTGTCCCTTGGGATTCAATCCTTAACTATATTGCGATAAGACCCATCCACTTACGAGTGGTACTATTGCACAAGGTTTTAGTAAAAGCTTAGAGATTTCAACCCTAGGTGGATTTGTTAGTGCAGTAAAAGCCACGTCAAATTTTGGCGTCATTTCCGGGGACAACGAAATCATCTAGTTAAATCTAGTTCTATTGAGACTAATCTAGGAATTTACTTTCACTTTTGATACCATTGATCATCTACTTGAATTTAGTTCTACTCCACTCATCTAACTAGTTTCCAAGAAAAACAACCTTGTATCATCTTTCAATGCCTATGAGAAGGGGCACTAGCCCCCTCAACAGCAAGAACAAGTCAAGTAAGCTTCTCTATTTTGCGAAGCATGTAAAGGAACTGATCATTCTACGTTAGCATGTAATATTCTCTATGATGTCATTCTGGGCAATTCTTGTTCCCAAGGAGGTGAAGGTTAGATGGAAAATTTTAATTCCATCCACAGTATCCCTAGTTAAGGGTATTATATTCTAAACTAAAATAAGAACCATCTAGGTTTTCAGTATGGAAATCCTTCGGGAGCAGAATACTCACAACAACTCAATTCAAATAATCAACAACAAGGCCCACGAGGATTCCAGTATAATCAACAACAAAATTCCAGGAATTAAGGGAATTTCAGGGGTAACTTTTAGAATAGAAATTACAACTAGTATCCAAACACCTCTCAGTTCCAGAATCTCAAACAAATACCACATCAACAACTACAACAAGGACAACAAGTTGGTCCCACCACTTCTGAAGGAAAACTATCATCCATTGAGAAGATGTTACAGTCACAACATGCTATGATAGCAAATCAACAAGCCCATCAGAAGGCTATTGAATCCCAACTAGCTCAACTTTTAGCTAACCTCAAGCCACAAACTGGAGCTTTTTCTGGCCAACCAAAAGACATTCTAAGGCATGTGGAACAACTTAAAGTTGTGACAACCGATTATGGTTTTGTCTTACCAGAAACCACAACTCCTATCACTGTAACTAATGTCCAAGGTGGTGAGCATAGTGCAGTTGCAACTCAAAACAGAGAGATAACACAGACATAGGATTTCACACCTACCCCTCTACAACCTAAAATCCCAGTATATAAACCTTGTGTCCCATTTCAAAATTGACTCAATTTTACCCAACTCGATACTAGGTTCAACAAATTTAAAGAAGTCTTGAGGAAGTTGTATGTCAATGTCTCACTATTGGATGCCATGGCTGAGATGCCCCATTGGTCTAAGTTCTTCAAACTCTTGCTCAGTCATAAAAACAAAACTAAAGAACAAACGACAGTGAAGCCGGTAAGAACATCATCAAATATTATTCTGAATAAGATGCCTCACAAGTGTAAGGATCTAGACTCTTTCAGAATTTCCTTCTCAATAAGCGATTTTATCATTCGACAAGGTCTAGCTAATCTCAGAGCTGGCATTTCCATCATACCTCTTAGCTTATGCAACAAACTTGTCCTTACTAACTTACTATCCACTAGAATGATCATCGGGATCACTAACTCCACCATAACCATGCCAGTTGGCATCATAGGAGATATCCCCATAAGGCTTGGGAATCTATGTCTCGTGTGATTTAGTAGTTATGGACATCAAGGTGAATTTCTTCTACCCCCTCATTTTTGGTAGACCATTCTACTCCATTGCTAGAGCCCTAATTGACGTTGAAGCAAAAATTTTGACCCTAAGAGTGGGAAACCAATCTTTTGATTTCAGAGAATCTAGAAGTGCAAAGGAACACACTGAAGAAGAGGAGGTGTATTTTGTTGACTAAGTTAATCAATTTACTCAAATGCAATAGTAATTCCTTTCCTTAAAATTTGATATTCCCTTAGAAGAGGACCATGACAAAAATAAGACTGAGAGTGAACCGGTCTATGTAGAGACAAATGAAACACCATCAACTATGGAGGAGACACCTCTCAGCCATGTCGCTACACATACTGATCTTTATTTAGGTATCCATGAGCCTTCTCATCTAGAAACAACTATCCATCAGATAGAAACTACTCATTTCATCTTTCCTCCTCAACAAGATCTAGATTGTAGTTTCTACCAGGACTAGCCCCCCGCATCCATATCCAATAGACATCAGTAACCAACATGGATATGATGAAATGATAGTGCATCAACAAATGAACTTTATCTCCATGCCTCAATAGTATTACCCCATTAATGGTGCCACTTGGGTCCCCTACAACTGTTCTTCACCTTGAATTGAGCAACAAAGAACAATCCAACATAACTAAAGTTGTTTACCAATATATTCTGACATTGGTCGCTCCATATGGGGAAGAATATAAGAAGCTAAAATAAAATTGAAGATAAAGAAATGGCTGAAAAAGAAACCACCAAAAAGAACATATCATTCCAACCCAAGCTCCAATTGGAGCCCCCCATGGTGATGATATTAGCATGTCGAGCCAATGACATAATACAAAGGCGCTTGTCAGGAGGCAAACCAATCCTTACCTTAGCTTTTACTTTTAGTTTTGAATTAGAACATTTTGCACTCAGTAGATATCACATCACAAGATGCAATCTTATATTCTGATAGTTTTTATTTTTGAGATTTCAGATGGAGGACACGTTGCTGAGAGGAACACAACCACATATGGTGGTCCAACTGGAACTATTTTCCCCACCATCTCAGATTTAGAGTTTGCTTGGGACGAGCCAATTTCTAAGTTTGGGGTGGAGGGTGGGTGGTACGTCCTTTACTTTCCACCCACACCTATCTATTTCAGACTTAAGATTCCATCATTGCAATTTTGATCAAAAATTTCAAAATTGCTAAATTTTCAAAGTAGTTTTGTATAGAAACTTAATGAACACTACTACAGAAGTGGCCTTTGGCGTCGGTCGTTTAACCCCATTTGGCGTCGGTTTTCGACCGACGCCTATGCGGGCGCCGCTAAAGGTCGAACACTTCGGCGTCGGTTGTTTAACCGATGCCTATTTAAACTATCGGTGTCGGTCGTTTAGTCGGTAACCGACGCCAAAGGGGTTCGCGCCACATAAAACGGCGTCAGCTAGGGCACTTTCTGCGTCGGTTATTTACTAACGGACCGATGCCTATACTACTGATAGCATCGGTCTTTTAGTAGATAACCGACGCATAAAGTGTCCTAAATGACGCCGTCCTTTTGTGGCGCGAACACTTTTGGCGTCGGTTATATACCAAAAGCCCGACGCCTCTAATTTAAATAGGCGTCGGTTTGATACGTATATCCGACGCCATTTTGAGGACTGCTTTGGCCACATAAGGCGTCGGTTATCTATAAATAACCGACGCTGTAGATCTTTGCTGACGATTTTTATAAATAACTGACGCCAATTTGTTTTTTTTTTTTTCATATCAGTTTGCAGGCCTGCTGTGGCTGGTCAGCAGGATGAGAACCTGCAGTTCAGTAACTGAACTGCAGGTTTACGACATCCATTGATATCAGCCTACAAACAGGCCGCAAACCTGTAAAAGTCATAAGCAAAATTTCACACAAGTACATACATTCAGACATAAATTCAATTCTCACATTCACACATATAGAAACATTCAAATACATGTATTAACATTCAGAAATATTCATTTACAAAGTATCATTCATTATCGCTATCAACATCCCAATTATATCTTACAGTTGCCACTGCTTGTATGGCTTTTGCCCATTCTTCTCTTACTTCATTTAATGCTTCCATCGTATATGGAGCATGTATATTTTTTAAGCGTTTACCTGTAGTGTTGTCAGTTTTAAACACCTGCAAAGAGAATGATGTATATATATATAAGTAATAATATAAAAATAAGATAAGATTGATATATTGCATACTAACTAATGAAAGTATATATAATACCTCATGTATGGTATCGATGTCCAATGCGGCATATTTGATAATCATCTGCATAAATCGCATCACATAGTATGCGCATGCCCAACCATTGTCTTGTGTAGCACACTATAAATTGAAACATACAAAATAATACAACTAAGAACAATTCACATCAATAATATATATATTTGAGTCGGGAACTTACTTGTACGTTCTGCCAATTTATTGGCTGGTTCTTTTTCCTTGGGACTGTTCCTCCAGCCTTTTTGAATGCATCTAAACCCCTACATGTTAATATAACACAATAAATTGCATAAGTAAATAGTAATGTAATAAAAGATGTTAACGGATATAAAAATGAAATATTTCTCACCAGAATAATGGCATTCTCATTACGTGTCCAATTTTAGTGTTCAATGTACTCCCCGCGGGATCTAGATAATAAACAGTGAATGTCCCGGGGACAATAACTAGTAACTCCCAATGTCTACCGCTAGAAGTAAGAAGTTAACAATTAATAACTCAAAATGCAAAATAAAAATGGAATTTTCTTAAGTCCAAATTATAAATAAAGTAAACTTACTTGACATTGAATGGAGCTATTATTATCGTCTTCTTTTGCTGACCAAAAATTGTAAAAGCATCGATACAATATTGTTGAACATTATCAGGGTCTTTAGCTACCAAACTAATCAATGATGGAATCAAAAATCCCACATGATCAAATACAAATTGTTTGCAATGATCTTTGACTAGGTAGCTGCAAAACATATAGGCGTATGCATTAATATATAAGAAACCAGATCACCGGATCTTACACAAGGTATATGGATGTATAAACAAGATCTCACCTTATCCATGTCTCTATCATTGATGTATTCAGCCAATCATACATAAACAACTCAATAATATCTTGTATAAATAAAGAGCTATCGTATGATTGACCTACATAATCTGCATCTAAAGAAATAATTATAGGGCAATGTACATTATGTGCCCATAGCCAACATGCCATTCCCCTACAAGCAGGACCTAACGGGTATGTTAGGTCAGTTGGAACCCAATCGGGTAATGCGGGAAGTGGAAGTGGAGGCCTAGGTGCTCCTGGTGTCTTCTTTTTAACCTGTACATATAATTTCAGATCAGTTGACATCATATATACACATTAAAAAGGCAAACATTTAGCATTTCTATTAACTAGAAAAAGGCAAACATTTAGCATTTGTATTAACTAGAAAAAGGCAAACATTTAGCATTTGTATTAACTAGAAAAAGGCAAACATTTAGCATTTGTATAAACATACATGTCTCTAAAATTGTGATCTTTTATCAATTAACAATCCTTCATTGTGATCTCCGCGCACATATAAGTCATCATTAGCTTCAATATTTTGTGGAGTTGGCAACCCAACTGAGAATGGACTGGAGTCATCATACTTATCATAGTACTCTTCTTCATCTATAGGATCTTCAATGAACTGTCTTTTACCATGAAGAACAACCGACCATTTATCATTCACAGGATCATCGATATAGAATATTTGTTTCGCCTGTGATGCCAATATGAATGGTTCACCCTTCTCGCCAATCTTTTCAAAGTTCACCAAAGTGAAACCCAATTCATCCACTATAACTCCTTTGGTGTTATCAACCCAATTACATTTAAAGAGCGGAATTTTGAAATCTATGTAGTCAAACTCCCAAATGTCCTCAATGACACCGTAATATGAAATTTTAGCTTCACGTGGACTCTTATCCTTTGCACTTGCAAAGTACATAGTCGACGCTTGAAGAGTGACCCCACTAATTCACGTAATTCTGTTATTACCCATTTCTAGACAACGTGTAACAAGTGGGAGGTAAGTATGTTCTTTCATTACCCATTTCACGTAATTCTGTTAATTCTGACCTTATTCCCATTTCACGTAGGTCCAGTCTGGATTTTATCCCATCTTTAGTCTTACCTGGTATATTTAATAGAGTACCAATGATGCTATCACAGACATTTTTCTCAACGTGCATTACATCGATACAATGCCTGACTGTCAAAAAACTCCAATAAGGAAGATCCCAAAATATTGACTTCTTCTTGAATGAAGAATTGTCACTCCGTGTGGCCATACTACATTGTGATTTCTTACCAAATTCATTGACAATGTCTTTTACTCTTTCATAAACAACATCCCCTGGTATAGGTTTAGGTGCACTTCGTTCATCATTCCATCCATTGAATGCTTTGCGCTTCCTATGATACGGATGGAATTTTGAAAGAAACCTTCGATGACCAAGATATACATTCTTGCCGCCATGTTTTAGTCTTATTGAATCAGTGTTTTCTTCACATATAGGACACACTTTAGCTCCTTTGACACTATATCCAGACAAATTCCCATATGCTGGAAAGTCATTAATAGTGCAAAACAACATAGCGTGCAAACGAAATGTCTCTCTTGCTGAAGCATCATAGGTCATCACACCTTCAGCCCAAAGTTTCTTTAAGTCATCAATCAAAGGTTCAAGATAAACATCGATATCATTTCCGGGTTGTTTAGGGCCCGATATCAACAATGACAACATAACGTACTTATTTTTCATACACATCTAGGGAGGAAGATTGTATATAACAAGCATGACTGGCCAAGTGCTATGTTGGCTGCTCAATGTCCCGTACGGATTCATCCCATCTGTACAAAGCCCAAGTCTTAGATTCCTATCTTCTTCACCAAATTTAGGGTACAATAGATCAATCTTCTTCCACTATGGGGAATCAGACGCATGTCGTAGGATCCCATCATTATTTTTCTTAACATCTGCATGCCACCTCAAATTCTTCGCATCTTTTGGATTTGCAAACAAGCGTTGTAACTGTGATATTATAGGTAGATACCACAACACCTTGGCAGGAGAACCAGTTTTGGACTCCCCCGAAGTCGTCAATTTATACCGTGACGCACCACATTTTGGACAATCTTTCAAATCTACATAGTCCTTTTGAAATAATACACAATCATTCGGGCATGCGTGTATCTTCTTGGCCTCCATTCCCATTGGGCACAAAATTTTCTTTACCTGGTATGTTGAGATTGGAAGCTCGTTTCCTTCAGGAAGAATTTCTTTCAACAAAGTCAACAATGAAGTGAAGCTTTTGTCGCTCCATCTATTGTTAGCTTTCAACTTATACAATCTCAACACAGCGCTAAGCTTCGTAAACTTAGCACATCCTATGTATAACGGTATCTCAGCATCATGCACAATGTTTGTAAAGATAGGAGGTGGATCGGTGTGCTCTACCCTACAACTATCCAGCATCGCATCAACGATGTCTGCTGGAACTGGTTCGTTCACATTTACGTCATCAGAGGCAATTTCTTCTTCCACCCAAGCACTGCTATCGACATCTACTGGTTTCGATTTTGAAATCTCTCCATGCCAGTGCCATTCTGTATAGCCTTTTACAATCCCGTTGCACATGACATGACTTTTGATTTCCTCACCAGTGTTGACTTTCAAGTTGTTACCGCAATGCCTACATGGACAGTAGAACCTATCTGTAGGTTTTTTCCTATGTTCCTCGGCAAATCTAATAAACTGATCAAGACCAGATATAAACTCTGGGGTGCAACAATTATGAATGGACATCCATGATCTATCCATTCTATGATCAGAGAAAACAAGTATATATTAGGAAACAAGTATATATTAGGAAAAGATTAGGCAGCATTTCCCCGCTGTTCTCTAAGTACATATATACTTAGAGAAGAAACGGGGAAATGCCAGCAAATACATGTGATGTCATTCTTATATATAATAAATGTGTACCACCTATCCCATCCTTGAACACCTAATCTCACTAGTAAGTGTATAATGTGTATTGGGTTTTCAAGAAAATTTCGGCAGCATTTCCCCGTTGTTCTCTAAGTACATATGTACTTAGAGAACAAACGGGGAAATGCTACCAAAATTTTCTCGAAAACTCAATACACATTATACACTTACATCCTAAGTGAGATTAGGTGTTCAAGAACAGTCCCAAACTGGGGACTATCCAAGATTTACTCCTAATGAGTCAATCTTGGACGGGTTTCTAGGCCAACAAACACTCTAGGATTTAGGGTCATAGGTACCATCATAGAACAAAAGGGGTACACTCTAGGATTTAAGATCACACTACATCATGTATTTTATACAAAATTACATGTATGTGTATATAAAAAATATATTTATAAGGAACTTCTATACATATCTAATCAACAAATCAGTAATTAAGTAAGTATTCATCAATACTTACTATTAATCAGTATCTCTAATCATTAAAATCGGCAAGCAGATCAGTTATTGTAAAGATACAATTTACAGCACATCAAAATTTCTAGCACAAATGAGCACATAGTCAGAGATAAAGATGACATAGTTCTTTTTTTATAATTGTCTAAGAACAGTTATCAATTTGTCTGTGGACTGACTCCAGAAATTATTATCTATAGCAAAGTAAACCTCATCAGTAAGTGACCAGCTCCATGAAGGATCGGAAGCTTACATTGTATAAAATGCTTCACCTCACAAAATAATCCGCGCAGTAAATGAGAAATAGGTAGAGGAAAGGAAAAGACACTGGCGCATACCAGTTCTGTTGGCACCGATAAGGAGGCAGCGGGAGCCAGGTGGAAGCTGCAGGTTGAACTTGACGGCGTGGCAGCGGCGCAGCGGATGGAGCAGCAGGGCGGGCAACAGGTGGCTGGAGCAGCAGGGCGCAGCGGCGAGCTCCAGGCGTCAGGCAGGCGTCGGCGGCAACGTTCTCCAGGCGTCCGGAGAAGGGGGCACGGTCCAGAAGGGGGTGCAGCAGGAGTGGCGGCGGAGAAGGGGGCGCCGGAGTAGCAGTGGAGGCACGACGGCGCTGTCGTGGAGAACAAGGAGCAGAGAAATCGACGGCGACAGCGTGGGAAATCGACGGAGAAGCAGAAAAAAGGGCTCGCAATGAAACAGAAGAAAGGGGAAGAGTCGGGCATCGCGGGTTATAAAGTCCCAAATAGCGTCGGTTTTTTACAACAACCGACGCCTAAACATCTTTAGCGTCGGTTGTTTGAAATAACCGACGTCCAAGTGGACGATATTGTCATGAAATTGTTTGGCGGGAACCACCTTCAACGTCGGTTATCCTTTAATAACCGACACTGAAGGTGACACTTTTCGTGCAAATTTTCATCGCACATAGGCGTCGGTTTCTACCTAAATAACCGACGCTGAAAAGGACACTATTTTTTTGATCAAAAATGGATTTCGCGGGTGACTTTAAGCGTCGGTTTGTTATAAACAACCGACGCTGAAGACAAAGCGGTACCCGTGTCTGGCTGGTCTTCGAATATAGACGTCGGTTTTCGTAAACAACCGACGCCTAACATAGAAGGCGTCGGTTTTCCTTAATAACCGACGCCCAGAAAAGTGTCACTGAATGCTATTTCTGTAGTAGTGGAAGTTTTGATGCTTTTATTTCAATCAAAGCCTTTACCTAGCTGACTAGTTCTTTTTCCATGCAATTTTGCATCATTATACCGTCCTCATTCATAGCAAAGTCTCAAGAGGGACAATTTCTTAAATTAGCCAATGGTTACAAATCACCATGTGAAGCATATGAATCCTAACATCATGAGCCTTCTAGTAAAAATTGCAAGAATCTTTTGAATTGAGAGGGATCAAACACATTGTGCTTCTTAACTGACTAGTGGAACATTAGCATGAAATCGCCACTGGATCCCCATCAAGTCATTATTTGAGCATAGTATGATAAGGAGAACAACTCGGTGCACTAAATTGTAAATCAAGTTGCATTGTGATTTGAACTCTCTTGTACACTTCTTCTACCATCTTCATACCCCTGCATCGATCAAAAAGAAACAAAAAGCCATAAAAATAGTGCCAAACCCTATGTTAGGGGTGGCACACTTCCCCTCTCTTAATTTGCTTCTTCAATACCCCTCTCTATGTTATAGGAGCGTATCACCAAAATGAAAAAGAAAAGATACCAATGTGCACACACATAAAAAATGCAATATCGAGTCGAATAAGGGAGAGATTTGCGCACAAAAAAAGAAGTTGCAATCAATGAAATTACAACCATATAATAAAAATATCGAGTTGGATAGAGGAGAGATTTACTACTCCCTTCCATATCCCCCTTCACTCCCTTTTCCACCTACATGCACAATGAATGCCTCATTTTTCCCCTCTTTTGTAAAACACCAGTGTCAGATCAGATGCATACTTGTTGTTCTATGGGTATCTCTGGACTCTAACGAAGCTCTTAGACATGCTTGATGTTGGAGAAAGTGGAGAGGAAGTGTTTTTGAGAAACAAACTCAGGAACAAAGATATTGAAAGATGTGTTCAGTGATCTTAGAAAGTTGATATGTTCAACCATACATAGTAGAAAAGAAACAAACATGATGGGAAGATGAGGCAATCACAAGAGTTTAAAGTATTCAATTGACAACTGTTTTAGATTTTGTGTTACTCGAGGATGAGCAACATTTAAGTTTGGGATGTTTTGATGAATGCATATTAATCTTAGTTTTAGTCACCATTTTTGGCCCTACTTAGCAGTAAAAGCTCACATACACCCCCAGAATCTTCTCATATATAGTTTTCCTCAGTTTTAGATGATTATTTAGAGTTTTGATCAAATCCATTCGTCTCCATTACAGGATTAAGCATCGAGCTATGTGCACCCGTGTAGGAGATGGTGGTCCCGCTTCGATGTTTGGACCCTATTATCTAAGGCAAGTTCCTTCATCAAAAAGCATCCTCATCAGTTAGAGGATTCATCGATACATGCCCATCAACCCATAGCAATAGCACCCCCCCAATAGGGGTGGGTTTGTTCCAAGAAGATGGCCTCGACCACAACCAAGAAGATGACTAGAACCACAGTTAAGATGTATTGTCGACCGACACTCAGCACGGTCAGGACAAGGCCAAGGTGTCGCGACCATGGCACCCAACACAACCCCAGAACACCACCTCGACTGCGGCATACAATAACCTTGACCACAGTAATCACTGCGACCGTGGCACCCCATTGTGACCACGACCGTGACTAAGAAGCACATGACCTTGACCACGACACACGACCTCGACCGCATCAAAGACCTCGACCGTGGAAAACACTTCAACACGGTTGGGTGCACACCTGGCACAGTCATGTCGAGGAGTATCACGATAGATACCGAAGGCTGTGACCATGATAGTTAAGACAATACTCCACAGACCTGCACATATAAATAGACAACCCCCTCCTTCAATTGAGGCATCTCTTCTGCTCCACTACACCGATAGGATGCCACTTTGTGCCAAGCCTAGGAAGACAATCTTCTCTGCCAAAGACTACCTCTATGGTGTCCTTGCTACTCCACCATCAACATCTACCGCTCCATCTCCTGTGAGCAAGAGCACGAGAAGGGAAGGAAGAAGGAGAGAGAAGATCATCCTTGTCTATCTTGGTGTTCTTTCCCTCCTCATCTAGATCTGCCTCACCATCATGAAGAAGACCATCTCTCCACTGAGTTGCGATCATCTTCTTCACCATGACCATGGTGGAATCTTCCCTCTCTCTTGTTCTTTTTATTTCTGTCATGAGGAGCAAGTAGTCCATTTCACTAGAGTGCGGGGACTAGCCCCACTTACCGTGCTTACATGTTCATTTTATAATGTTCCCTGGCTTGTTTGTAACTTTCCATTTTATTGCTAATCATTTAATGCATGCTTTGTGGATTGATCACCTGCCTTTCATGATCTATTATATTCCTTAATTTGTTGTGAGAACTTCAATACATAGGATATCAATATCGATTAGCATGGTTGATGCCCTGAAGAGAACTTTCGAAGGGATATCTCCAGAGTAGTAAGTGTGTGACCCATGGATAATGAGACATCGAGCCCATGGAGATGCTTACGCAAACTCTATTTCCTAACAGATGGTTTGCTACTCTATTTGGATAGTTGTATCTTGCCTGGATGTATTTGCATGAGTAGTTGTAGTGAAACCTGATTCCACCCCAGTGATTCCCATCATTAATCTAAACTCAGTTATAATCACGCTCTTTTACTTTCCTTGCAATTAGTTTAACTAAAACCCAAATCAACTCTTGTTCTAAATATTAGTCTTATTCGATCTAAATTTAATTATAAGATTCTTAAAAAATGTTGTCCCTTGGGATTCAATCCTTAACTATATTATGATAAGACCCATCCGCTTACGAATGGTACTATTACACAAGGTTTTGGTAAAAACTTAGGGATTTCAGCCCAAGGTGGATTTGTTAGTGCAGTAAAAGACACATCAAATTTTGGCATCATTATCGGGGACAACATAATCATCTAGTTAAATCTAGTTTTATTGAGACTAATCTTTTAATTTACTTTCACTTTTGATACCATTGATGATCTACATGAATTTAGTTCTACTCCACTCATCTAACTCCTAAAAGATCTTTCCATCTCAGGTACCCCCAAGACTAGTGCATGTCACGCTCCAACAACACCGATCTTACAGCTAGCTTTGACTCGGAGATAGAACGAACCTTTCGTCGTCAGTGTAGAGATAACTAGGATAGGATGGCACAAGAGGAGGAAATTACCTAAAGAGTAATTCAAGCCCTTAATGCACAAAGATCGAGGCTTATGCAAGAAGCCTGAGCTGTGGTTAAAGTGGAAATCCAGGCAGCTCAAGTAGAAACTCAACAAGCTAAGTTAAAAAAGGACCTTGGAGAGTTCTCAATCCCTAAGGCTGCTGACGTTAAACACCCAATGCAGCCTCCTCACATCACTACTCCAAACTTTGAGATCAAGTCACATTGGATTACAATACTTCAAAACAACTTGTTCTATGGCAAGCAAGGTGAGGATAGTCAAGAACATCTTCTGAGGTTTATAGATCTATGTGCTATGACAAAGCATAATGGAGTTCCAGATGATACCATTAGACTCTGTATCTCCAAATATTCCCTTTGGTATAGAGCCATGAGTTGGTATAACTCCTTGTAATGCGACCCCATCATCACTTGGGAACAACTTCAAAATGTTTTCTTGGAAAAATTCTGCCCTCCTTCCTTTACCTATGATATTAGGGGCCGGATAACACAATTTGTTCAGGTCCCTGGAAAAACCCTAACAAAAACATGGGAAAGATACAATGAGTTACTATGCAAGTGTCCACACCATGGCATACCTAAGAATCAGCTCATCAAAATCTTTTATAGGAGTGTGGATGATGATATCAAGAATTTTTAGACTCCTCATCTGGAGGAAACTTCATGCTTTAAAGTTTTGATAGTGCATGGAAGGTTGTCATCCTTGGAGATGAAAATCAAACCAAATGAGGTAGATCTGTAGGAAAAGGAGTGTTGAAGGTAGCTATGGAAGATAGTAGTCATGACTACAAGTGTATTGCCGAATTTCTAAAGCTACTAGTTTCCAAGAAAAACAACCTTGTATCATCTTTCAATGCTTATCAGAGGGGGCAGTCGCCCCCTCAACAGCAAGAACAAGTCAAGTCAGCTTCTCTATTTTGCGAAGCATGTAAAGGCACTGATCATTCTATGTTAGCATGTAATATTCTCTATGATGTCATTCTAGGCAATGCTTGTACCCAAGGAGGTAATGGTCAGATGGAAAATTTTAATGACATCCACACTATCCCTAGTTAAGGGTATTATATTCTAAAATAGAACATGAACCATCTAGGTTTTCAGTATGGAAATGCTTCAGGAGAAGAAAACTCACAACAACTCAGTTCAAATAATGAACAACAAGGCCCATGAGGATTCCAGTATAATCAACAACAAAATTTCAGGAATTAAGGGAATTTCATGGGTAACTTCCAGAATAGAAATTACAACTAGTATCCAAACACCTCTCAGTTCCAGAATCTCAGCCAAATCCCACATCAACAACTACAACAAGGACAACAAGCTGGTCCCACCACTTCTGAAGGCATATTGTCAGCCATTGAGAAGATGTTACAGTCACAACATGCTATGATAACAAATCAACAAGCCCATTAGAAGGCTATTGAATCCCAACTAGCTCAAATTTTAGCTAACCTCAAGCCACAAACTAGAGCTTTTTCGGGCCAACCAAAAGACAATCTAAGGCATGTGGAACAACTTAAAGCTGTGACAACCCATTCTGGCTTTGTCTTACCAGAAACCACAACTCCTATCACTGTAACTAATGTCCATGGTGGTGAGCATAGTGCAGTTGCAACTCAGAACAGAGAGACAACACAAATAGAGGATTTTACACCTACCCCTCTACAACCTAAAATCCCAGTATATAAACCTTGTGTTCCATTTCAAAATGATTCAATTTTACCCAATTCAATACTAGGTTCAAAACATTTAAAGAAGTCTTGAGGAAGTTGTATGTCAATGTCCCACTATTGGATGCCATGGCTGAGATGCCCCATTGGTATGAGTTCTTCAAACTCCTGCTTAATCACAAATACAAAACTAAAGAACATCAGACAGTGAAGCTGGTAAGAACATCATCACATATTATTCTGAATAAGATGCCTCAGAAGAGTAAGGATCCAGACTCTTTCAGAATTTCCTTCTCAATAAGCGATTCTATCAGTCGATAAGGTCTAGCTAATCTCAAAGATGGAATTTCCAACATACCTCTTAGCTTATGCAACAAACTTGGCCTTACTAACTTACTACCCACTAGAATGAACATCGAGCTCACTAACTCCTCCATAACCAGGCCAGTTGGCATCATAGAAGATATCCCCATAAGGCTTGGGAATCTATGTCCCATGTGATTTAGTAGTTATGGACATCAAGGTGAATTTCCACTACCCCCTCATTTTTGGTAGACCATTCTTCTCCACTGCTAGAGCCCTAATTGACGTTGAAGCAAAAAATTTAACCCTAAGAGTGGGAAACCAATCTTTTGATTTTAGAGCATCCAGAAGTGCAAAGGAACACATTGAAGCAGAGGAGGTGTATTTTTTTGACTGCATTATTCAATTTACATAAATGCAACAACAATTCCTTTCCTCAAAATTTGATATTCCCTTAGAAGAGGACCACAAAAAAAATAAGACTGAGAGTGAACCTGTCTATGTAGAGACAAATGAAACACCATCAACTATGGAGGAGACACCTCTCAGCCCTATCGCTACACATACCGATCTTTATTTAGGTATCCATCAGCCTTCCCATATAGAAACAACTATCCACTTGAATAAACCAACAATCCATCAGATAGAAACAACTCATTTTATCTTTCCTCCTTAATAAGATATGGATTGTAGTTTCTACCAAGACTAGCCCCCCACATCCATATCCAATAGACATCAGTGACCAGCATGGATACGATGAAATGATAGTGCATCAATAAATGAAATTTATTTCCATGTCTCAATAGTATTACCCCATCAATGGTGCCACTTGGGTCCCCTACAGCTATTATTCACCTTGCATTGAGCAACAATGAACAATCTAACATAACTCAAGTTGTTTACCAATATATTCTGACATTGGTCGCTCCATATGGGAAATAATGCAAGAAGCTAGAATCAAATTGAGAATAAAGAAATGGCTGAAAAAGAAACCACCAAAAAGAACATATCATTCCAACCCAAGATCCAATTGGATCCCCCCCATGGTGATGATATCAGCATGTCGAGCCAATGACATAAAACGAATGTGCTTGTCAGGAGGCAAACCAATACTTACCTTAGCTTTTACATTTAGTTTTGAATTAGAACATTTTTCACTCGATAGATATCACATCGCAAGATGCAATCTTAAGTTCTAATAGTTTTTTATTTTTGAGATTGCAAATGGAGGACACATTGCTGAGAGGAACACAACCACATCTGGTGGTCCAACTGGTAGTATTTTTCCCCTCCATCTCAGATTTAGAGTTTTCTTGGGCCGAGCAAATTTCTAAGTTTGGGGTGGAGGTTGGGTGGTACGTACTTTACTTTCCACCCACACCTATCTATTTCAGGCTTAAGATTCCATCATTGCAATTTTGATCAAAATTTTCAAAATTTCTAAATTTTCAAAGTAGTTGTGTATAGAAACTTGATGAAGTTTTGATGCTTTTATTTCAATCAAAGTGTTTACCTAGCTGACTAGTTCTTTTTCCATGAAATTTTGCATCATTATACCCTCCTCATTCATATCAAAGCCTCATTCATCCCTAGGTGGATTTATTAGTGTAGTAAAAGCCACGTAAATCATATATATTATATTTTTTTAATCTTATTTTCATGTTAATAGACAATTAATTTCTCTAATTAATTAAGTGAAACCCTTCTCATGTTGTGCTCTATAACTGTTGGAACTATTCTAGTGTTTTAAGTCAACATAGTGAAATAGGTACCTTTTGTAGCAATATTACATTGTGAGAAGGTTCTTTAGTTGAATACTTTTGATTATACTCTTATGAACTATGTTGTTATGGTTAATGCACTCTAGTGATATGTGATAAGTGAAATACAGTTCTTTATAAAGAATGCGGTGAGGTTTGATGGGCTCAGTATATAGGATGGATCTAATGATGTAGGTTTCCTTTTGAGCCTAAACTAGTATGTTTCTATTCATTAATCCCTTCTTGTTTATACTCACACCAACTAAGGTGTGGTATGGTTTTATAGAGATTGGTAGTGCCATAAACGTAAAAAGTGAGCTAGGAAACTCCGCAGTCAGTAGCTAGTTGTTTTAGTGGTACACCTAAAACTACCTAGGTGTTAATAATAAAATAAGTAATGAAGATGTGTAGCTTTTGTATCTACTTAAGTATCTTGATGAATAACGTTTGATGCTTATATTTCTCTTCTATAATTTACCTTATTACTAGGTTTTATTCTTATGTTGCATCTACTGTTGATTATCATTTGCAGAGATTTATTATTACTCAATTAATCTATTAATAGTAGGCTTTTAAGAATATAATTCTATCTATTTATATATCATATAGTTTCGACAATTGTTTCACCCCTTTGGTTATCCCTTTCTTTTAGGTGGTAAACATTTCACCTCATATTTTTGTGGTGAGGAACCTCCTTTTCACAATTACCAGTAAATGGAGATATGTGGTGGTATTTTGGTGGTCCAAGAGTCATCCTTGTACAATTAGTCTAGGGAAGGTGGTTTGTTTTGGGATTTATATACAACTTAGGTTTTAAGCTTGCATGCCATGTATATATTTCTCATGTTATAAAATTTAGAATTTATATCTTTTTATACATGTTGTGAGATATGCCATTCAGTGTTAACAATGTATAGTTACCTATTTATGAATGAAAAGACTACACATTTATGTGTATGTTTCTTGATATTAAATTATTTTTTTTCATGTTATTTCTATAATCTAATGGTTGAAACTTTTGGTTAATATAAGATGAACATTTTTTAGTAATCTCATCTTTGTGTAGTGGTTTGCCACATTTAGTGGTATCAGAGCTTATGCTCCCAAAGTGTACAGTAGCATATGATATCATGTCTCTTATTACATGTTACATGTATCTAGCTACCATTTGTGGTTATTTAGATATGTTTGAGAAATATGAAGAACATGCAGAGAGTATTTTTTATTATGCTAAGATCTGGATAATTATACATGGTATGAGAATTGAGAATACCTAGGGTAAGGACAACACAACCTATACCAAGTCTTGTAAATCATACAACACTAGTAGACCCAACATATGAGGTGATGTTTGGACAACCAACTATAATAGACCTAGAAGAGAGAGTACATATTCCTCCACCTAGAGTACACCTACCTCTTACATACTCTTACGAAGGTTTGGGGAAAATCTTAAAGAGGTTGAAATGAGCGAGTGTGATGGAGTATGCTAGCATGGATGATCCAACATATGCATATATTTGGTTGATGAAGGTGGAGTTGGTTTTCAAGATATTAGACATAGAAGGGGAGGATATAATCAAGAATTCTATCAAACTACAAAATGTTAGTGGTAACTGATGTTGAGCATAGAGAGGAGATGAACCCTGAAGAAGTTATTATCTATGATGAATTTCATAGTCAGTTCGAGAGATACATCCCTCAATCTTGTACACAAGATAACATGAACCAATTTAAACAACTACATTTATTAGTGAATGATTTCAAGGCATAATTTGTAGATTAGTTGTGGTTTTACCCTCATCTAGATGTTTGTATGAGGAAATAATTTGAAGGGTTGAGAAAGGTTTGAATCTTGAGTTGGTTGAGTTGGTCTCAACTTTGAAGACTCGTGTGGAGTTCTCAACCTTTTTGGGGGAACTCTGGAGGATTGAGGTGACTCATGATGATGCTGATATGAGGAATTTCTTAGTTCCATCACATGGAAAATATTGTATAGGTTATAAGAAGTTGAGGTATTGAGCACCAGAAAAACAACAACGAAAATAGTATAAACAAGCAACAACCTAGATTAAGGTTATCAATGTTGAACCAATGGCACAAGTTAGATCTTAGTGATCTCCCACGAAGGGAAGAGGTTCAGATTTCACACCTTCTAAGATGAAAAGTTAAAGATCCATGTATGTGAAAGGGTAGTCTAGGCTAGATTATTGGAGATTGTGCAGTTTATGTAATGATAATCTATGAGGCATGATACCACTGCCCAAGGCTCCAGTAAGTTTTAGGAATGACGACTGGCCCCACAAACCACCACTAGCCTTAACTGTGCGCTTTGTCCTCACTCATGTGTAAGCCAGGATCAACATCCTGACTAGTCACCCATCCTAGTACTACTCCAAGCCGAGCAAGCTTAACTATGGAATTATTTAGTGATGGGCTCCCTTAAAAGGAGATGTACCTTGGTGATATGGGTAGTCCAATGAAACACCAAGGCCATAACGTTGAGCCTTGATGAGGACATCAAGAGTCTAAATGAGGGAGATTGTAACATCCTAGTATTTGAGGCCTCAGATATGACGATCGACATGATCCATTGATGGGTGTTATATTGTGCATATCACATGAAGTTGAATTGGGTGATAATGAAAAATAAGTATCTATGGTCCATGATTTATGACCTACTTGATCCATTGATGGGTGTTATATTTCTCTTGAAGATAAAGCTGACATATAGGTGTCATCGATTCAAGACCAGGGTAGATGACACACATAAGACAACTTTGGGAATAGCCATGATAACAGTGACTTTGTGGCATTACCATTTGGGTTGACCAACACATACACAACTTTTATGTATTTGATGAACAAAGTGTTTTAGGAAATATCAGGAACAATTTATGGTTATTTTCATAGAGGAGGTCATGATCTACTCCAAGGACATGGATCATTTTGAGCAACATTTTTGTAATTATTTCAAGTTGTTGAGGAAGCATCAGTTGTTTTCAATTATCTACATGTGTGATTATTGAACTATTGAGGTGCCTTTCGTCAGTCATGTCATCTATAGAAGGGGATTTTTGTAAATCCCAAGAAGGTAGATCCAATTTTGGTGTGGGATCATCCCAAGATAGCAATATAAGTTCAAAGTTTCCTTTTTTTAGTTAGATACTATAGGAATTCAATAAGGAATTCATGCGTTACATCCTTACCATTGTATAGAATAGGCAAGAGGAATGTATCATTTTTGTGTGATTTTCATTGTTGAAGATAAGTTTGCGTCATCATCTATATTAGTTCTTCCTATTCATAAGAAAGGCTATTTGTTTAGTGTGATGGTTTAAGGAATGAGTGAGGATACACTTTGATGCATAACAAACACATGATATTATTTTATCCTAGATAGCTAAAGAAGAACGAGGAGGAACTACCCAACATATGATCTGGAGTTAGAAGATATGATCTTGTCTCTAAAGATATGTAGACACTATCTTTATGGGTAGATGTACCAATTTTCATAGATACAAGAACCTCAAGTATATCTTGTCATAGTAAGAGTTGAACATAATGCAGTGGAGATTGATGGAGTTGATCAAGAGCTATGAACGTACAACACTCAGGAAGGGTGATTTTTATGGCTGATGCATTGAGTAAAAATCATCCTTATTTTCTTCTATAGACAAAGTATATTATTCCATGTCATGCATCAAAAGAGGAAATGCTGGTTTATTTTTGCATATGAATATAAAAATGGAGGTTCTATAAGAAGCCAGGAGGCTATTTATTCATCTTGCCCTCCTCTTGCAAGCAAGCTTAAACCATCAGTTCAACAATCGTTGTATAGGAATCTAAACTTAATTGGGCTACTTCCATTACAGGACTCTGTGGGCATAAAATTTTTTGTGCCTTTCGACTGCCTAATATAACTGTATGGATCGATCTTTTTTCTTAGATGAAGTTTTGCCAGCCAGTCAGTGAGTCTGTTCCACTCCCTACCTTCAAACTTGATCCTCCAATTCAGCTTAAGCTTGTTCTGAATGTCCAGGATCCAATTTCCATATGTTGGGTTATCCCTGTGGTCTGCTTGTATCATGTTGGTTGCATTTTGGGTGTCAGTTGCGATGAGGATTTTTTCTAGTTTGCATTGGGCAGCGACTTCCAGGGTGAGGTTGATGGCCTGTAGTTCTATTTCTAATTAATGCACTCCTAGACTCACTGGTTCTTCCTGTTATACTTCTTTGCTGCATTTCAAACCAAAAGGCAAAATGTTTAGTCCCATATTGCTTGTGGTGGAGACTTCCCTCCTCCTTATATATGGACCCTTGTCCATAGTACAATTGAGGAATGAAAGGGGATAGGCCCTACGCACGCGCATGGTGGGCCTTGCCAATGGGGTTTGGGCCAGCCCGGTCCGGAAACCCTTTAATCGGAAGCGTCGGCACACATCGCATCCCGTGCGCAGGGGGGGTGCAAACCCGGCCTCCCGGATCCCCTTGTGCGGGCGCGGCCCCGGCTTGGTTTTGCTCTTCGGTTCAATGAACCAAATAGAGATGTTTATGCATCTTTTCGACGCACCTCTTCGTTTGGACGCTTCCGAACGGCGTCCCGGTTTGCAACCGCATCACAACTCTTCGCTCGCCTTTCTTTGCTATTTATTTTTGTCTCTCGCTGTCGTTCGACATAGTTGTACAATATCTCTCGCTCGCTTTCTTCTTCTTCGCCTGTTGTTTGTCCACTGGAAGAACGATTAGTCACCTTTCGCTCGTCGCTGTGACTGCGTGTGCGCGCTTCACGTCGGCAAACGTTGTTGGATCCTGGGAGAGTAGCCGCACGCAGGAGACTATCGCACAGGCACTCGCCGTCGGGTACCGCGGAAATACTCTTAAGGACAGTGCTATCTGCACGCCTCAGCGTATCTCTGGTAACATCTTTATTGTTTACGGCTTACATCGCGGTTTGTACCCTATTACGAATAAAAATCTTTAGAGTAATCTATTTCTCTGATGGGTACTAATATGGAAGGTTTTGAAACCCCCTTTACGCCTATGATGCCATCAACTAATAACAACCAAATCGTCACTGTTTCTACTGTTTCGCAAACACCTATCCCTGATGTTATGAAAATTGAACAGTTTAATGGACAACAGTATAGGCGTTGGCAAGAAAAAATTATTACTGCTTTAGAAGTTTCTAATGTGTCGTTTGCTTTAACTGAACCCAAACCTGAAAATGATTCTGTTGATTGGGAAAAAGCAAATCGTATTTGCCGACATGTTATTTTAAGTACATTATCTAATTAACTGTTTGACGCCTACTTTCCAATTAAAACTGCATCTGAAATTTGGGAAAGTCTGAATAAGAAATATATTCTAGAAGAGGCTTCTACCCAAAAATTTACTGTTGCGAATTTTCTAAATTTTCATATGACTGAAGATAAAGATATAACAACACAAATTCATGAATTTCAGATTTTACTTGATGATTTAAAAAATGAAAAAATTGATCTTCCTGAGTTTTTCGTTGTGGGTTCTTTAATTGAAAAATTTCCTGGTTCTTGGAAACATTACAAGAACAATTTAAAGCACAAAAGAAAGACAATGTCACTGGATGATGTAATAATACATATCCGAGTTGAAGATCAAAACCGTTCTAGAGAAAAATCTGAACTGAATAAGGAGTTGTCATGTACTGCTAACTTTGTTAATAATGAAGTTAAAGAAAATAAAGTTTCTTCTGATCAGTCTAAAAATAAGTGGAAAAATAAGAAAGGGAAAGGAAAAAAGAATAAATATAAAGGAAACAAAGATATTAATAAAAAGAATGTTTTTTGCTATGTTTGTGGCAAACCTGGTCATACTTCTCCTAAATGCAGGCATAGGAAGAAACAAGCAGTGGATTCGAAGGAACCTTCAACCAAACTTGTTACTAAGGACGTATTTGTGACATTTGTAAGCATTGTCAGTATGGGATCATTCCACCAGAATGATTGGATCATTGACTCGGGGGCTAGTCGCCACATCAGTGGCAACAGAGATTCCTTTGTGACGTACACTGAAGTAGGACAGGAGGAACATCGGGTTGTCATGGGCAACTCAACTGCTTCTCCAGTGACTGGAAAGGGCAATGTCATGATCAAGATGACTTCTGGAAAAATTCTCCTGATCAAAGATGTGTTGTTTGTCCCAGATATCCGTGTTAATTTAATTTATGTTTCTCAACTTGTTAAGTTTGGGGTGAAAGTGTCCTTTGAATCAAACAAGGTCATTCTCACCAAGTCTGGGGACTACCTAGGCATGGGTTACTGCTCTAATGGGCTCTTTCTGCTGAATGTACCAAACTCTTCTGCTAATGAAATAAGTCCTTCTGCTTATATCGTTGATTGCTTTGATATATGGCATAATAGATTAGGACATGTTAACTTTAAATACTTACAACGCATGAAATCTTTAGGTTTACTAAAGGATATTAATGGTGTTGTTAATTTAAAGAATAAATGTCAAATATGTGTTGAAACTAAATCTACCAAGAAATCGTGTCCTCAAATTTCACATAGAAATTCTGAATTGCTAGATTTAATTCACACTGATCTTGGAGATTTAAAAGGATATCTATCTAGAGGTGGGAAACGTTTATACATTATTTTTGTAGATGATTTCTCATGATATACAAAATTATATTTACTACATTCAAAGGATGAAGCCTTTGGAATGTTTGTTAATTATAAAACAGAAGTAGAAAATCAACTCAATAAGAAAATAAAACGTCTTCACTCAGATAGGGGTGGTGAATATGATTGTTCTCCTTTTAATGAATTTTGTGTGAACCATGGTATTATACATGAATACATACCTCCATATTCGCCTCAATCTAATGGTATTGCTGAACGTAAAAATAGAACTCTAAAGTAGATGATGAATTCTATTTTAATCAATTGAGGAGCACCAAACAACTTGTGGGGGGAAGCGATTTTGTCATCTTATTTTCTTCAAAATCGCATCCCTAGTAGGAAGACAAATAAGACACCATATGAATTATGGAAAGGATATCCTCCTAATTTGAAATATCTCAAAGTGTGGGGGTGTCTAGCTAAAGTCTTATTAACTGAGCCTAAGAAACGAAAATTGGGATCTAGAACCCTAGATGGTGTTCTTATAGGTTATGCTCAGAATAGTGCTGCATATAGATTCCTGGTTATTAGAAGTGGCAAGAATGTTGTAGAACCTAATACAATTGTTGAATCTAAAAATGTTGAATTTTTTGAGCATATTTTTCCTATGAAAACTCCCTTAGAAAACTTAGTTAATCCTTCAAATGAAATTTTAGAGAATATCCCAAGTACATCCAATTCTAATGATGTTTTAGAACCGGATGATATAGAACCTAGAAGATCCACTAGGATGAGGAAGGAAAAGAATCTTGGAGATGATTTCTATTCCTTTATAGTGGATAATGATCCTCAATCTTACAATGAAGCTATTAATTCAACTGATTCCTCTTTATGGAAGGAAGCAATTAATAGTGAGATTGAATCTATATTATCTAATGATACATGGGAACTAGTGGATCTTCCACCAGGTATTAAACCCATAGGATGTAAATGGATATTTAAAAGAAAATTGAAAATAGATGGGACTATAGATAAATACAAAGCTCGTTTGGTTGCCAAGGGATATAAACAACAAAAGGATATTGACTATTTTGATACCTTTGCTCCTGTTACTAGAATCTCTTCAATCAGGATTTTAATTGCTTTGGCATCTATTAAGAAATTAATTATACACCAAATGGATGTTAAAACTGCTTTCTTGAATGGAGATTTAGATGAGGAAATTTATATGGATCAACCTGAAGGGTATGTAGTTTCAGGAAAAGAACATATGGTATGCAGACTAATCAAATCTCTCTATGGTTTGAAACAATCACCTAAACAGTGGCATGAGAAATTTGATAAGGTCGTTGTATCATATGGATTCCATATAAATGAAGGAGACAAATGTATATATTCTAAAGTCGATAACCAAGGTTGTGTTATAATATGTCTCTATGTAGATGACATGCTTATTTTTGGCACTAATATTGATATAATAAATAGTACAAAATACTTTTTGGCTTCTAATTTTGATATGAAAGATATGGGTGAGGTAGATGTAATTTTAGGAATTAAACTTCTTAAAAATGATGATTGCATCATGCTATCCCAAGAACACTATGTTGAGAAAATTCTCAATAAGTTTTCAATGTTTGATTGTAAGCCGGTAAGTACACCTTTTAATTCTAATTGCAATCTCAAGAAAAATAAAAGTAATAGTGTTCAACAAGTCAAATATGCACAAGTAATTGGAAGTCTGATGTACTTAATGAACTGTACTCGTCCAGATCTAGCTTATGCAGTGGGGAGATTAAGTAGATATACTCAAAATCCTAATAAGGATCATTGGGATGCTCTACATAGGGTTTTAAGATACCTTAAAGGCACAATTAATCATGGATTGATTTTTTGTGGATCTCCAACTGTGCTAGAAGGATATTGTGATGCCAATTGGATTTCTGATTCAGATGAATTGAAATCTACAAGTGGTTACATCTTCACTATGGGTGGAGGTGTTGTGTCTTGGAAATCCTCCAAGCAAACATGTATAGCTCGTTCCACTATGGAATATGAGTTTATTGCCTTAGAAAAGGCTGGGACTGAAGCCGAATGGCTAAGACATGTTCTAATGGATCTTCCCATTTGCGAGAAACCTTCTCCACCAGTGTTTATACACTGTGATAATCAAGCTGCCATAGCAAGAGCTAAAAACAAAGTTTATAATGGGAAAAATAGACATATTCGTCTACGTCACAATATTGTGAGGCAGCTTGTATGTGATAGCATAATCACAATGGATTATGTTAAGTTAGAATTAAACTTGGCCGATCCTCTGACAAAGCCATTAAGTCAACGACTAGTGAGCGATACATCGAGGAGAATGGGACTATGCCCATACCAGAAGTCGAAGTGATGGACACCCAACCTTCATGAACGGTGATCCCGGGAAGAAGGTTCAATGGGAAAAATTAAGTCACTAGAGGGCTCAACGTGTTGTAATAAATGTATCTCATTCTTATGATGTAAACAACAATTTACAGTGATTCAGTTGAATATAATTCTTAATGGATTTCATGGCCATTAATGGTGGTGTATATACTGCAATATATGCTTGATGAAAGTCCAACTATATGAGTGTGGAGTGGGGCCGCTCCTGTTGAGATGTGGGCAGATCTCTGGAGCATTCTTGAATTTTCCCAGTAGGCGCATGGCCTAAAGGAGTCAATCTGTAATTACCGCCAATCTGTAATTAAGGTAATTGATTTTATGAATGTCATGTGAGTAATGTACCTCTAATCAGATAAAGGAGGAATTGGTTCAAGAACATAGTTCTACCAATCTTCCACAGATTACGTACATATACTCTATGCTTTAGTTCAAAGAACTCAGTTCTACCAAAGCTTATGCATGTCATTTGTTTAAGTTCTTCCAGTGGTCAACTCGGTTTTTATATTGTTTGTTTTGAAATAGTGGGGGATTGTTATACTTCTTTGATGTATTTCAAACCAAAAGGCAAAAGGTTTAGTCCCATATTGCTTGTGGTGGAGACTTCCCTCCTCCTTATATATGGACCCTTGTCCATAGTACAATTGAGGAATGAAAGGGGATAGGCCCTACGCACGCGTATGATGGGCCTTGCCAATGGGGTTTGGGCCGGCCCGGTCCGGAAACCCTTTAATCGGGCGCGTCGGCGCACGTCGCATCCCGCACGCAGGGGGGGTGCAAATCCGGCCTGCCGGAGCCCCTTGTGCGGGCGCGGCCCCGGCTTGGTTTTGCTCTTCGGTTCAATGAACCAAATAGAGACGTTTACGCATCTTTTCGACGCACCTCTTCGTTTGGACGCTTCCGAACGGCGTCCCGGTTTGTAACCGCATCACAACTCTTCGCTCGTCTTTCTTTGCTATTTATTTTTGTCTCTCGCTGTCGTTCGACACAGTTGTACAATATCTCTCGCTCGCTTTCTTCTTCTTCGCCTGTTGTCTGTCCACTGGAAGAACGATCAGTCACCTTTCGCTCGTCGCCGTGACTGCGTGTGCGCGCTTCACGTTGGCAAACGCTGTTGGATCCTGGGAGAGTAGCCGCACGCAGGAGACTATCGCACAGGCGCTCGCCGTCGGGTATCGCGGAAATACTCTTAAGGACAGTACTCTCTGCACGCCTCAGCGTATCTCTGGTAACATATTTATTGTTTACGGCTTACATCGCGATTTGTACCCTATTACCAATAACACTTCCCACTCCTCCTAGCCAACGCCCTTCATTGTCCCGTGATACTGCAGCAATTGCTCCCCTCTTCCTTTTCCACGCAGCATCTATATTTATCTTTAAGGTGTCCTCAGGTGGCACTTGCCATTGATCGGCTAGTGGGCTACTGCTTCCCTCATTTTGGTTATTGTTCTGCATTCCCACCAGAGTTGTCTCTCTTTGGATATAGATGACTTGGTGCGTGCTAGTAGCGGTCTTCTTCTCGAACGTCCAACTGTTTCTGCATTTCCATATGTACCAAAAGGCGATTACGAATGTAACAGCATGCTGTTGCGATAGATTCCATTTAACCAGCATCCCAAGTCTGATTCGTTCATAAACTTGTTCATGTCCGTCTCAGTTAGCAGCTCTATCCAGATGCCCTTTTCTTGGTTGCAGTCTCACATAGCATGTAGGGTTGTTTCTTCTTCAGTATTACACCGTGGGCAAAGCCTATCTGTTGTCATCTTCCTTCTCACTCTGTTATGATTAGTTAGGATGGCGTTGTGGTATAGCAGCCAGGTAAACATCTTAACTCTCGCTGCAACCTTCATTCCCCAAATAGTGTTCCAATTACCATTTAGCTGCTGCTCCTTGGGTTCTCTCATAGCATCGTAGGCCGATTTCGTGGAGTTTCCCATTCTCTGAGTGGTTCCAAACACGAAAGTTAGGGAGGGTTCTATGAATTGGCATCTTCATTTTTATAATTACCCCAGCGATCGTCTGAGGAAGCCAGTCCCTCAAGAATTCCGAGTCCGAGTTACCTTCCAGATTGCTGACGCTGCTGACTTTGATGTCATAGAGATCCTCCGGAATAGGCTTGATAGAATGCTGCTCTAGTTTGCCTATTTTCAGCACCCACAGGTCCAGAATTGGTTTGGTCCGGTTTGTCCTCCCTAAGGGACCGTGTTCGAATCTCCCTGAGCGCACTGTAATTACCAACTCCTTGGGTCATCCGGGCTCTCACACCTGTTTGAGGAGGGGAGTGGGGTCTCCCTAAGACTCAAAAAAAATAATCATGCTCGAGTTGTTAATAATGAAATCTTTTCCTACTAGAACTGTTCTTCCCAGTCTCGAACCAATGGCTTTGCAATTAACTTTATGTTTTAGGATCTTGTGCTTCATTGCTCGACACCAAATGGTGTCTCTACTACAGCTAATATCCCAGGTGTTTCTCATGACTAGTGCTTGGTTCCAATCCCTCATGGACTTGAGCCCAAGTCCACCGTTGTTCTTTTTGCTCGTAATCTTTTCCCAGGCATCCAATGAAGTGGCTCTTCCTTCCTTGTTGCCTCCCCAGATAAACTGCCGTATAGTCCCATCCATGCAGTCACATAAGTTCAGTGGTAGTGCAGCTATTTGCATGATGTAGGTTTGGATCGCTCCTAATGTGGCTTTAGCTAGGCAAACTCATCCTACGAATGACATGCATCTTGAAGACCATGCATTGATCCTGCTAGTAATACTGTCCAACACCTCTGCATAGGTCTCCTTGGTTACTATTCGATGAACAATGGGTACTCCTAAGTACCTGCTGAGGTCCATTGTTTTCTGGAAGCCACTCATGTGGCAGATTTCCTCTTTCACTAAGTTCTAGACGCTGTTGGTGAAGAAGACTCTGGTCTTTACAAAGGAGATCGCCTTCCCAGAGGCCAGTTCAAATTCTTTGAAACATTCTAATATAGCTTTGATGTTTTTTCTATCCGCCCTGGTGAACAATATAAGATCATCAGTAAAAGCTACATACGCCACCTTGATATTTCCCCCGGCCAACTTGATTGGAATCCACTCTTGTTTCTCCATCCTCTCCTCTATCATTTGTCTTAATCATTCTATGCACAGAACAAAGAGATGCGATGATAGTGGCTCACCTTGTCTGAGTCCTCTTGACGTTTTGAATGCGTTCGAGCTTTTACCATTCCAGTTGATCATGATTTGTCCTCCTGTCACTGAGTTCATGGTATACCTCACAATGTTCTCTGGTAGCCCGATCCTTACGAGTGCATCTTCAATGAAGCTCCAAGACATTCTGTCATGGACTTTCATGAGGTCTACTTTTATTGCCATGTTGTTGGCTGAATTTTTCCTTTTCATGGTGTGTATAATCTCCTGAACCAAAGCTATATTATCGGTGATCTTCCTCCCCGGGACAAAACTGCTTTGCGTAGGTGATATCCAGTCTGACATCCACCTTTTTAGGCATTCTACCACTATCTTGGTGCACAACTTGAGGCTCACGTTGTTCCGCGAGATGGGCCTCAGCTGGTTACATCTTTCTGGTTTTGGGCATTTGGGGATCAGTACTAAGGGCCCGTTTGGTTGGGCAGTAAATCAAGCCATGCGGTTGCAAGTACACGTGAGATCCAATTTCAAGCATTTGGTTGCATGTGGTTCCAACTGTAGGCTCTGATCTCCAAACCATGACATAAACACGATTAAAACTTAGCGGAAGACAAAAATCACGGGAAATTAAAACTTTTCAAGATAAGAACTTGGATCCATAAAACTTCTTTCATAAAGAGAGATAAACTGTTTACATCTCAGGATAATTACTTCTTGAGTAATTATATACATCAAGATACAAAATCTCAAGATCACTGAACAAAAGACTCCAAGACCTGAGAGTACAGAGGACACATAGGACTGACTCTAACTACACCACAAGGCAGGACAAATCTCCACCTGAGATTACTGCTGCCCCAGGTGCTACTGCTGTTGAGACTGGTCACCTGTAGGCTGGTTCCTTCGTCTCCGACGTCCACCTAAAAAGTTGAAGTCTACGGGGTGAGACAATTATACATAATTGTCCCAGCGAGAGTTATAACTCTTCACCAGAAGCTTTATTATAACATCAAAGAATATATTAAGCAGTAAGACCTTCAAAGTATTCTATAACAGTTGCAGGTATAACAAGATCTCTACAATTAGGAGATATGAAGAATATAAGCACTATTGCAATGTAACATCAATCAACTAACTTGGAGTTATCTCTAACAAGTTATACTACATGGTTGATTATGTTTTACAACAACATTATGCCCTATGGAGATGAGGCTTACCACTCATACTCCAACTGATCGCTGAGAAGTCACATCAGTATCATACATAGGTCATTAAGAGAGCCGGATTCTCATGACCTTCACCTTCCTCAGTCAGTAAGAGGATCACTTGTAGGACATCTCGTGTCTCTACTGCTATAGCTCACCAGGGTAAACTGGTCCTTCGCTATTCTAGAGTCACAGTGGCGTTTTGTACTCTCTTCGTCATCAGGAGGTTTCATGTTTACCTACCACTGATACAGATATCTATACTTTCTTCGTCATCAGGAGGTTTCATGTTTACCTACCACTGATACGGTATGGAATTATAGTGAAGGATGGATGGATTACACATCTACATCACTTTCCTACACTAGGATGTAAGGTTCTACACATCCATGTACCCCACATACTCAAAAGTATGTGCTCCAGGAGTTCCCTGAGGAAAACCTGTTTCACCATCACTTAATTTCTGACAATGATGGATCTATGATCAGGGCTCTACATTATACTTGATTAGTTAGGTACATTCAGTATTATTTAACATCATACATTGTTCTTCAAACAATAATAGTAGCATAACATCTATAAGAGAAGAATACTAAATGTAATATGCCTAACTCATATCAATCATCATTCCTCATTATCCTCATCACAAGTCACCTCTAAAGCATGACCTTGATGGTATTCATGGCTTTCACAGCTCATTATCATCATAGGATGCCATTGACAAGGCATCAAGTTACTTTACTTATTCATAAGGCTAACAACATGCCTTTAATGAATATAACATCAACATCCATACCTGGATATGATTACCTTCATATCAGAACCTGCATGGTTAGTACATCTGATAAGGGTAATACAACAATAAGGAATGTACTTCCTACTCTTGTCATAAGAGTTAAATCTCTAATTCTCATCCAATAGAGTTTAATACTCAAAAGCATGCCATTTCCCTTGAATTAGGGTTTACTACTCACATTACATGTCATTACCCTTGAATTAGGGTTTACTATTCACATCAAGGTGAATTAAACTCATAACATCATCATGTATGAGTAACATCTTCATTGATGCTCTTGGATTAGTTAAAGGTTCATCATTTATCATAATTAGGGTTTCTATGATCTCACACAGGTGGATCATACCCTGATTCTACTCATTCCTGTGCATTGGAGATGCTTCAATTGAGTTTCCACTTAAAAAGGGTACTTTCTCTCTCTAGAAGTACTTTCTCTCTCTAGAAGTACTTTCTCTCTCATCATAAGGTTAGGTGATGTCAACATCACCCTAGATCAGGTCGGATTAAGTCATCATAGGCTAACATGGCTAAAACATCATCATCATTTGATTAGGGTTTGAATTGAGCAAGATATAACTCAATTGGCCCTTCAGGGGTATTTTGGTAATTCACCCCATTGATCATCATCATGGTCCAAACCTTAGTCAATTAACCCCTTAATATCCTAGGTTGTCATTAGGGTTGAATTAGGGCAACATTGGACCATTTATATCATCAATTGATTGAAAGAAGTCAACTTGGAATTACATTGATTGATTTCAATCATTAACCATCAATTGAGTTGAGATCGGTTGAAAGTGTTGACCGTTTGCCCACTTTGACTTTCCAAGACCGTGAGCCTCCTTTTAACTTCAAGACCGCGAGCCCCCTTAGGCTTCAAGACCGCGAGCCCTCTCAAGTGGTTCAAGACCGCGAAGCCCTCTCATTGGTTCAAGTTGATGTTGAGACCGCGAAGAGACGTTGACCGTTTGCCCATCTTGACCTCAGGACCGCGAGGCCCTTCGCGGTATTGAGACCGTGAGCCTCCTCTCGGTCTTGAGACCGTGAGCCCCCTCACGGTCTTGAGACCGCGAGCCCTCTCACGGTCTTGAGACCGCGAGGCTCTCAAGGTCTCAACTGTTTGGTCCATCAACAAAATCAATAAAGCAATCGATGGTGTCAAACGATGTTGAAGCCCTCAAAAGGTTAAATCTATGTTGAACACCTATGGATTGGGTCAATTAAGGTTATGCTTAACAAATTGGTCATTCAATTGACCCTCAATTGTTGACCAATTAGGATTGAAATCGATTCAATTAGGGTCTATCAATGTTCACCCATCAACACTCAACAATGTGCATCAACACAAGGTTGAACCCTTCAATTGAGCTCCAATTGGGCCCAAACTTGGCCCAAACGGTCTTGAGGTCATGTGGGTGGACCCCACATGGTCTTGAGACCGTTTTCCCAAGCTTTCATTAAAATATAAGGTGATTTGATAGAGATTGAACCATGATTGGGTCACTAAATCAGTATTTTAATCAATTGATAACTTATTTGCAATTGGGTCCTCAATTGGTCAAAATACTTAACCCTAGACCTTCAAACGGTCTTGGGTGATTGTTCTCTCGGTCTTGAGACCGTTTGGATGAGTTCCAAATGGTCTTAAGACCGTTTGCCCATCCAATTTTGGATTCTAGTGCAAATTCATCAAGGTCTGACCCATTGAGTTGATGATCATGTCAATATTTTATTGCAATGTAATTTGGTGTAATTGTACCTTCAATTGGTCAACTAATCTTGACCCCAGACCTCCAAACGGTCATGGTTGATTGCCCTCGCGGTCTTGAGACCGTTTGGGTGACCCCTAAACGGTCTTGAGACCATTTAGGTCAATCAACCCTAAAAACCCTAATTAGGTCACCATAATTTCAGTACTGATTGCATCTAGGGTTAGCCCTAGTATTCACCCTTCAACTCTTAGCCCGTTTGGAATTAGACCATCAAACTTGGTGAGTTGTTAATTAACATTATTTTGAACAGTAATATCATACGGTCAACGCTTAGTCAACGACCTTACACGGTCTTGAGACCGTTTGCCCAAAAAGGCAATTTCAGACCGTTTGAAAATCAGGAATAAATTCAAATAACGTTGTTACTTAAAAAGGTCATATCTCCCGATTCCCTTGGAGTTAGCCTCCCAAATTTTGAGGGTAATTAGACTATATAATTAGGAACAGATTTCTTATACGGTCCACGCTCGGTCAACGGGGCCAAACGGTCGTGGAGACCGTTTGGCTTGTCGCGGTCTTGAGACCGTTTGCTCACCTCACGGTCTTGAGACCGAGAGAGCAAACTTTTGAGACCGTTTAAGGAGTGAAAAGCGGTGGGTTTTTCTTGGAAATCACGCCTTCATCTCCTAGCTCAAGAACAGTACAGATATCCCACGGGTTTGCTTGCAAAATAGCAAAGAACAGCAAAATACACGAAGGACTATCATCTAACCGCATATAAAAGATGTGTGTAGTAAAGCATGGGTTTAGAGTTATAAAACCCGCCTAAAGCTTGCTTCTTGAGCTCCAAGCTCTAATGGCGTCCTTGAGTTCCCACAGGTTGGCCAAGGTGAAAACTCCAAGGAAGGTCAAGAAAAGATGGCTAGAAAGATAGGATTTCGAGAGTTAGCCATGAAGCTGACCTTGAATTCGAGTTCTAACCATGGAATTAGGCAAGAAGAGGGGTTTAAACCTACCTTGCACCCCTTGGTCGTCCTCCTTAGCTCCAAGGCAGTCCTTGGTCGTCTTTGGTGAAATGAAACAGTAAGGGAACGAAGGGTATGTTCCCTTGCAACTAAGGGAAGGAGAGCTTATATACATGGGATAGGATTTTCAACATTAGTTCATAAGTTGTCCATAATTCCAACTAGGTCCCTCCTTCTTTACTTGATCGTCCCTTCCTCTTTATTCTAAGGACAAACCTTCTCTTAAGGTCTTAGAAAAGAAGGTAAAGGAGAGCAAGCTAATAATGAGGTACATACATAAAGTGATATTACACATATACCCTGATTATTTAATCACAAGGCATATCTCATAACTTGATAATTCAATTGAGGTGACTTCCTCATCATTTCTTATCTTAATGATGGCAAGAGTATAAAAAGATACATTAGATGACATATTTCACAATTTGTATCCCTTAATTTGGGTAAATTGCATTTTACCCCAAACTAGGGTTTCAAGCACCGGGATTGCTTCCACAGCTGCACCTTGGTGCCCTAGCTTGGGAAATCCCTCAAACTTTACCAAAAAGATTCTCATGATGTCTCAACATCAGAGGAACATCTCAACATGTGCAAATTGCAAGCTAACCCTTTTTAACTGGGTAAATTGCACATAGGTCCCTGTATATCAAAACAATGCTACAACTTTAAATAAAAAGGAGCAAATACTGAAATACATGTTTCTGGGAAACTTAATTACATGCTCAGAGTTAATCACAAGGATTTAATTACATATTTAGGCAAAATACCTAGGGTTAATTCATAACCCAGGTCAGGGATGTTACAAATTATCCACCCCTTACAAGGATTTCGTCCCCGAAATCGATAAAACATACTTTAAGAGAAAAGGGCAGGATACTTCCTTCTTATCTCATCCTCTAACTCCCATGTAGCTTCTTCAACACCACGATGGTTCCAGAGGACTTTCACAAGACTTATATCTTTCTTCTTTAACTTTTTAATTCTTTTATCAAGGATTGACACTGGTCCCTCCTCATAGGATATGTCATCATTCAATTCTACCTCCATAGGTTGTAGAACTGACTCGGTGTCTGGGTGACATTTCTTCAACATAGAAATGTGAAACACAGGATGTAACCTTTGTAACTCAGGTGGTAGCTCTAGTCTATATGCTACCTTTCCTATCCGTTCAATGATTGGATAAGGCCCCATATACCTAGGAGCTAACTTCCCCTTTCTTCCAAAATGAAGGACCCCTTTCCAAGGTGAGACCTTGAGATACACTCTGTCTCCAACCTGGAACTCTAAAGGTCTACGACGTTTATCAGCATAAGATTTTTGCCTATCCTGAGCAGTCTTAATCTTATGTTGTATTACTTTAATCTTTTCTGTGGTTTGCTGCACAAGGTCAGGACCTAACAACTGATGCTCACCAGTTTCAAACCAACACAAAGGTGATCTACAACGTCTACCATATAAGGCTTCATAAGGTGCCATATCAATACTATGCTGATAGCTATTGTTATAGGCAAACTCTATCAAGCTTAGGTGTAGATTCCAACTTCCGGTGAACTGAAGAACACATGCTCGCAACAGGTCTTCTAAGGTTTGTATGGTCCTTTCCAACTGTCCATCAGTCTGTGGATGAAAGGCCGTACTAAACCTCAGCTTAGTGCCTAAGGCTTTGTGCAACTGTTCCCAAAAATGACTGGTAAACTGAGGACCTCTGTCAGAAACTATTGTGACAGGAACTCCGTGCAAACGCACTATCTCTTGAACATACATCTCTGATAACCTTTCAGCAAAATAGGTTGTTTTGACAGCTAAGAAATGTGCTGTATTAGTCAACCTATCAACAATTACCCAAATGGAATCATGTCCTTTGCTTGTCCTGGGTAGGCCAACAACAAAGTCCATGGTCACATGGTCCCACTTCCACTGTGGTATGGGTAAAGGTTGCATTGTACCTGCAGGCTTCTGGTGTTCAACTTTAACTTGCTGACACACGGAACACCTCAGAACAAACTCTGCAACGTTCTTCTTCATCCCAGGCCACCAATACAGATCTTTCAAATTTCGATACATCTTGGTGCTCCGTGGATGCATAGCATACATGGAAGAATGGGCTTCTTCCAAGACTAACTTTCTCAAGTTGTCCACATCTGGCACTATCATCCTTTCATTATAACAAGCTACTTGATCTTCTGAGTCATGAAACCCGTCTTGCTTCTCATTTCCATATTCAGATCTTATATGTTGGACTGCAGCATCACCTAGCTGTGCCTCTTTAATCTGCTCCCTTAGGGTAGGTTTAATATGCATCTCAGCTAACAAACCGACTAACAATGACACTTTCAACTATACATTGTCTTGCCTTAAAGAGATAAGCATATCTCTTCTAGAGCATACTAAAGAGTTTAGTTGTGCTCTATACATGGTTGATGTTGCTGATTTCCTACTCAAGGCATCTGCAACAATATTGGCCTTGCCTGGATGGTAATCAATTGTACAGTCGTAGTCCTTGATTAATTCCATCCAGCGACGTTGCCTCATGTTGAGCTCATGTTGAGAGAAGATATACTTAAGGTTTTTGTGGTCTGTGAAGATCTGGAATGTTTCTCCATAGAGATAGTGCCTCCAGATCTTCAAAGCATGAACCACAGCAGCTAACTCCAGATCGTGTGTTGGATAATTCTCCTCGTGTTTCTTAAGCTGTCGGGAAGCAAAAGAAATCACTTGTTTATCCTGCATCAACACACATCCTAGTCCGTTCTTGGAAGAATCACAGAAAACTATATATCCTTTTCCTTGTTCAGGTAGCACTAACACAGGTGCACTTGTCAACCTCTCCTTCAGCAACTGGAAAGATTGTTGACACTTATCACTCTAAGAAAAAGGAACATCTTTCCGGGTTAACTTGGTCAAAGGTAAAGCTATAGAACTAAAGTTCTTAATGAACCTTCGATAATAGCCAGCTAACCCCAAGAAACTTCGAATTTCCGTAGGTGTCTTTGGTTGTTCCCATTGTAGAACAGATTCTACCTTTGTAGGGTCAACACGAATTCCTGAGGCGGATATTACATGTCCAAGAAAAGATACCTCCGACAGCCAGAACTCACATTTGCTAAACTTAGCATACAGCTTATGTTCTCTTAGCAAAGTCAAAGCTTGGCGAAGATGCTGCTCATGCTGCTGAGCATCCTTACTATAAATCAGAATGTCATCTATGAAGACGAAAACACACTGATCAAGGAAAGGTCGAAAAACTCTATTCATGAGTTCCATAAATGCAGCCGGTGCATTGGTTAGTCCAAACGACATAACCATGAACTCATAGTGACCATATCTTGTCCTAAAGGCAGACTTGGATATGTCACTATCCTTAATACGGAGTTGGTGATATCCAGACCTCATCTCTATTTTTGAAAAGACTGTTGCACCACGCAACTGGTCAAAGAGATCATCAATCCTCGGCAGAGGATACTTATTCTTTATTGTTACTTTATTGAGTTGTCTGTAATCAATGCACAACCGCATTGACCCATCTTTCTTTTTAACAAACAAGACCGGAGCACCCCAAGGTGAAGTACTCGGTCGGATAAAACCTCTCTCAAGTAGCTCTTGAAGCTGTTTCTTGAGTTCTGCCATCTCGGCAGGCGCCATTCTATACGGAGTTTGAGCTATGGGTTTCGTATCTGGGATCAAATTAATTTCAAAATCAATCTCCCGAGGTGGTGGTATACCAGGAAGTTCTTCAGGAAACACCTCCTCGAATTCCCCTGCTATGGGAACTTCAGCAGGATTGGTCCTTTCCTTGGTAACATCTACCACATGGGCTAAAAATGTGTAACATCCTTGCCTCAACAGCTTATCAGCAACCATAGCTGACACAAGGCAGGTGGGCAGAATCTTTCTTTCACCTTGAAAGATCCATGTGTTTCTTTCATCAGCAAACACAGCCAACTTGGACTCACAATCCAAGACAACTCTATACCTTTCTAAGGTATCCATCCCAAGGATTATATCAAATCCCTGCATATCAAGTGGTATAAGATCCACTTGAATGCGATGGTCAGAAAAGAAAAGGATGCAGGAAGAACATACCTCCTGCAAAACGGCAGACCCACTCAACGGAGTCTCTAACAACAAACTATCTGCTCTATGACTAACAGTCACATTGCAGTTACGAATCATTTCATGAGTGATGAAAGAGTGCGTAGCACCCGGATCAATCAGAACGGATACAACACATGATGTAGACATATCAGAATATAAAAATTTCATCTGACCTGCCACTACCCGTGGATTGACCACTGCCTCAGGTGGGTTCATAGCATAGAATCTTGCAGTCGCCTGGTGTTGAGGTGGTGCTGATGATCCAGCTTGAGACGCTTGTCCACGTCCTCGAGCTACTCCTTGATGTTGTCTATTCTGAGATCCCTGTTGATTCTGTCTCGGGGTTTGTTGTGTCACACCGACAGGCCTAGAACGGAAATCCTTCATCAAGTGTCCCACCTTACCACAGTTGTAGCAACTCTTCTCCTGTTGCTGTGGTCTGGGTGGTCCAGTAACTGACACTGATGCAGAACTGTGCGTCCCTTGAAGCGGTTGACTCCGTCCTCTACCTCTGCTTGGTGTCCATTGAGTTTGAAAACTCGATCTGGGTGGTGGAGTGTTAGGTGCAGAGAATCTAGGTTTCTTAGAATCCCTAGATGAAGAACCCTGGAACTGTGGATATCTTTTATGGGTTTGTCTTTTCTCGACCACAGATCTCTCTATCCTTCGGACTGACTCAACGAAGGTAGAGAATCTCTCTCTGTTTTCTAAGGCAGACACAGGGGTTGACATATCAGAATTCAAACCCTTTTCGAATCTTCTGAGTCTTTCCTCGTCCGTAGCAGCCATGTGCGGACAGAACCGCAACAACTCCATGAACTTAGATTCATACTCACTAATGTTCATCATACCCTACCTTAGTTTCTCAAACTGAGAGATCTTCTCATCTAGGAAGGTCTTTGGAAAATATCTATTGATAAATTCCCGACGAAACTCTTCCCATGAGAACTCTACTCCAGGTCTCTTCTGCTCTTCCATGTTCCACCAGTGACCTGCACTGCCTTTGAGAAGATAGACAACATGTCTAACCTTCTCAGCTTCCGGAATCATAAGAATCCTGATAGCCTTCTCCAACTCTGTCAACCATAAGTCAGCATCTGCAGGGTCAACAGTTCCGTGGTACTCGGTAGCTCCGACACGGCGAAGTCGTTCGAACGTCTTACCGATACCTTGTGCTTCATGCTGGACAGGTGCCCTAGGTGCAGGAATGGGCATCCTATCGGTTATGTGTGTCATGGCAGTCATGAACTGCCCGAACATCATCTGTATAGCTGGATCACTCATGTCAGCTGGGTCGAATTGGGGTGGCTCTCTTGGCGACTCAGGTGCAGGTGGTTCTATTCTCGGAACTCTTGCACCGCCTCGAGGTGCACTAGCACTACTCCCTGCCACGTGCTCATCATGATGTTCTGACATTCTTATGTATCTTCTTCTCCTGAGGAGCAGAAGATTCTATTAGATGAGGAAGGAGTACTAAAGGTAGACTCGACATCCTAAGTCCTATGCCTCTGTAGACTCAACTGAACCTGGAGCTCTGATACCACTAGTTGTAGGCTCTGATCTCCAAACCATGACTTAAACACGATTAAAACTTAGTGGAAGACAAAAATCACGGGAAATTCAAACTTTTCGAGATAAGAACTTGGATCCATAAAACTTCTTTCATAAAGAGAGATAAACTGTTTACATCTCAGGATAACTACTTCTTGAGTAATTATATACATCAAGATACAAAATCTCAAGATCACTGATCAAAAGACTCCAAGACCTGAGAGTACAGAGGACACATAGGACTGACTCTAACTACACCACAAGGCAGGACAAATCTCCACCTGAGATTACTGCTGCCCCAGGTGCTGCTGCTGTTGAGACTGGTCACCTGTAGGCTGGTTCCTTCGTCTCCGACGTCCACCTAAAAAGTTGAAGTCTACGGGGTGAGACAATTATACATAATTGTCCCAGCGAGAGTTATAACTCTTCGCCAGAAGCTTTATTATAACATCAAAGAATATATTAAGCAGTAAGACCTTCAAAGTATTCTATAACAGTTGCAGGTATAACAAGATCTCTATAATTAGGAGATATGAAGAATATAAGCACTATTGCAATCTAACATCAATCAACTAACTTGGAGTTATCTCTAACAATTTATACTACATGGTTGATTATGTTTTACAACAACATTATGCCCTGTGGAGATGAGGCTTACCACTCATACTCCAACTGATCGCTGAGAAGTCACATCAGTATCATACATAGGTCATTAAGAGAGCCGGATTCTCATGACCTTCACCTTCCTCAGTCAGTAAGAGGATCACTTGTAGGACATCTCGTGTCTCTACTGCTATAGCTCACCAGGGTAAACTGGTCCTTCGCTATTCTAGAGTCACAGTGGCATTCTGTACTCTCTTCGTCATCAGGAGGTTTCATGTTTACCTACCACTGATACGGATATCTATACTTTCTTCGTCATCAGGAGGTTTCATGTTTACCTACCACTGATACGGTATGGAATTATAGTGAAGGATGGATGGATTACACATCTACATCACTTTCCTACACTAGGATGTAAGGTTCTACACATCCATGTACCCCACATACTCAAAAGTATGTGCTCCAGGAGTTCCCTGAGGAAAACCTGTTTCACCATCACTTAATCTCTGACAATGATGGATCTATGATCAGGGCTCTACATTATACTTGATTAGTTAGGTACATTCAGTATTCTTTAACATCATACATTGTTCTTCAACCAATAACAGTAGCATAACAGCTATAAGAGAAGAATACTAAATGTAATATGCCTAACTCATATCAATCATCATTCCTCATTATCCTCATCACAAGTCACCTCTAAAGCATGACCTTGATGGTATTCATGGCTTTCACAGCTCATTATCATCATAGGATGCCATTGACAAGGCATCAAGTTACTTTACTTATTCATAAGGCTAACAACATGCCTTTAATGAATTTAACATCAACATCCATACCTGGATATGATTACCTTCATATCAGAACCTGCATGGTTAGTACATCTGATAAGGGTAATACAACAATAAGGAATGTACTTCCTACTCTTGTCATAAGAGTTAAATCTCTAATTCTCATCCAATAGAGTTTAATACTCAAAAGCATGCCATTTCCCTTGAATTAGGGTTTACTACTCACATTACATGTCATTACCCTTGAATTAGGGTTTACTATTCACATCAAGGTGAATTAAACTCATAACATCATCATGTATGAGTAACATCTTCATTGATGCTCTTGGATTAGTTAAAGGTTCATCATTTATCATAATTAGGGTTTCTATGATCTCACATAGGTGGATCATACCCTGATTATGCTCATTCCTGTGCATTGGAGATGCTTCAATTGAGTTTCCACTTAAAAAGGGTACTTTCTCTCTCTAGAAGTACTTTCTCTCTCTAGAAGTACTTTCTCTCTCATCATAAGGTTAGGTGATGTCAACATCACCCTAGATCAGGTCGGATTAAGTCATCATAGGCTAACATGGCTAAAACATCATCATCATGTGATTAGGGTTTGAATTGAGCAAGATATAACTCAATTGGCCCTTCAGGGGTATTTTGGTAATTCACCCCATTGATCATCATCATGGTCCAAACCTTAGTCAATTAACCCCTTAATATCCTAGGTTGTCATTAGGGTTCGATTAGGGCAACATTGGACCATTTATATCATCAATTGATTGAAAGAAGTCAACTTGGAATTACATTGATTGATTTCAATCATTAACCATCAATTGAGTTGAGATCGGTTGAAAGTGTTGACCGTTTGCCCACTTTGACTTTCCAAGACCGTGAGCCTCCTTTTAACTTCAAGACCGCGAGCCCCCTTAGGCTTCAAGACCGCGAGCCCTCTCAAGTGGTTCAAGACCGCGAAGCCCTCTCATTGGTTCAAGTTGATGTTGAGACCGCGAAGAGACGTTGACCGTTTGCCCATCTTGACCTCAGGACCGCGAGGCCCTTCGCGGTCTTGAGACCGTGAGCCTCCTCTCGGTCTTGAGACCATGAGCCCCCTCACGGTCTTGAGACCGCGAGCCCTCTCACGGTCTTGAGACCGTGAGGCTCTCAAGGTCTCAACTGTTTGGTCCATCAACAAAATCAATAAAGCAATCGATGGTGTCAAACGATGTTGAAGCCCTCAAAAGGTTAAAGCTATGTTGACCACCTATGGATTGGGTCAATTAAGTTTATGCTTAACCAATTGGTCATTCAATTGACCCTCAATTGTTGACCAATTAGGATTGAAATCGATTCAATTAGGGTCTATCAATGTTCACCCATCAACACTCAACAATGTGCATCAACACAAGGTTGAACCCTTCAATTGAGCTCCAATTGGGCCCAAACTTGGCCCAAACGGTCTTGAGGTCATGTGGGTGGACCCCACATGGTCTTGAGACCGTTTGCCTAAGATTTCATTAAAATCTAAGGTGATTTGATAGAGATTGAACCATGATTGGGTCACTAAATCAGTATTTTAATCAATTGATAACTTATTTGCAATTGGGTCCTCAATTGGTCAAAATACTTAACCCTAGACCTTCAAACGGTCTTGGGTGATTGTCCTCTCGGTCTTGAGACCGTTTGGATGAGTTCCAAACGGTCTTAAGACCGTTTGCCCATCCAATTTTGGATTCTAGTGCAAATTCATCAAGGTCTGACCCATTGAGTTGATGATCATGTCAATATTTTATTGCAATGTAATTTGGTGTAATTGTACCTTCAATTGGTCAACTAATCTTGACCCCAGACCTCCAAACGGTCATGGTTGATTGCCCTCGCGGTCTTGAGACCGTTTGGGTGACCCCTAAATGGTCTTGAGACCGTTTAGGTCAATCAACCCTAAAAACCCTAATTAGGTCACCATAATTTCAGTACTGATTTCATCTAGGGTTAGCCCTAGTATTCACCCTTCAACTCTTAGCCCGTTTGGAATTAGACCATCAAACTTGGTGAGTTGTTAATTAACATTATTTTGAACAGTAATATCATACGGTCAACGCTTAGTCAACGACCTTACATGGTCTTGAGACCGTTTTCCCAAAACGGCAATTTCAGACCGTTTGAAAATCAGGAATAAATTCAAATAAAGTTGTTACTTAAAAAGGTTATATCTCCCGATTCCCTTGGAGTTAGCCTCCCAAATTTTGAGGGTAATTAGCCTACATAATTAGGAACAGATTTCTTATACGGTCCACGCTCGGTAAACGGGGCCAAACGGTCTTGGAGACCGTTTTCCCTTTCGCGGTCTCGAGACCGTTTGCTCACCTCACAGTCTTGAGACCGAGAGAGCAAACTTTTGAGACCGTTTAAGGAAGTGAAAAGCGGTGCATTTTTCTTGGAAATCACGCCTTCATCTCCTAGATCAAGAACAGTACAGATATCCCACGGGTTTGCTTGCAAAATAGCAAAGAACAGCAAAATACATGAAGGACTATCATCTAACCGCATATAAAAGATGTGTGTAGTAAAGCATGGGTTTAGAGTTATAAAACCTGCCTAAAGCTTGCTTCTTGAGCTCCAAGCTCTAATGGCGTCCTAGAGTTCCCACAGGTTGGCCAAGGTGAAAACTCCAAGGAAGGTCAAGAAAAGATGGCTAGAAAGATAGGATTTCGAGAGTTAGCCATGAAGCTGACCTTGAATTCGAGTTCTAACCATGGAATTAGGCAAGAAGAGGGGTTTAAACCTACGTTGCACCCCTTGGTCGTCCTCCTTAGCTCCAAGGCAGTCCTTGGTCATCTTTGGTGAAATGAAACAGTAAGGGAATGAAGGGTAAGTTCCCTTGCAACTAAGGGAAGGAGAGCTTATATACATGGGATAGGATTTTCAACATTAGTTCATAAGTTGTCCATGATTCCAACTAGGTCCCTCCTTCTTTACTTGATCGTCCCTTCCTATTTATTCTAAGGAAAAACCTTCTCTTAAGGTCTTAGAAAATAAGGTAAAGGAGAGCAAGCTAATAATGAGGTACATACATAAAGAGATATTACACATATACCCTGATTATTTAATCACAAGGCATATCTCATAACTTGATAATTCAATTGAGGTGACTTCCTCATCATTTCTTATCTTAATGATGGCAAGAGTCTAAAAAGATACATTAGATGACATATTTCACAATTTGTATCCTTTAATTTGGGTAAATTGCATTTTACCCCAAACTAGGGTTTCAAGCACTGGGATTGCTTCCACAGCTGCACCTTGGTGCCCTAGCTTGGGAAATCCCTCAAACTTTACCAAAAAGATTCTCATGATGTCTCAACATCAGAGGAACATATCAACATGTGCAAATTGCAAGCTAACTTCTTTTTAACTGGGTAAATTGCACATAGGTCCCTGTATATCAAAACAATGCTACAACTTTAAATAAAAAGGAGCAAATATTGAAATACATGTTTCTGGGAAACTTAATTACATGCTCAGAGTTAATCACAAAGATTTAATTACATATTTAGGCAAAATACCTAGGGTTAACTCATAACCCAGGTCAGGGATGTTACACCAACCCATAGAGTGGAACAAACTACCAATTAATTTTTAGCCTCATGCAAAATAGGGAAAATGGACCGCACCCTTTTTGGGGGCGGTTCCATTTCACAAATCTCTTACGTCACCTTGGCACGTCGTTAATCAAATGAAATGTCAGCTGTAGACGTCATTATCCTTGATAAACAATGTGCTACCAAACGTTTACAAGTGAACTTGACTACTTCAATTTATTTAGAACCAAACGAAATTAATTGAGCTCCAAATCATCGTCTTTGTTTTCCTGACTTACAAGTCCAGGTGTTGGTTGGTTCCATGTCCAACCAAACTAGCCCTAAGGTTGTGTCACACATGCCTTCTGGTAGCACAGCCCCAGTTATTACATTGTGGGCCATGGTCTGTACTGAAGTTTTCATAATGTCCCAACTCTTTTGCATAAATAACGTTGACACCCCGTCTGGTCCTATAGCTTTCCATGGATCCATGATTTGCAACAACTTTCGAATCTCTACTTTAGTTGGTACTCGAGCAATGACTTATGTTTGATCTGTCGTGAGTTGTTGAAACCTGGATGGTACCTCGTCGGCCATCGCTCGACCACCAGTCTGTGGTACAGAAAGGATACTTTGGATATATTTCGTTACATGCTGCATCAATTGGTCCTCGTCTTCGATCCACTCACCAGATGGGTTTCTGAGCATTTTGATGTTGTTCCTTCTCTTTCTCTGATTGACATAGGCATGATAAAATTTAGTGTTGTCGTCACCCTCTTTCAGCCAATTGATAGGATAAAATTGGAGGTTCTAGAGGTTTGTTGGTACAATTGTAGGTATAACTAACGTTGACACATCAGATAAAAGAGGGAAAGAAAGATGACATGGTAATTCAATATATCTGACTAGTGTTGTGTAGCAAGAAGCATGTGGGTTTTATCAGACATATGATGTGACAATTTCATTTCACAATTGGATGGCGGTCTGCGATATAAGTGGTTGAAAATCATACTTGAGGAGGAGCATTCCTCAATGTACAATATGCATCCTTGAGGTACATAGATGTATCATTATGTAAAGCATTTGTATTGGTGGACAGCTATGAAGCCTGATGTGGAAGAATTTTTGGTAAGGTTCCCAATTTGTCTGTACGTTAAGGTAGATGATAGAAAACCTACATGATCATTGAAATCATTGCCTATTCCATAGTGGAGGGGGGATCATGTTACATGAATTTCATGGTTGGTCCTCCAAGGATAGGCAACGGATATTGTCCCACATGCATAGTTTTTTACCATTTGACAAAGTGAGAACACTTCAAACCATTCAAGGCTACCTACACCATTAAGTTGGGACATATACATATTGATAAGATAGTTTGTTTGCATTTTTATAACTAATATAGTGTTAGATAGAGGGCAACACTTTACTATAATGGTAGCATTATATCAACATGGAGTTTTTTGGGAGTCAGTTGAGGTTCAAGACAACTTCCCCCCATAGAATGATGGTTAGTATGTGAGTGCAATACATACTTTAGAAGATGTTCTGAGATCTTGTGTGCTTCAATTTCTTGTCTATTGGGACGCCAAACCGAGTTTAGTAGAGTTTCCTACAATAATAGTTGCTAGAGATATTGATGAGTGCATATTCATCCATTTGTTTTACATCATTTAGGTCATTGGTTTATGACTTTTTGTTTTTTCTCAATTTTAGGAACTAATAGAAATTTCATCGCTTTTGTGTCCGCAATTAGATTTCCTATATTTTTTATCACATTTTTTAGGTTTATGTTCATTATCAATCCTTAACCCCAGTCCAAGAATGCACTCAATTTCTGAAATAAATATGAAGATCAAGAAGATATATTCTGCATCCCAAAAGACCAATCATTGACTCACCCCCTCTCATCAATCGACTTAGTAGTATATTGGAAGAAGATGCAATTGCCAACTTCTAGAATGATAATCAATTTGCTTGACTCAACCCTATTAAGGAATGCACATTTTTCATGATGAAAATGATTGACTCGCCTCAAATTGGTCGAATGGGTTTCCTTTAAGCTGAAGCATCAAGTCAAATAGTCAAACATCCTTTGACTAAAAATTACACAACATTTGAGAAAATAAACTAACTAGTCACCCAGTCGATTGACTGACACACCAACTTAAGGATGAGTGCAAAATAAAGACATCTCATTTTCTAACAACCCCTCTATCATCTCAGAACCCTGTCTGGGAGAACAAAGCAAGGAAAGGAGAGGTCGAGTCTGCAAGTTCTTATTAACATGGTTTCCTTTCTTCCAATCCTTATTCTTCCTTCTATGAGTGATATAGAGTAGATCTTCTACTTATGGGACATGGGGAATATCCCCATGAGCTCGTATTTAGTATCAACATACTTTGATTCCATTAAGTAGATAAAAGATGTGTCTTGATTCATTTCAAAATGTGAATTATGAATTGATCATTTATTCTTCATGACTATTATGTACATGATGATGGGACCCCTGATTTATGCACCAAAACATCAAATGAGGCTCATAAGTTCCCTGATGAGACCCTAGATAATAATTTGTTGACTGATTGAACCATGACCCATAGAATACCGAGACCCTAGGTCTATTGATAGCTTGATCCGTGAGATGTCTATGAAAGGAGTATATCTACATGATCCTAATGTATAATTTATTTAAAAAGGAATTAAAAGTGCTAATTTAAATGTGAAGGTTCATGGTAGTGAATCTCGAGCTTCCAACAATTCCCATTAGCTGAAAATAATATGGATTGATTCTCTTCACTCTTTCTTACTTTCTTGTTTAGTTTTAATTCTCTTGATAACTTAGTTTCCACTTTTGCCAATTTTCTTGTGTAGCTTTTCACTTGTGATAAGTTAGATTCCATTTTTTCCAATTTAATTTCTTGTTTTTTGCTTGTGGTAACTTAGTTTCACATTTGCAAATTTACTTTCTTTTTTACTTTTGATAACTTAGTTTAACTTTTCCAATTTACTTTTTGTTTAGTTTCCTTTTGGTAATTGAGTTTACTTCTACAAGTTTATTTTGTTGTTTTAGTTTAATCACACTTTCAATTTGGGAATTTAATTTTTGTTTGCATTTGGTTTGGATTAACAATTAATAATTTTGTAATTTTGGACCAATACCTTCTATATTGAAATGAATTTGCTTGGTTACAAGTTGTTGATAACTATTAAAGGTTAAACTCTAGTATTTTCCCCCATTGTATTTTTTTGCGTTCATGATGAAACATCGAATCTTATCACCGTTACTGGGGACGATGACGTTAATTTTAAACCAATTTTCTTTTCTTAATATATTTTTAGATTCATTCTTATCTTCTAAAAATCTACTTTTCCAATAATGAGCTTTTTCTCACGTATGAAACAACATATGTGATGCTCTAGAAGCATTGCCAATACAACATTCTCTTTTATTCCTGATATTGATAGGACCTTCCATTGTGTTAACTGAACCCATCATATCAGGATGGATCAACATGAGGAGATCAACCAATAGATAGAGCAGGACTTAGACAAACAAAGAGAGGTCGTGACAGCCGAATCAAAAGCTGCCTCCATCGCCAAGTAAGAAGCTCGAGTCACTTCCCTTTATATAGAAGAACAACATAAGCAACTTAAGGACTTTTAATTTCCCTCCACCACTGATGTACTAAATCCTATGGTTCCCCCTGCTATCACTGCTCCTCAATTTGAGATCCGCACATAGTGGATCACCATACTTCAAGGAAACCCTTCCGCTGGGAGGATGGGAGAAAATTGTGAAGACAACCTTCAACGCTTCACCGACCTATGTGCCTTGTACAAAATGCCAAGTTTTTCAGATGACACCCTCAAACTATGAATTTTCAAGTATTCCATGTCTGATATGGACAATAACTAGTATAAATCTAAGAAAGGTGATTGAATCACCACTTTGCATGCTCTCTAGACAAAGTTCCCAGAAAAGAACTATCCTCCATCCCTCACATACCAAACTTGGGGGAAAATCACCCAATTTCTTTTTTTTTTTGGTGCACGTAGGGTGTTGCCTCTTTACTATTTCAAAAAAACACGGGTACAAGACTGTAGCCAAAAGGGAAAAAGAAAACAAGCTGTACAGAAAGCAGAAAAAACTAGCTACTCAAAGCTTTAATGTCGTCTAAACAGACCTCCCAGAGTTTCCAACTATCTGTGCAAATACCCCTGAAAGTCCTCGTATTCCTTTCTTTCCAGATCACATGTATAATGACACAGGCCGCAATCTTTTCATTTCCTTTAAGGTTAAGTAAATCTGTAAAGGATTCAAGGACCAACGGTCTGCTACTATACCTCCTCCAGTGAGCCCAAAAAACAGCCGCAAAACTACAACCAAAGAAAAGATGAGCTGCATCCTCTTCACAAGCACAACAAAGAACACATCTGGATGCCAGCTGAAAGCCTAATCTTTTGAGGTAATCAGTAGTCGAGATCCTCCCAAGGAAGCATTTCCACAACAACATAGAGAATCTTCTCGGCATATTTCTCCAAATCCAATGCCCCCACTGAACCTTTTGATGTTTCTTTCGAACCATACTCCAACAATCTTTCAGCTTGCACGACTTCTGTAACCCAAACAGAATTTGGTCATCCTCACCATCATGAATAGGCATATCCTTCACTAAGTCATTCAACAGAAAGGAACCACGAAAAGACGGTATGTTCCACCTTCCATCTTTCAGACAGGCTTCAACTTTGCAATTTAAACCAAGCCCCATTCTAAACATAAAATCAGGATTAACCAACTCAATGATCTTCTTTTTGCCCCTAAGCCACGGATCTCTCCAAAACAGAAACTTCTTTCCATTACCCAAGCTAAAAACGATTTCTTCTAAAAGAACATTTCTTAGCTCAAGCATCCTCCTCCACAGCCATGCATTAGAGGCTCTAGAGCTTACAGACCAAATCGATTCCTCCTTGATGTATCTACCATTAATCCATCTTACCCATAAACTCTCCTTCTCCGTAGCAATGTCCCAAAGATTCCTTATCAGACCAGCTTTAGACCATTCATCAATGCGTCTTATACCTAGGCCACCCTCGTCTTTAGGCCTACAAATAGAATCCCAAGCCACAGTATGCAAATGTTTCTTTTCATCCGTATCTCTCCATAGAAAATCTCTCATAATCTTCTCAAGATGATTAACAACAGACTTCGGAAGGGGGAAAGCAGAAGTCCAAAAGATAATGTAGGAAGATAAAGTTGAAATAATCAGCTCCACTCTACCGGCTTGAGAGAGCAGCTTTCCTTTCCAAGCGTCCAGCTTTGAAAGGAATTTATCAACAATAGGCCTGCACATCTCCTTCGTAAGCCTCCCAGTAAACAATGGCACTCCCAAATAACGGACAGGCAGAACACCAATCTCCATGTTTAGAATACTACTCAGCTCCTCATCAGTAGCATGCTTGCTTGTAAAAATATGGCTTTTCTTATTGTTCAAACGCAAACCAGAAACACTGAAGAAAGTATCAAGAATATCTTTCACACACAAAGCATTCCTTCTATCAGCTCGAGCAAACAATAATAAATCATCAGCAAAGATAATATGGGACACATCCACAGTACCAGCAGAAATAGGACACCACCTATCCTTCCTCAATTCAGAGTTAATAATAGACGTCAACCCCTGCATAGCAATGACAAAAAGCATGGGAGAGAGGGGGTCGCCCTGTCTCACTCCATTAGTAGCCATAAACTCCTGAGTAGGAACCCCATTCACCATAACTCTATAAGTAGCAGTAGCAAAGGACTCCTGAATCCAATACAGCCAGCACACAGGAAAACCCATTTTACTCATCAAGAAGAGGATATAATCTCTCCTCACAGAATCATATGCTTTGGCAAGATCAACTTTCACACACATAAGACTTTGAGAGCCTCCAAAGGTACTAAGAACTTCATTCGCCAATAAAATCGCATCACCAATATTCCTACCCTTCACAAACGCCACTTGGTTAACATCAATAATCTTGGGCAGAACCAAGGCAAGACGATTAGCCAGAATCTTTGCAATAACTTTGTAAATCGTATTACATAAAGAAATCGGTCGAAAATCCTTGAGATTGATAGCACCCTGAATCTTGGGAATCAAAGTAATGATCGTACTATTGCATTCCTTGAGAAGTCTACCAGACTTGAAGAAATAAAGGATAGCACTAACAATCTCATCCCCCACCACACTCCACATCTCCTTAAAAAAGAGTGCGTTAAAGCCATCAGGCCCTGGGGCTTTATCATTACTCAATTTCAGAAACACCTCTTCAACCTCCTTTCTCTTCACTTCCCCACACAGGAGATTAAAGCTATCATCATCAATCTTCGGCAGCACCCATTCCTCTCTCCAATCAACAATGTCCATAGCTGTTCCATTATAGAGGCTATAATAGAAATTCTTGATATTTCACCTAATATCATCAGACTCGTAAGTCTTGTTGCCCACATCATCAATGAGAACATTTATATTATTACAGATTCTTCTAGTTTTCATCGAGGCATAAAAGAAGGCAGAGTTTTTATCACCTTCCTTTAGCCATTGGACCCTGCTTTTCTGACGTAACAAGCTTTCTTCATCGCATAGAGCCTTAACAGTATCGTCCCTTAAACCAACCAGCTTTCTTTGTAAAACAGCATTACTCGGATCAGCATCAACAGCCCTTTGTAACTCAAACAGCTCGCTTTCCAGCTCTCTAGCCTTAGAGAAGAAATTACCAACAACTTCTTTATTCCATTTCCTCAAAGCACATGCCACACCAAACAACTTCCTGTAAACAACATACATAGGAGTCCCAACCACATCAACATTTTGCCAGGCCTCAGTAACCACTTTCTTAAAAGAGTCTTGCTTCGTCCACGCATTAATAAAGTGAATATTGGAACCTCCTTTCTTCTTTGTCCCTAGTCTGAGCATGAGAATTTTATGATCACTAACCACAGCAGGGACCACTTCACCCCAACAACAAGGAAAGGCAGACAGAAAATTAATATTAGTAAAGATACGATCAATCTTGGAGAAAGTGCTCACACCTCTTCTGCTATGACTATCCCAAGTGAAATAGAAGCCTTTGGTTTGCATCTCAATTAAGTCCACATCAGCAATAGCTTTATTGAAGTCCATCATGCTTCGAGAAGAAGGTGGTTGTTTACCGGACTTTTCCCTAGAAAGCCTAACGGCATTAAAATCACCAACAACACACCAAAGAACAGGATTCCTGTTCTTAATACAACCAAGAGACTTCCATAAGGTACGATCAGCATCAGGATTAGCACCATAAACAGCAGTTAAATCAAACTTCAGGAGGTCCTTAGATAATCTACAATGGATGCACTGCTCATTACACAGAATCACCTCAATATCCATATCCCTGTCTTCCCAAACAATAAGAATGCGGGTATACAGGTACAAGTCAGAGTTATCCAGAAACTTAGCATTGGACCAAATACTATCAACAAAATCTTTCACATCTTTCTTTTGGAGCCTGGATTCAAGGATAATATAGACATCCGCCTTATTCCTCCTCACTTCTTCCCGAATGCGGGGTACTTTATTCCCTCCCCCCCTCACATTCCAGGAACAGATCATAAGAGACTCAACCATTAGGGGGCAAGAGAGGAGAAACAACAATCATCTCAGCCGCAGCCACAGATGTAGGAACAAACTCATTCAGAATTTTCCCCTCATCAAAATTTGAAAGAGGGGAGAACTTGTTCAACGATTCTGGAATGGATCTAACTGAACTCTTACCAATACCTCTCGGAGCCGACTTAGTTTTCTTCTTGGCAGCCACCCATTCTGCTCCTAAGGTCGCTTCTGGTGTAACCTTCTCCCTGGAACTGATCGACGGTTCTGAAACACCCTCAGCAGCAGTCACAATAATATCGCCAGCAGCCTCTGACACCTGAGGAACAAGAGCATTTGAGGGATCTGGAATACCCTCCATGGCATCGCTGAAAATATCCAACTCATCTTCTTCAGCATCAACCTTTGGAACCCATTTTTTAACCACTTTCTTTCTAAGGGAGTTTCCATCCTTCTTCACAGCATCCTGACACATAGATTGTTCATGTCCGAAGAGACCACACGTCGAACATTTGGCAGGCTCCCACTCATATTCAAAGGAGATAGAATCAATTTGACCATCATCGCTTTCTATCTGGAGCTCCTTAGGATATGAGAAGTTTGAAGAGATAATCACTTGAATCCGAGCAAACTCCAGTCTAAGGAATTCAGAAGTTAGTCTATCCGGTCGCAACGGAGTACCCAAAAATGAGCCAATCTTACTGAACATTTCCGAGTCCCAGAGCTCAAGCGGAAGATTGTAGATCTTAATCCAGATCGGGATTTTGTTGAGCTTTACCTTCTCAAGGGGTTCACCTCGCTCCCACTTCTTAATGATAAGAGGCCTACCCGCTACAAACCATGGACCTCCATCAATAGCCGTCTTCATATCCTCATCATTATCGAACATAACTATGAACAGACCCTTGCCACGCGATCTAACTTCAATCGACCCTTTTGCCTTCCAGATTTGAGCCAGGTGCTTCACCAGAGTAGGCCAGTGGGAAAAATCACCCAATTTCATGTCTCAAGGATAAATCTTGGGTGAAGCTTAAGAGATATTAAAGGAACTTCTCTGATTTTTCCCACATAACAACATCTTTCAAGTACATTTAATTGAAACATTATATTGGGGTGTCAAAAAAGATAGAAAGACCTTCCTTGATACTTCAACTAGAAGTAATTTCATGTTTTAAAATTTCAATTGTGCTTGGGAAGTTGTAGAAAGAAGCATCAAAACCCAATCCCAATCTACTCAAGGGCAAGGCAGAGTTCTCATAGTAGACAAGGCTGAAGATAGCTCTGAGCTAAAGTCTATCACCAAAAGCCTTAAGATGCTCTTGTTGAAGTAAGATTGACAGGACTCCTCTTTCAGTGCTTATGTAAGAAGTGGTCAATCACAACCATCTCAGTGTGTGTAACAACAAGTGAAATCTGCATAATTTCTTTGTGGTATTTTTCAAGTCAATTAGCACTCCATGCATTAGTGATGATTGTTCTACAACATTCCCATGCAAATGGAACATGGGAAGCAGAGGGATGATCTCAATTCCATCCATAGAATTCTCAGCCATGCTTATTACAATCTAAAACAAACAAGGAATCATCCCAGTTTCTAATATGGCAACCCCTCCACTGCATAAAATATGGCTTAACAATGACCCCCTTAAATGAACTACCAAGGTCGTCCCCCTCTAGGTTGCCAATATAACAATCAACAAAATTTGAGAAACCAAGGAAATTATTGGGGTAATTTTCAAAATTGTCAACCATTGCAAAGCCCCAATCAAACACCTCATATGAAGAAGATGAATCCTATCCCCTCTATTAAAGATTAATTAGCATAGTTGAAACAATTGATCCTATACCAAATCGCATTTTGAAAGGCAACTAACTTCCAAGTGGCCTAGCTCATTTTTGAACAATGTTCTCCTGTAGGAACCTATAGGGAAATCTGGGGACGGAGATGGCAATGTAAAAAAAAAACTCTACATATTCCCCTACCAACAGATCTTATCAACAATGGTATATAAGGAAAGAAGGTGCAATATGTACCTTATCTTGGAGCAAATCTAGTGACTATCCTTGCAAAAAGATGTGCTTCCTTTACAAGTTCCAAATGTACAATAGTTGATGGCATCCTTTTTATGCAAAACTCATAGACGGTGGTTTAAAGAATCCTCCTAGAGTAGGAGCAAATATGAGAAAAATTCCCCACGCCTCTACATAGTCTATGCAGACCACTGAGAACTCCACATTGTGCTTCCTGAACCGACGGGTGGACTTGACTCTATGTTGTCAATGTGTTATCATCGACTTTTCTCCCTCTCTATGTCTCCTTTTCATGGGTAAGACGGCTTGGGAACTCATGTTGCCACAATTATGAGATTCCAGTGTGTTGCGAGCCTTGTCCATCCCCCTCTATATATAAGAGTGCCTAGGCCAGGGTTTCATCAACCGTAGGAAGACGAAGGGTCAAAATTCATGGGATTCGTGGTGGATGTGCATCGCTAGTCGATCTACTGGTCAATCCAGTCAATCGATTGACATGTCATCAACAACAAAATAACATTGGTGATTCATGTGTGTCATTGCAACCATCATTGACTCAATCAAATTTTCCAATTCAAACCAGTCAATCTATTAGACACTCCAACTGGTCCTGCTATTTTGACCATTCACTGTGAACATTGTTTTGTTGGTTGGTTGGACACTCCAACTGGCCGACTAGCTAGTTCCATCATCCACTGTCAAAAGCAGTCTAGTTAGTTGAATGGACATGACACTCAGTCGACTGACTACCAGTGATGTTTAATTTAATACCTAAACACTTCTAGTAACCAAGTTAAACCTTATCCATGAGTAAACTCCTATTCTAAGTGAATCATGTGTGTGCACCTATATTTCCCAAATAATGTTAGCAGTGAATGTCCATAACTAGATTATGACATCATAGAATAACGGGTATCTAGCATCACTTCATTGATACCCAAGTAATTTAAAATTGTAGAACAACTTCAAACTATATTTGTGAAATGTTTTACCGTGATCGTATAGTTCCTTTGTCTCTGGTATCCAAAATGAACTCGAGGTATGGAACTATATTTCAAAGTTCAATCCATGTTCATGGAACTAGAGTAGACTGTCTGAGATGCATATGAACTCACATATCATATATTAATTAACATTAGTATGTCCATACATTTCTCAGTCTTGCATATCAAGTGGCCAGGATATCAACTCTTGTAGGAGGAAGAAATCCCATCTATATCACTCACAGTCATTCCCCATGTGTCGTAGTGTATCCAAGAATCACCTTTATGGTAACTCTTATTCTAGGTCACATTGGGTAATGTCAAAATACATCAAAAGACGTGATAAGTGCAGTAACTTTAGGTCTAAGAACTAAAATCACCCCTATCACTTTGAGAGTTGATTCTGACTACCATTCAATGGTTCCATGTGTCACTCTCAAGGTGGGTCTATCTAATACACTATTCTCTAAAAAGTACCTATGTGTTTGACTCGATATCTAATATCATGATTAATGGGACTCTCTCATCAGTCAACACACATTATAGTCTATTGTCATCTATTTTTCTTCCATAATAATATCCAACTAGGGACATAACAATAATGTCTATAATGTTATCATACATATGATCTCATTGTCCAAATCCTTAACCTAAAGACATATGCCATCGAGTTACATCATTCTAACATCTATCATGTTATACCATTATCTCTTAACTAAGTAGAAACACAATAGAAATAATTTCTGTTGTTATTATTAAAATTAAGTACATGATGCCACATTATAATCGTCATATTACTGCCTCTCCAGACATACATACCTACAGACTCCCACTTGCACTCAGATCTAATCACCCATGAATCTAATCCCATGTAATCTAACATGACCATCATGTTTATGCTGCAAATGAGGTTTTTTCATTGGGTCAACAACATTGATCTCAGTCGGTACTCTAAAAATCTTCACATCTCCTTGCTGCATGATCTCTCATATGAAATGGAAGCGCTGAAGTATATGCTTGGAATGTTGATGTGATCTAGGTTCCTTATCTTATGAAATAACTCCAATGTTGTCACGGTACAACTCTATTGCATCACAAATGCTCAGAACCACTCCAAGTTCACAAATGAACTTCTTGATCAAAATAGCCTGCTTTGTTACACTTAAGGTATCAATGTACTCAACTTCTATTGTAGAATGATCAACTATCTCTTGCTTGGAACTTTTCCAAAGTGCAACTCCATTATTAAGGCAAAACACAAATCCAGATTGTGATCAATAATCATCTTTATCAGTTTGGAAGCTTGCATTGGTAATACCCCTTACACTGAACTCCTCCTCAATTCAATAAATAAGTAGCTGATCCTTAGTCCTTCTCAAGTAGTAAAGGATTTTCTTTATGATAGTACAATGACTGGGCCTATTTAGAGTCAAGACTAGAACCCTAAAAAGGAACAACATGAAGAGTTTGCCTACCGACATAGGGATTGGATCATCAAGTTGGTGATTGTATTTTTAGACAACCTTTTAGATTTAAGGTGACCTTTCTGTCCAGTGGTTGTATCGATTAGTTGTCTGATTTAAGGTATTTGATATTGGAATGTGATTGGATGTTCAGACTATCATCTAGTGAAAGGAAGCCTCCATGATTTGTTCCCTTACTAGTTATTCTTCCATCCTCTAGAGAACTAATGATCCTCAACTTTCTAGTTCTCAATTTGTGGAAATTAGAGATATTAGCCATAACTCAGGGTAATGAGGCAAGGTCTACAACCCAATTAATTTTTTAGTCATGATTTGAGATTATTTGAAGATGTCTCTATGAAAGCAATCTAATAACCATGGTCGTGATTCAAGATTATTCAAAAGATTTGCACTGAAAGACAATCTAGAGTTTAGTCACATGTCATGAGTAGGGACTTCATTTTGAAAAGGAAACAAACAAGGGGAAGGGAGCCTATGAAGGATGATGCTTCTGGTCCAGTTTAAGGTCTTGGTTCATGACCCAAATAGCTAAGTAGTTAAAGTGCATGATTTGTCTAGTTTTAGGTTGTCATCTTGGAACTTAGAAAAGATTTGGAAATTAACATATGATTTGGTACAGTTTGAGGACATGAACTAGGACCATGGAAAAATTGAACAATGAGGTTTTGGTGTTGGTTCAGATTTGGATGATAATCTAGGACCATAAAAGATTGTATTAGATATGATCAGTAACTTAAGAAAAGTAGAGATTTTTTTAAGTTTTGGAGTCAAGATGTGACATTTTCTATTTTTTAGCAACTTTATGAATTATTTATTATTTAGAAATTCTCACAAAACTCCAGGTACATGTTTGTACAAATGGTCATCGTTCACATGCTAATAAGGAGGATTATAAGTAAGATTCCCAATCCCTTCTTGTATAGGGTTCTAGATCTTTATTAAAGGAAAGTTTTTAATGAAGGAAATCTTCTCTTTTTCCACCCATCTTTAAAAGAGGGGCATTGGGAGGAGGGTCTAGCTCCCTTCCCATTTCTTTCTAAGTCATGCAAGCAAAAATAGTGGTGTTTAGATTGGTGAATATTAGGGAGATGGTGGCAACACGAGGAGAGAGGAGGAGAGTCAATGATTGCAGTGATCCTCTAGCTTTAGCCTCACGGATCAGGGAGTTCTTTCAGCTTTGGGTGGTGTTTTCTTATGAGTGGAATTGTGGCAGTGGGGATGTTTTGATGGGCCTCTCGAGCAACATTTTAGTGTGATTTTGAGCTACATCAATATCAGGAAAGGTATAACTTTCATTCCTACACTTTAGTTTAGACATTTTGTCCCTTGATGGCAAAGTTTGAATTTTGACTTTTTGATGTTCTTCACTATCTGGAGGTTGAAGATGGCCTAGACATGAGTTCTATTTTGCAATCCAATTGATTTCATCATTTTTTTCAATATTTTGGGAGTTTGTTGTCTGATTGAGCTCATTTAGGATGGTGTGAAAATCTCTTGAAATTTCTGTCATTATTTTTTAGATGGTTGCTTGTGACTAGAATAAGGCAGGTCCCTTTGTAGACAAGCCAGATGTTGACGATGATGTAGGGACTGAGGCATACCCATAGTATGCATTTGGCTTTTTGATTGGCTTTTTATCTATTCTATGAATATTTTGACCGAAGTCTTCCTTTATCAAGTGTCATTGTGGTGCAAGTAGGATTGAGAAGGAACTACTCCCTATTGAGAGATTCATCAATAATCCAAGTGTGTTGTGGATGAATATGCATCACTAAGTGTATTGAGCAGGCGCTGAGGTATAACTTGGAAACTTTGCTCGTTATTTTATGTCTACTTTTTTGAGCTTGAATTAAATTTTTTCACCAAGTAGCGATGATTTTGGTTTTTTCCTACACATTATTCCTTTAGGATATTGGATTGTTGAATATTTATTGTAGAACCCATTGGAATGAGCTAAGGTACTTCTATGAGAGGTTGGTGACTGAGAATGTAAGATTGTTGACAAACTTTTATAGTATTACCCATTGTGTGATCAAAGATAGGCCCTATCTCCTTCCTTTGAAGGGGAAGTTTGTTTAGAAACAAGTGATTTTCACTTCACTTTTGGCGAACTAACTATCACTCTGAGTGAGTTTTTTGGTATTACTAGTTTAGGGTGGTGGGACGCCCATTTTTTCTCTGCTTGATTGACAGGAGTGGGGTCCTTACCACCTAGTTGAGTTTCTAGGAGTGAAACCCCATAGATATTGAGAAGGTTATGAAATATGCGTCAAGTTTACTTGGATGAGGTCCACCTTCTTTCACGAGAGCGAGTGATAAGGCACCATTGATCCATTGTATGTATCCTCCTAATTGAAGTGTTTGTATTTGCCTTGATCATGGTTGCTTGTTTAAAAGATACTCAGAAAATATAGGAGATGTTCATTGGTTCCCCTTTATGCTGGAACTAGGTACAATTCCTTCCTTTCACTGGGGTGGCAACATGTATGCCCATCTATTGACACATTTGTGGAGATGTTTGTTAGTCGACTTCAAAGGACAGATGGTCCGTGCTATGAAAAAAGCTACAAAGTCTTTGTAGGCTTGATTGTGGTGAGTTGTTACTTGTTGTTTTGTAATTTATGCTTTGAAATAATTGTAGTATACAATTTTCTATGGAATTTATTTGTTATAGAGAAGGGTCTATGACCACTTCCGATCGCATCATCCCATCACTTTGAGTAGTTTAGAGGGTTACCTATATACCTCCTTTCCTGCTTGTCACTATTGAGTCAGTTGTATCAGTAGGGTATTGTATGAGAAGTGTAGAGGTGAATTAGAGATGATGATTTTGACCACGGTATGTGTAGTACTTTGAGTGTGTATTATATTATGCTTCTTTACTATCATTGAATCCAATTTATTGATCTTCCCATGTCCTATTTAGGTAACTTCTCAAAGTTTCAACACAGTGAGGTGAACACGTCTTGTGCAACCTCTTTGATATGTTGTCTCTATATGATTTCTGAATCCAGTTTGAGTCGCCACCTAGAGTGTGTTGTAGATAGGCAAGGGTGTTTCTTTTTAGTGGGTTGGGACAGACATATCCCTTTCTTTCCTCTATCGGCAATGGTCACTCTTAGACTTGGAATTTTCCAAGCTCCTCGAGAGCAGATGTATGAACAAATGACATAGGATAAGTACCCGAGGTGGAACTTTGTTAAATGTTAGTCTGTTCTCTTTTCTAGAGAAGCGTATGATTTTCTTTGACGTCCTCTTATGGTGAGTGTTTGAGTTCGATGTTGCTTTTGTGTCTACTTACATTATCTCTTATATGTGTTTTCTTGCATGTGATTGACTATGATTAGACTGAGGAGCAGGATGATTGAGTGTATGAATTTTGTCTTCCACAACCTCCTTAAGGAATTCCTTTACCTGAATTAGTTTCTTGGCCCGAGTCTCTACCTTCTTAACCAGTTGATGGTCGTGGCTTATATAACTTTCCCATGTTACATCCTCATTGAGATTTTGGTGTTGGAGGCTCATGTCACTTCCCAAGTGACTCTGATTGGACCTCATCCTTCATGGAGATAGATGAGGCTTCAGATACGAAGAGTGGACTCTTTGGCTCGAATAACTCACCAGACTCTAGACATGGGCAACACTTAAGAGGATATTCTAGTGCAAGAGGCTTTTCTTTAGACATTCCCCTTCAAAGTGCAATCGTCTTCAACTAGTGTAGGGGCAAGTTACTCTTAGTGTAGAGATGTCACCTTGGTTGTCGAGGTCACTTTTGGGTGGCCCTCTTATGGTCACATGTGGTCCACCAACAATTTCACATTGAAATGAGCAGTGAGTCTCATTCTCTAGGTTCTTTTTCCACTAATCATCAACCTTTTGCCAAGCTCTTTCCAGGGTGGCTGAAGAAGAAATTAAAGAAATTGTTGTTATTGATTTTTTTTATTCCATGATGTATTTCCTTTCAAGAAAGAACAATCATGTAATGGTATTTTCTAAACTCTTTTTATTTCAATAAAAAATTGAGTATAAATTTAGAAATAATTATGAGGTTTGTGATCTTTAGTTTGCAATTAGAGTTTTGAGTTTCATCTTTGGAAGATGGTTGATTGAATAATAGATTTCCTCGATCTATTTGTTGGTCTAAGGTAGGGGATGCAGGTGACCATCTGGCATGGACTCGGACTCCTTCCTTCCTTGAGAATTGAGTTAATGTTGGCTGTGTGTGTATTGTGATTCTGTCAAGGACTAAGATTTGGAGTCCCTTTGATTTAGAGATGAGTTTGACCTATAAATAGGGTTGTAGCCCTCTACTTTTCATCACAAAAAATTATATTTCAAATTAGGGTCATGGGAGAGAAGGAGGTACGTGAGATTCTACTCTTGTAGCGTCCTCCCAAAGTTATCTTTGGTGCAAATTTGCATCGTTGATCTTTCTGACATAGAAGAAGTTGAGTTGGCAAGCTATGGAGTGACATGTCATCTTCATCATCTGGCATATATCCATGTGGAAAGAGATTTGATGTCAGTGCTGATCCACTTTTAGGATCCCATGAGTCACACCTTTCATTTTGGTGACGTCTTCTAACTCCCACCTTGGCGGATGTTGCTAAGACACAAAGCTTCATGTGCATGACCGATGGTATGTGGTACCAATGAAGTCTATCTGGGCTACTAAACTCTAGAATCCTCTCGACATGCAGACATCTCAAGTTGCTCAAGGGTTGACTAGGGGCATACACTTCATTTAGATGATCTCCGTATGGGAGGTGTTTAAGAGTAGGGCATCTTATGGTGTATCTTCTCCTGATATGTCTTTCCTGGGGGTGCATAAATTGATCATATTGAGAAGGCAATTCTTTGGAGACTCTATTAGTAAAGTGACAGTCTCTACTTTTAGCATTGTAGCCACTCTATATAGAAATGAAACCATTATGCCTTTGATTAAAGTTGAATTGTATGAGTGCTCGATGAAGAACAGTTAGATGTAATGGTAAAGGGACCCTTCTAGTTACTATAGATTTATTTATGAATGTGCATTAGCCCTACCTGATTGATGGAATCTTTGAATTTTCATTATTTTGTGGGGAAGGAGTTTATACCAAAAGATATTCAAATAGGTGATAGTTGCATTGGCATGTGGCTCATTGTCTTGATAGTTTGAAGGATACGATGTACATTGGTGATGGATGGAATTTTGTCTTGAGAACTTGGAAAGTGGTGTAGCCATGCCTGATTTTAAGTGGTTGATCATCTTGCCTTGTATAGAGGGATGTGTTGTATATTACCCTGTAATAGTGCTACTTCAGTTCAAATGTTTGTAGTGTATATCAAGTCAAAGGTCTTCTCTCATTTTCAAGAAGCTGATGCTATATTCTTAAAAGGATCATGAGAAGGTTGCAAATATGTGGTTGAATCAGAAGAGGTTGACCCAAGCTTCCTTGTTTGTGGGTTAGGACTACTCTCCTGAGTACCTGGGATGGTTTGCATCAACAACTTCAGTTACAAAAACTTATGATTCTTTTAGAGAAACATAATGATATCATTTTTTAGTTTTCATTTGTTTATTTGTGGGCATAAGAAGCCTAAGTTTTGTAATGATTTAATATATGGAATAAGATGTGGGTACTCCCTCCATGATACCTTGAAATGAGTATTGAACTTGGATCCCTAAGGTGCATGATACTATGAGCTATGTTTTCCATGTTGTACGATAGAGGACATTCTACTTTTCTTGTCTATTCATTTTAGGATTCTAGGGATAGTTGTAGGTCTTCATATATAGGGGTCACCTCCTTCTATTCTACCTCCTCACATTAAGTTCAAAGGTTAAAACTCCACACACTTTTGGCTATCTATCATCTTGATATGATAGGTGTTTCCTCCCTTTGAACATTTGTGGCCCTTTCTATTATGATGCGAGCCCTCATACAAGGGGGTGGTGGAAAAATCTCTTCAAGACCTGGGTGTCACACTAAGAGCTTACACTATGTCATGTAGTGGGTTCATTAGTGGTGATTCCCTTCCCAATTAGGCCAATGTGCCAGAGATCATAGACATCCTGGTAGGATTTTTTCTCGACATGCCTTAGAGTAGAAATCAACCAAAATCATGTATGCCTGTTTAAAAGACTTTTTGAATTTCTCTCTCTATTTTTGGAGGTGCCCACTAGTTGTAAGTCTCTTACATTTAAAGATTTTTCTTCGATATTTATGTTTAGGGACTGAGTACAAGATCCAAGGGTTCTTTGGGGAATGATTGGGGTTTTCCTACAAAGGGTTTCCTATCTCATGACTCCCAATTTAGTTCTTACAATGATTGGTCTCACCTCTATCTGCAAGGAGGCAAGTGTAGATACAAAGAGTTTTATACCTATGTCCTTCTCCCGATAGTCCTTCCCTTTTAGGTTAACCCTAGCAGATGAAAAGTTTATGTCATCTCCGTAGATATGGATGTCAGGGTGTTGATTGTAAAGATCAGATATGTCTTGCCTCAAGGGACACATAGCCTTTACCATCCTTTTGTCGAATCTTGGGGCTTATCCCGTATTTACTCATAGTCATTAACTTTTAAGTATATTTGATTCTAGTTGGACCTATTTTAGAGAGTTATATTTATGTTAACAAATCATTGGGCACTCAAGATAATGGTTTTTCTCCTTCCGCCCTAGGACCTAGGTTCTACTTTGACCTTTGCACTTCAGGGTGTATGGGGGTACATACTCAGGTAGTAGATTTTATTTTTTGGATGGGAAAGATCACTTGGCTCCTTAACACCACTCTTTTCTTCTCAAGGTAGCTTAATCAGCAGTAGTAGCATTTGATGAGGTTAACATTTTTGTGATGAAGATGAGCATCTCCATCCACGTGTTTCAGGCATAGGCTTCCACACTTGTAGATGTCATGGATGATGTAAGGTCTCTCCCATTTAGGGTTGAACTTGTTGTGATGCCCTATCATGCCAAAAAGTGATATTACTCAAAACAAAGTGTGGAATTAACTAATAATCTAGATTACGATAAAACAAGGTAAACTAAAACGGATGTTGCATATCCACCTCGAGTGAAAACATTTACATCAGAGTCCAAAAAAACCACATGTATTACACATGTCATGCCAAAATATTATTACATGATATTGTTCACTGGCTCGCTAGCCACAACCTATTTCATATGATAACCTATTCACATTCATACATGCCATATCTGTACAACAAATGACATATATCCAAAAACCTGGTATTGATGTACAAACCACAAATGCCTCCCCAAGGACCTCAAAGTATGGGGATGACACATAGGACTCTACTACAAAACACTATCACCGTGTCCAACCTTTCAATAGCTACTACTCCTTTTGCTGCTCAGCCTCAACTACACAATCTCTACCTCATCATGAAGACCACCTTTAAGATGTGGAAACCCATGGGGTGAGACCAAACTCCCATCAAGAGACATAACTCTCCACCAACGTCCATTTTAATAACATATAAACTTAAAGTTGCAAGATAACATATATAATAAAGTTGAGCATACTCAGCTAAATTATATGAATTAAGCCATTAACATTGTCGCAGCCATTCAGGCATCCATGACTGAGCACTAGAACATCTTTTATTTTAAGAAGGAATATGAAGAACATGTATAATAGTTGATTTCTCTTACTGCATTATAATTCAAGAAATAGTACGAGGATAACACAAGGGGTCATCTAAAGTGAGTCATGTTTAACCCTAAGCAATTAAATCACACAGTTGTATTACATCTTTTATTACGCACTGAGGATTTGATTTGTACCACCCAGATCCAACTAACCACTGCTAAGTTGAAATTAGTGCCTTACGACATCAATGTAAGAGCCAGACTCCATGATCTTATCCTGCACTACTTGGTCATTTTGAGTCTGCACCACAGTGACATATAGTCAAACTACAAAGACAAACATTTATAGTCAAGCTATAGTCTTGTAGAGATAGAAACTCATAGTCAAGGCTATGGTCCTGTAAAACACCTAGACCGCCTTGGTACAAGTCACGACGCTAGAAACCAGGGTATATAACCCAACCCCGAAGGAACAATCACAACTGTCCTCTATCACATCATATCACATGCTCATCACTGAGACTCGACAATAGTCATTCTCAAACACTTGGGATCAAGATGTCAAGGACACATAGTCACTTGCACTTCACGTACTCAATAGTATGTGCTCCGAGTTTTTCTTGGGAATACATGTTTCACCATCTAGTAAAGTGTTGATTTTGAAGATGGATCTATGGGACATGGAAGCTACATGATTAGGGTTTCTCTTGATTAGTTAGGCCAATAGAGTATCTTTTTTCATAAATCAAGTTATAATATATAAAAACTAAACAAGTTCTTCCAATATAAGGGGATAATATAACTCCAGAAGATGTAAAATGTTTGAAGTGTAACTTGTTACATCATCACTTGATGTCACTGTCATTCGAATCCATCAACATATCACATAGCCATACAAGGCTATCACCATAATTACACTTCTATGGGATATTAATCCCTCATCACATCACTGGAGAATAACAACTTACACTAGGCATTAAGCCTCTACCAGCTCATAAGACCCATCACATCATTATGATCTCAACATGCTTCATCAAGGCTGATAACCTTCATCATGTCTCATATGATTACCACCATAGCATTCACAAGCTATGTTATTTATTCAACTGGGAAGGTTAGGATTACATAGGTAGGAGAGAGAAAATATATTCACATGTTATTCATCCTGCAAGCTCACCAGTATATAACATATCCTAGAATTAGGGTTAGGATTTCACACACACATTTGATTAGGGTTTTTGTTTCATTACTTGTCACAAAACCCTAGATACCTTATCTCTCATATGTTTGGAACAAATTGCATCTAACAAGCATAATTAGGATAAATTAAACAATCATCCAAACAGCACTAGGTGTGAACCATCAATTACATGTACATGCACACGTAGAGAATATACACTCATGTGTGTGTTGACCCAAACCATAAAGACATAGTGTTGAGACCAAACACATATAGGTGTAGTGATCGCAACACCCAAGGCTACTTTTAGTGACCAGAACATCTCAAAGGGTGGTGACCCATCCACCAAAACAAGGCTAGTAACCAACATAGCACATATGTGTAGAGACCATGGGGATTAGGGTTAGATTTTTATCTTGCATAATAAATCACTAGGTGCACATGAACCAACTCAAACCAAGGTACTTTGGTCAATGCAAAACTCATTAAAACTGACATGCATGTAGTGACCAAAAGTCAAGAACTTCAAGATGTAGAGACCACACCTAGGGTTAGGGTTTGTTGTGCCCGCAACAACCCACCCATATGTAGCGACCTCAAACTACTAAGAGGAGTGTATAAACCCAAAGGTCAAGCTACTCCAAGGAATACAAAACACCTCTAGAATAGAAGGTTAACATCAAGGAAACTTATCATCATCAAGGTGGAAAACGCAATGCCAAGCTTGACATCAAAACCCTAAATAAATGCTATGGAAATAATCATGAAAGAACCTTGTTTAAGAGAGATAAAACCCACTTTCATACGTGAAAAATAGAACTAAAACTTCATGCTACTCAAAGATACTCAAACCAAGTGCATGTTGATAGAAATCCATAATCAAGAGCAAGACAAAACCATCCATTCCATAATCACCACATGATTGGGTACCAAGATTGGGGTTTAGGAGAAAGAGCAATCTACTTAAGAATACTACAAAATCCTAAACCCTAGATCATGATAACTTCATCCATCATGTTAGCATCAAATTTTAGAGAGTAAAATTGTAGCATGCAAGCAAGATTATGGTGCATATAATAGAAGAGGGAAAAGAGTTATATAACCCTCCTTATTCAGATATCAAGCTCCAAGACACAAACTCCAAGAGAGAGAAAGATACTCCTACAAAGATCAACTTTCAGCTACAAGATCACCTCCAATAGAGAAGAACACCATGGTCAAAGGATGGCTCAAGAAAGAGGGTAACAACCCTAGGTGGAACATGAAGAAGAAATAAGAGAGATTCTCCTCACATAGGTACCACTAAGGTCACACCACTGTTTGAGCTTTGTGAAGAGAAGATCTTCAGGATAGCCACCATGGTTGCACCATAGTCTCACGGCCAAGAAGTAGAAAGAGAGGTAGGGTTCAAGGTAAAATGAAATCAAGGATCCAAAACCACTTAACAAAAGAAAAGATCACCAAGAACCACCACCAAGGAGATTAACAAGCTCAAGATCACCACATGCAAGGATGATCGACCAACAAAGCACCTAGATCAGTCCTTCTTGCACCATAAATCTTAAAGAATGACCACACCAGTATGGAGAAGAAAGAGGGTCAGAAAGGATGCTTGCATGAAGAGGAGAGAGATTATAACTCAAGGTAGGAGGGAGGTAAGGTGGGTATTAGATGTCAACACATAGAGGCATCAAAAGGACACTTGTCCACCATGAGAACAACCATGCAAGCACTAAACACTTGCATGCATAAAAGGGTGATACAACACAGGGAGTGTAGTGACCACCTAGGTCAGCTATAACCCTTGTGGCTGCAAAAAACCTAGGTAGACCATGTAGCGACCGCTGCACTAGGTCACCAAAGAAAACAAGGTCAAAACACACCACAACAAGTCAAACCCCTTAGACCAATCCACCTCTAGGTCACCAAGGTCAAAGAAAACAACACTTAGCGCATGTGTTGTGGTCACAATACTCATCCAAGAGTGATGTTGCAGTCGCAACGCACCAAATCCTAGCAAGGTCGACACTCAACAACAAGGCAACTCAAGTAAACCCTAATCTCACCATGTGATGCCAAATCATCAACCATGGTTCAAGCAAGTCACCCCATAGCATCATATTCTCTATCATGATGTTAAGGCTGATGAAACACACTCTACATGTGACAAATTGCTAGATTAACCCTCATCATGGGTAAATTGCAATATGGTTCAAAACAAGGAGACATAGCTCAAACATCATCCAAACATGACCAAATAGAAAACACAAGACTGTCTCATGTTATAAAACCACTCAAGAGACTAGATTAAGGTTTAAGAATCTTATTAAGAAAAACCAGCATAGTCAAGCACTAAGCTAGGTCAGGGGCCTTACAACCATAAATCCCTAACAAGGATTTCACCCTTGAAATCCTATTTGAAAAGAGATGGGTACTTCCTATGCATCTCCTCCTCAACCTCCCACATGGCTTCCTCTATGCAATGATAATGCCCCAAAACCTTAACCAACATGATGTCCTTCTTCTTAAACTTCTTGATCCTCCTATCTAGGATCAACACATGACCTTCCACATAAGATATATCATCATCTAGCTCAACCTCCACTGGCTGCAACACCACCTTAGGACTACAGTCCAAAACAGTCTTGTACTTATCCAAGGTATCCATCCCTAGGATCACATCAAATCCATGCAATCCAAGTGGTACAAGATCCACAGATGATGCATTCCAAAAAAGAAATGACACATGATGGAAACACCTCCCACAACTCAATGGAACCAATAAGAGGGATTTCTAGCAGAAGACTATCAGATCTACTACAAATAAGAAAATTACAACTACTTATAACCACTTCGGTGATAAAAGAGTGCACCGCACCTGGGTCAACCAAACCAAATACAAAAGAAGAACCAAATAAGTCAGAATGAAAGAGTTCGATCTGACCTGTTAGGACCCATGGATTGACCACTCCCTCTAGCTGAATCATAGCATAGAATGTACTTGACACTTGTTGTCATCCACGTCCTCTTCCATCTGGTCTAGATGACCCCACTTGTGATGCCTAAATGTTTGTTGTACCACCACCGCTATTATATTATTGTTGATGTGAACCTCACTAACTCTGCCTCAACTACTGAGTCACTTCTTCATCCTTCATACGGCACGTCCATCTCAAATGTCCTTCTTATCCACACATATGACAAGTCCTCAAATCACATTATGTCCTAGATGACCATGTCATTGATCCTAATGTCGCATTGTGTGATCTTGTTGGTAGAAAGCTATGACCTCTACCCTTACTCAGGGACCATTGTGACTATACTCCTGATCTCGACTCAAAAAACTCTGATCTCTTTTGTGACTGTGGTTATGAAAACCTCAGCTTCTTGAAGCCACCAGACAACTATCCTTGAAATTGAGATGGTCTCCTCTTAATGTTGGATTCACACTTCTGGATAGCAGACATCTCAATCCTCCTCACAATCTCCACAAAGGTAGAGAACCTCTCTTTGTTCACTAACTTTGATGTCATCATAGGTAACTCTGAGCTCAAACCCTTGTCAAACCTATGGATTATCTCCTTCTTCAGTGCTGCCATATGAGGACAGAACCTTAAAAGCTCTATAAATTTAGCCTCATCACATCAAAACCTAGCACAATTTCTCAAACTACATAATCTTCTCATACAGGTACGTAGATTGGAAGAACTGACTCACAAACTCTCACCAAAATGCTTCCCATCATATCACCACTCCTTGTCTATTCTCCTCTTCTATGGCCCACCAGTGGCCAAAAATGCCCTTCAATAGGTACACATCGTGCTTCCCCTTGTCCTCTTCTAGGATTTTGAGGATCTTGAATGCCTTCTCAATCTCTATCAACCACATGTCGATGTCAGATGGGTCCGTTGTACCTACATACTCGATCTCTCCAACATGCCTGAACTTATCAAATGTCATCTCAGAACCCTGAGATTTCACATTAGGGAACCCTGCCCTAGCTTGTGGTACAGACACTCTATCCACTAAGTGTGTAATAGTTTCAATGAATTATACAAACATGGACTGAAAGGTAAGGCTTTCCATGGCTGTAGGGTCAAACTGATGCATCAATGGATGCTCAGTCCCCATCACAAGCACTCTCCCATCATGTGTCAGCCTCCTATCTCCAGCTCCTGGCATGATGTAGCTACTCTCTGCATGTTATTCATGTTCTCTAGAAATATCTGCATATGCAAAAGCTATGATCAGATATGTTGCATGACATAAGAACAAATAGAAAACCTAAGTCATGTGTAGTTGTAGACTCAGTGAACATAAAGTTATGATACCTACCAAACTGTGACACACCATCGCATTAATTGAGATTACTCAAAATAATACACGCGATCAAACACTAATTAACCACATATCCAGAAAAGTGGGTAAATTAAAATTGATTTAAACATCACTATAAAGTTCAGAAACATTTACATATAAGTTCAACAACCTGCATATAAAGTCATACCATATCAGGTAATTACATATCTTGCCCAATGGTATCAACCACAACATATATACATAAGATGTGTTCCACATAGACATGCCATATACAAACAATGAATACTGCCAAAACTTGAGTCGATATACAAATCATCTACAAAACATTCCTTACTTGGACTTGAGAGTACATGGACGACTCTAGGACATGACTAACTACTAGCCAACCTTTTGCTCCTACTTCTCTCCAAGTTTCACTCTTCTCTTTCATGAACCATACCACATCATTGATGACCATCTAAAAAAATGTGGTAACCCACAAGGTGAGACCTATATCCCTATAAGAGATATAACTCTCAACTATGATTATTGAATACAACAGGTTATACTATATAGATGTATTGCAATTAAAGAAGAATTAGAAGATTAGGAAGGCTAAGTAACTAAAACATATTAAGCATGATTAGCATAGTATACAAAGTAACATGTACAACTATCACATTCTATACAGTTAGTTTCTCTTACCGCAAAGCATAATAACAAAAAATTACTAGAAACAAGGCAAGGTTAAGCAACCAATGTGAGTCGTGTTAATACATAAACAATTATACTACATGGTTGGATTATGTCAAAAATAGTTTTGTACAAGATCTAGGAGACTTGGAATCCTAAGATCTCATCTTCTTTCATTCAGTGTGAGTCCACCACGGTGACACATAGGGTCAAGCTACAAAACAGCCTAGTCCACCCTTGGTATATAGGTCATGGCACTAGTGAACATCCTAGTCCGTCCTTGATATATATGTCATGACACTAGTGAAATCAAGGTATACAAAATGCTATCATCTGAGGTACAACCACAACTGTCCTCAAACATATCATATATATTGAATCATAATCATCTGAGATATGGCTTTGACCATTCTCCCGCACAGGTATGACCATAGCCATCCTTGTGAACATACATATACTCTACAATATATGACTCTGAGCTTCCATTATAGGAATAATCATTTCACCATCTAGTAAATCATGACACTGGAATGGATCTACGACATAGGACAATAAATGATTAGCGTTCGACTTGATTAGTTAATGCCAATTGGGTGAGTTAAGGATGCATAAAACAAGTGGACATACAAACCCTAATTCATTTCTAACAAGCATAGAATATATATCAAATCTAGATGATATAAAATGTATGAGACATAATTCTTCATCACCACACCACATGGTACTATTTTATTGCCATTCATGAGACCATACATGTCACATAAGGAAGAGCATCACAGCTCCATTAGGTATTAACCATGCCCAAAGGTCATTATGACCGTCACCTTATTTCCTATAAGAACATCATTATCTTTACATACCTTATAGAAAGACTCAACAAACCATCACCATACTTATGACACACATGTTTATTATAACATTGCATTAAGGGGGTTTATGATGTTCACAATGTAACATATTAGGGTTACAATAATGTTAAGAGATTATTCCATCATCATACTAGTCACATAAGGGAGCTAAGTATGACTAACCCTCACCACCTACTTGTGTTAGGGTTAGGTGTAACAAGATAAGCTAGATTAGTTTTACATGTCAGCTCATTATGGTGACTATTTTTTTACATTCATATGAGGGAAAGGGTAAGACTACACAGTTATGGTATAAGACCATTGATTCTACATCATCAAAACCAAACCATCAAACCTTGAGCTATACCCAAAGCCACCAGATGTTGGATAGAAAATCAATTGGATGAGATATAAGTAAAACCATTGAACCACATCCTAGTAAAAGCATTGAGTTGTGACCTAGAAGAATCACTGCATATGACCTAGTCAAGACATTACTTGTGTACATCAGTTCCACCATCACATGTAGCATCGACTGCCACCATTGGATGTGGTATCCAGTACCACCATTGGTTGTGGTACTAGTGCCACCATCGGTTGTGGTATCCAATTCCACTATCAGTTGTGGCATCCAGTGCCACCATTAGTTGTGGACCATTGCCTAAAGAGTCAAAAAAGCCATCGAGTGTTAAATTAGAGAGACCATTAGTTGATGACCTACTAAGTCCATCGAGTGTGGGACTATATGAAGCCATTGGTTGTGGTCAACATGTGGAAAACAATTCTAAAATCCAAGTGAAACCATTATTTGGTGGAAGAAGGGAAACCATCAAATGGAACCACAATAAGTGATCATCAAAATCGTCATTTAAGGGAACCAAACCATCATTTATGAGGGAAAACATAGCCTATCAGTGGTGTGTACATGAGAGAACCCAAAACAACAACTAAGTCTAGCCATCCATTGGCACAAGAAGGTCAAGCAAAAGAGCACCAAGAACCAAACCATCAGGTTGGTAAACAAGAAGGAGAATCATCTCAAAAACCCTAAGTTATGACTATCGTTTGATAGAAAAATCCTATCATTTGTGAAAACCAAAATGGGTCTAGAGAACCCATATCCATGAATAAATGTACCCATAGCTAATGGAGGGCATCTAGGAAGATAATCTACCCAAGAACTACCATATAAGCATAAACCCTAGACAAATGTGCTACCTTTCTACTTAAAACATCATTCTTAACCAAGAACAAGTACATGTATGTTAGGAGTAAGCAATAAAAGTGGTGAAAGCTATATAACTCACCTCTAAGATGAAGATAAACCTCCAAACATCAAGGTCACTCGAGGAAAGAAAGAAGAAAACCTTAGATTGAGCACTCCACTCGGCCAAGCTAGCTCCTTCTCTAAAGAGGAAGCAAACCTTGGGTCAAGGAAGAATGAAAGAGGTGTTCTTCAACCTCTAGCATTGGTCCGACCATGAAACACCATGGGTATTACCAAGGATAAGAGAGAAGAAGGTAGGTTAGGAAAGAAAATGAAGGTAAGGGGGAAGAGCTTACTTGCTTAGGTCAAGAACAAGATTATAAAGCTCCACAAGCTCAAGGAGAGGGTAGATCCAAACCCAAGTTCCATATGCAATATAGATTGCCCAACTTTTTCTACCTCGATCACCTTCTTGTCCACCAACCAAAGGTGGACGTACTCCAGATAGAAAGGAAGAAGAAAGGGGGTCCGAACAGGTCATTTGCATGGAAGGAGGGAGGTTTATATAGCTATTGGTGAGTGAGAAGAGAGGGTTAAGGTTTCCTATCATTCTTCCCATGTAACCATGGCCAAAAGTTCACGTCCATGAAATCCAGTAGGTCCATTAGTTGTGGGACTCAGGGGAGCCATTGAGTGTTGACTTTTTGGGTAGCCATGACTCTCCAACAGTATGGGAACCATCAGATCTTGATCCTTTGATCACAAGGGTGAAAACCCTAGCTCCACCATTGGTTTGCACCTCCACTTGGTAAACCACCAACCCAAGGAGATCCATGAGGGGAAACCATCAAACCTCACACCTCTATGGACTACCATTGGATCACAACACTATCATATCCTATCTCACAAAGAAAACCATCTAGTTATGGCCCTCAAGGTAACTCATGCATGAGAGGAAAACACTAACTCAATCCTAGCACAAATAGGCACCACACGGCATAAATAACCTAAACATGATAAGAGAACATATGAGGAACAACAAGAATGTGAAAAAATTACAAGAAAAACCTCAAATATAAAAATCTAAAATAGGCATAAAATTGCATAACTTGCTCAAATAGTGTCCAAAATGGATCAAACGTTAAACTTAGGTTTGTCACATGATATCAAAACACATCTTAGGGTTTAATTAAGGTATTAGTACTTAATTATGATAAGAAAGCAAGTTCAACCATAAAGAATGTTTAGGGGTCATACAAATGGCAGTTAAAATCAATTCTCAATGTGACAATGGTGATTTTATTTTAGACATGAATTCATTGCACTCATCACATATTTTTCATTGAATTTTGACACCATCCAACGTGGCATTGAATAAGGGTTGCCATAAAGGTGGTGCTCGAGTACATTGTGACACATGATGATTGACTGTGAGTGATGTAGATGGGATTTTTCCCTTCTTTTAGAGTTGATATTGTCACTTGATAAGGAAGACTAACAAAAGCATGTTCATTCTCATGTTAGGCAATACATGATATTGAGATCACATTTATCTCAATAGTCTGCTCTATTTTAGGAACATAGATTGAGTATAAAGAGGATGAAGATTCCATTGCTTGCAATTTCATTTGTATATTTGAGATAAAAGAACTATATGATCATGATAACACTTATCATTGTTCCCCAAATTTCTGATTACTTTGTTAGCAATGAAGGGTTGCATGATACCACTCATTTCTTGTGACGTCAATATGGCTATGGACATTCACTTCCAACATAATTTGGGACCTATAGGTTCACACACCTAGATGCACTTAGAATAGGAGTTTACTCCAAACATTTGACCTATAATGAAGGTTACTAAAAGTGATTAGGTAATCACATTAAACAACACTTGTTGTTAGTCAAATGACTAGAGTGTCCATTCAATTCACTAGACTACTTTTGGCACTGGCCAATGGAACTATCCAGTTGACCGATTGGATTGTCCAACCAAGTGACTGAATAATGTTCCAATTAGTGGTCAAAATAGTTAGTCGACCAGTTTGAGTGTCCAATCAATCGACCATGTCATATTAGTAAATATGACTGAGTTAATGTTGGCTAAAATGATATGAATTATTTACTAGTTTTATTGTGATGTTGACAACATGCCAATCAATCGAACAAGTTGGTTATTTGATTGATTGGCAATGCATAGCCACCGCTAGCCCATGTATTTTGACCCTTCATTTCCCAGGGTTTGTGAAAATATGGCCTAGTCACTCCAATATTAAAAGGGGGATGTCCACGATGCTCAACACACACTAGACTTCTCATAGTTGTGGTAATGTGAGAGCCAAAGTTGTCTTACCCCTGAATAGGAAAAGATAGAAAGGGAGAAAAGTCTACTTTAGAACGTTGACAATAACGGGGCAACTCCTTATCAATGGCTCATGAAGCGAGATGTGGAGTTTCTGGTGGTCTATATGGAGTACATAGAGGAATGGAGCCTTTTCCTACTATGCTAGGAGGATGTTGTCAACCACTTCATGCAAATGTTGTATCAAGAAGATGCAATTAGCTGTCATCCATTTTCTACTTGTGAAGGAAGCACATCTCTATGCAGGGATAGTCACTGGACTTGCTCCAGGATAAGGTATGTCCTACACCTTCTTTCTTTATTCATCATTTTTTACATGATCTGCTGGTAAGGGAATATAGAGAATTTTTTTTTGTTTCCACTATCTTCTCTATACCAATATTTTGCTACAGTGGTATCTGATCTATGTCAATTTATGATGTATCAGGATTTAGACCTATTAGTATATACACTTTATGTGTTATCATGTGTTGTGTGTTGTGTTGTGTTGTGTGCAATAGACTTGTCTTTGTATGTATCCTTTTCTTTATCCCATATTGTCTAGTTCTGTATCTGCCTTCCTCTCTTATCCTTTAAAAGAGAGTGCATTGTAAACATTTTAGCACAACAAATAAAGGCTTTTCCCATTCTATATGGTATCACACGTGTTCGATCCTCCATATACCATCCCCACTGTCGACCCTGCCACCTCCACCATTACCTCCATCACCTTCACCACCACCACCCTCCTCCCGTCGACCACCACCCACACCTATTGATCCCACCTATCGACCCCACCCTATCAACCCCACATACCGACCCCACCATATTGACCCCACCTATCAACCCCACCCTACCGACCACACCCTATCAACCACCACCACCCTATTGACACCACCACCCTATCGACCCCACCCTATCAAGCTCCATCCTATCAACCACCACCCTATCAACCTCTATCCTATCGATCATCACCCTATATATCACCACCATCCTTTCAATATTCACCCTATCGACCACCCTCCTATCGATTGACCTCATATTTACCACCAACCTATTGATCACCTCCTATCAAACACCATCCATCAACCAATAACCATCAACCCCACCCATCGACCTTACCCATCGACCATCACCCATTGACCCCACCTTCCGACCTCACCCATCAAACCCTCTTCTTGACATTCATAAATAACATGTTGAAACCCTAAGGTATCACCTCATATCTTGCCTACGCCACATGGTAGAGTGACTCTCTTCCCATGGCGTTGTTGGTCCTTTCTTCTCCCTACTGCCCCTATGAGGGTTTCTCAAATATATTAAATCTGATCTACTACTGCTATCTACTACCCCTATGTGGGTTCCTTAGATCTCTTTAGATCTGGTTGCTTCTATTTTTTCCCTTATGGGTTATTTGAGAAATTTTTATATTATTGTTGATCTTTGCTATTGCCTATTGTTGTTGCTCTACTACAATTTTTCTTTTAGATCTAGTCATCTAGATCTGACTTTTGACCTATTATGGATTCCATTGAGACTACAGATCCTTCACAGACCCTATGAGTTATGACTATGAAACTTGATCGATCAAACTACCATCTATGTGTGGCTTCTTTTATACTGTATGTTAAAGCCCAAGTGCGGTAGTCTTATATCTCTTCTACTGCTAAGGATCCTCCTATGGACTTGGTGGATGAAAAAATCAAATAGGCCTATGACCAATGGGCCAAAGAGGATTCTGGTGTCATGATGTAGATGGTGAATAATGTTGAATCGAATATCAATCAGTCTCTTCTTCACCTACCTAATGCCAAGGCCATGTGGGGTAAACTGTCTCATGTGTACTCACATCAACAAAACCCAAAGAAAGTCTTTGAGATATTCAAAAGCTTGGCTAAAAAGGAACATTCCACTGATGACTCCAGTGGAGACTATTACAACTAGTGCTCTGCACTCTGGTCTGAATTAGAAGTATATCATCCACTCTCTACTGATATCAAAGAAGTTCAACGACAACACAATGAACTTCAACTAGTTCAATTTCTGGTTGGTTGACCTAATTCCTTTGCAGGTGTGGTAGACCAAATCTTATCTAGTGATCCCTTGGCTACACTAAGGGATGTTCTCAAGCATGTTCAATGCCTTCCTTGTATGAGTGCTACTACTACTGATCACTCGATACTTGTTGTTTGCTCCTCTAACTCTAGTCAAGGATGTGGACGTGGCCATGGTCATACTGTGGTGGATGTACCCCTGGACGAGGACCTCCTGGTGGATGAAGTCAATCTCCACTTACTACTGCCAATCGCATCTGCAACTTCTATGGACACACGAACCAAACTGAAGGCCATTGTTGGGTAAAACAAGATAAATTTGCCTGGGCAAATCAGGTCTCCTCAAATGTTTGTGATGACTCTACTACTAATGCCTCAAGTTCTACTCAGCCTATAGTTGAGTGGATTTGTGCAAAGGTTTAAAAACCACTATAGTCTCTCCTATCCTCTCCAACATCTACTACTGAAGAGGATTCCTCTGCTCTTCTTACATCTCATGCTACTTATGATAACAATAAATGGTCATCAAATTTGGTGTGACTGCATATATTTTTGGCTATTCCAAACTTTTCACTACCTTGTTTAACACTACTTGTATCCCTCCTGTGATTGTTGTGGATGGGACTCAATATTCTTTCCATTGCATTGGAACTATATCTCTGTTTGACAATATGCCCTTAAAATCAGTCTTATATGTTCCACACTTTCCTCTTAATCTGCTATCTACCAGTAAAACTGTTAAGAGGCTTCAATGGTTAGTTACTTTTGATCCTAAAGGTTGTGTTTTTCAGCGTCTCCATACAAGGAAGAGGATTGGTTTAGGCCATGAGGGACCAGATAGATTATACTACTACGATTTGTTAAAATCTATTGCAGCTCTATTATCTTCTTTTATGATGATTCTGCAATGGCACTGTCACCTTGGGCATCCTTCTACTACAAATTGCATTGTGTTTTTCCTAATATGTTTGAAAAACAATTTATGTGTGAATCATGCCATTTTGGCACAAGCTTGTGTTACTTTTCATAAGAAGAATGAAGTTAGTTCTAAACATGTGTTTGATATTGTTTATGTCGATATTTGGGGGACCATATTCTATTCCTAGCTTGTCTAGATATCAGTATCTTATGACCTTCATTGATGATCATTCTAGGGCCACTTGGTTGGTTCACCTAAAAGATCGCAGTACTGTGCTACACACTATCACCAACTTTTTTACTGAGATTCAAACCCAGTTCCAAACTATTATTAAAATGTTACTAACTGATAATGCCCTAGAATTTATGCAAAAATCGGTTGATCTTCTTTGTAGTTCTAGGGGTATCATTCATAAGACTTCTTGCTCTTACACATTACAACAAAATGGTGTGGCAGAGAGGAAGAATCGTCATCTTCTTGACATAGCATACAATATTCTTCTTCACTATCATGTTCCTAAACACTTTTGGCCTAAAGTTATGTCTACAACATGCTACTAAATTAACCATATGCCTTCTTATATGTTGTGTAATCAAATCCTTATTTCCCTTCTCTATCCTAATGCGCCCTTGTTTTCTGTTTCGCTGTGCTTCTTTGGTTGGACATGTTTGATTAAGAATCTCTGCCTTGGAATATATAAACTTGACCCATGCTCCACTAAATGTGTATTTTTGAGTTACTCATGAACTCAAAAAGGTTATCGGTGTTATGATCATGACAGTCGTCAATGGTTTGTAAGTGCGGATGTTGTATTTTTTGAAAACATTTGATGAAGGAGTTGTATTATCTAGTGGTCTAGTGGATCCTACTCCTATTCCTAAGGTAGTACACATGATCTCAATCACAAAATTGGAGAAGTTTCCATAGATAAAACCCCCTCTATGGCTCCTCAACAACCAATTCCTCCCTCAACGGTAGGTCAAAACACCCCCAGGTATTGTTTGACATACATCTTCCTATTAGCAAAAGGAAAGGTGTTCATTCTTTTACTCTACATCCGATTACTAATTTCTTCACTTCTACTAATCTTGGTGATAGCCTTGCATGTTGTACCACTAATTTGTCTGCTATCTTTGTGCCAAAGAATGTTACACAAGCTCTTCAGCATCCTACTTGGCACCAAGCTATGGAAACTGAAATGACTGCCCTTCAAGATCACAAGACCTGGGAACTTGTTGATCACCCTAAAAAAATTTCTACGGTTGGTTGTAGTTGGATTTTTACTATTATATATCAACCATTTGGTTCTATTGAAAGGTTGAGGGCTCGACTTGTAGCCAAAGGCTACACACAAACCTATGGAGTGGACTACTTTGAAACTTTCTCTCTGGTGGCCCGCCTCAACTCTATGAGAGTTCTTATTTACGTAGTTGCTAGCAAAGATTGGCCTCTTTTTCAACTTGATGTCAAATATTCCTTCCTATATGACAACCTTCATGAGGAAGTTTATATGAAACAACTACCTAGTTTTTCTAGACTGGGGGAGTGTTCTAAAGTTTACAAAATTGGGAAGGAAATTTATGGCCTCAAACAAAGTCCACGAGCATGGTTTGATAAATTAAGCCAAATACTTATCCAGATTCAATTTTAGTGCTCCCATTCTGATCATTCTATCTTTATTAGAAAAACCAACTTTGGATGGGTTATCCTTATTATTTATGTGGATGATATCATTATGTCTGGTGATGATTTTGAAGGTATTGCAGCTATTAAGGAATATCTAGAATGAGATTTTATTACTAAAGACCTGGGTAAACTATGTTACTTCTTGGGAATTGAAGTTACCATATCATCTTCTGGTGTCTGCCTCTCCCAACGCATGTATGTGTTGGACCTTCTGCAAGAAGAAGGTATGCTTGGTTCTAAACCTTCTAGCACTCCTCTTGGATCCCAATACCAATTGGTATAATGAATCTTCACCTCCATAACTTGATAATCATCAATATTGATGCATGGTTGGTAAACTTATCTATATCACTGTAACAAGAGTTGATATAACTGATGTTATTGGACTTGTCAATAGGTATCTCGACAAACCTCGACAATGTCCTTGGGATGTTGTGTGTCACATTCTTAAATACTTGAAATCCTCTCTAGGAAAAGGTTTACTATATCGTAGAAATGGGTATTGTAAACTTACTGGGTATTCTAACTCTGATTATGCCGACGGTCGTTGTGATAGAAAATCTACTTCTGGATATTGTTGTTTTCTTGGAGGAAATCTGTTCACATGGAATAGTAAAAAATAGATCGTGGTTGCTCAGTCGAGTGTTGAGGCTGGATATAGGACTATGTCCCATACTGCTTATGAATTAATGTGGATCTAAGGTCTCCTCAAGGGATTTGAGATCTCTGAATTTGATCATATTCCTATGCATTGTGATAATAAAGCTACCACTTTTATTTCCAGCAATCCCACTTTCCATGAGCACACAAAGCACATCGAAGTGGATTGTCACTTTGTACATGAAGTTGTACTCTCTGGCTATATATGCACTCCTTATCTCAAGACAGAGGATCAAATTGCTGATATATTCACCAAGATACTTCCCAAGAAATGCTTTACTACACTGGTGGACTAGTTGGGCATGTTTGACATTTACACTCTAGCTTGAGCGGAGTATTAGTATATAAGCTTTATGTGTTATCGTGTGTTGTGTGTTTTGTTATGTGTTATCCTATGTTGTGTGTTGTGTTGTGTGATATAGACTTGTCTCTGTCTTTAGCCTTTTCTATATCCCATATTGCTTTGTTCAATATCTCCCTTCCACTATTGTCCTATACAAGAGAGTGCATTGTAAACATTTGAGCACAACAAATAACGGCTTTTCCCATTCTATAAAACCGATACAATCAGATTTTATCATATCGTTTACATTGTTGCATGAAATACAACATTTAAATGGTCAATGTACATATTGGATTAAATTAATACCACATACTCTAGGGAATGTCCCATGGATCCTATATATACATACATACATTTTATATATATATATATATAGACACATACATACATATATGTATGTATGTAGTGAGCCATATATATATATATATATATATATATATATATATATATATATATATATATATATATAGACACATACATACATATATGTATGTATGTAGTGAGCCAACCCCATGCGTTTGTCCTCTATGGCTCCAAGTGACTGCCCGTGCGACCCTGACGAGAACAACACCCACGTCGTCGATCACGCCAATCGATGGCATCCACAACCCCGTCAACCCATCCACCACCACCATCCAAGGACAAAAACCATGTGCCAGCAACTGTAGGCATGGACAATGGAAACCCTAGCGACAACACCATCATAGGGTGGCTGGAGAAGAAGAGTTGGAATCAGGTGTTGAAGCAGCCGTCGCTGAGGAACGAGGAGGACCATGAATTTTTCAAACCTTGATTGGTTGAAGGTGACATCCATGTTGATTTAGAGACCGAGGAGTTTGAACGCATGTGGAATATTTGGGAACACACGGTGATCTTGTACACCCAAGGGAAAAGGTCATGCTTCCCCCATCTTCAAGCATGGATCTGTCGGACCTAGAGGCCAAAGGGTTCGTTTGAACTAATTTTGAAGGATGATGGTATCTTCATGGTGCGCTTTGTGATGACGGCGGATAAGAATACCACACTAGATCTCAGACCAAGATTCTTCGATCCGCAACTAGTCGTTGTGAAGGACTACACCTACAGAGATGAGATGAAGAAGGATCTATTCTCTTTGGTCCCAGCATGGATCACGCTACACTCGATCGGACGTGCGTCGACTCAAAGTCAGCCGGCACCATAGCGGCGGGTGCAGGCAAGGTGCTGCATATTGATAGTCGTTCACTTGAAGGTGATAATGCAAGAGTCATCATGGAACTACAGGCAGAAGGCAAGGAGAATGAAGTTGTGTGGATGAATGTCGGGGGAAGGAGCCAATCCCAGTCTGTATTAGCTACGACTTTGTCCCCCCGAGGTGTAAAAGTTGTTGTGCGTTCGGCCATGGTGACGGGTAGTGTAGAGAGAAGACTAATGACACAATGTTGAAGGTGTGTTGAGCCCATCCCCTGCAACAGTAGGATAATGGGAAGACAACCACAAGCACTGGGACAATGGAGAATGAAGGTGTTGAAGGGGCGATTGGGGCTACTACAATGACCCAAAGTTCACAGAGCACAGGACAAGAAGTCCATGGGGGAGAAGTAGAGACGGCTGCACCCAACTAGGGTGAGACCATGAATAAGGAAGTTGATCCAATGGAGGAGACATCACAAAGTGCAAATGGTGAGTTCACTCCAGCGTCACAGAAGAATGGGTAACGGAGGATGGGGATTCCAAAATCTCAAGGTGTAGGGTCTATTCTTAACACTATAGCTTTGGGGCACTTACCGACTCAGACAAAGAAGAGAGAGAGGTTGTGAAAGAAAAATGGGTGAAAAAGAAGGAAAACAAGAATGAGCCAAGTAGGCGAACCAGGTCTACAAAAAACCCTTGATATGTCCATGCTTCTTTAGAATATTAAGGGTGGGTGTGATAGGAATAAGAAGAAGGAAATCCGTGAGTGGATTGTTGCTAGTGGTCATTCTTTAGTTGCTTTAGTAGAAACATAAATAAAAGACCAAAATAGAAATAGTATTAAATACCTTTTCCCACAAGGATGGAACCATGTGTCTAACGTGGAGTGTGGTGAGGTTTATAGAATCTGTGTGGCATGGAAGCCTAATGCGTGGCAAGTGTTAGTGATACAGATGTTAGATCAGCATGTCATGGTTGATTGCAGGAATAATGAAGGTATACAGATATGGATGATAGTTGTTTATGGTCATAATGATGGCAGATCAAGACTGGACTTATGGAGATGTGGTTTCTCTATCCAAGTAGCTAAAAGTACCGTGGTTGGTAATAGATGATTTCAATACAGTCCGACTATAGGCTGAGAAAAAGGGGAAAAGACTTGCTTTGATTACATAGGTGGGTGCTTTTAATTAGGCTATTGATAAAGAAGGTTTATATGAACTACCCATGGTGGGAGGTGACTTGTTCACGTGGAATATTGAAAGGGTATCAGAACATAGAATAGCAAGCAAACTTGATAGAGCTTTGGTGAATGATGAATGGATGAAAATACTTCATAATGTTCAGGTGAAGGCAGGTGGTTCTGAACTAAGTGACCATGTACCAATCTCTGTTCATCTTATAGAGAAGAAACAAAAAAGCAGGCCGTTCAGATTTATAAACTACTATGCTGACTAGAAAGGATTTGATGAAGTCATAAAGAATAGATGGGGAACTCAGGTGACATGTAATCCAATGTATGTATTTGCTAAAAAGCTGATGAACACTAAGATGGCCCTAAAAAATGGGCTCAGGAAGAGGTAAATATCCCAAATCTGATAAAGGAGACAAAAAGTGAGTGCACAGATGTTAGAGAAAGACTTTTGGCTGATCCGCTAAATCCTATTTTGATTGAAAAAGATAGGGACCTAAAAAAGATGCTTGAGGATCTGAAAAAGGAAGTGGGAAATTTCTATTGGCAAGGAACCAAGGAGAAGAGGATGGAGGATGGGGACCAAAACACCAAACTCTATTATACTATAGTTAGAAGGAGAGAGGTAGGTAATATTTTTTCTAAAGTGATTAATGCTGAGGGAAGGGTGTTTTTATAAATAAGAGGACTTAGAAGAGCAGGCCATAAATTTCCATACATCACTATACAACAAATTTTTTACCATCGATATAGATGAGGAGGAGGAAGTTGAATGGAAGCTCAGACTCACGGGCACACACAACAATATTCTCACGAGAAGAACTAATGAGCAGAAGCTCAAGGAAGTTGTATGGAGGATAGGCAGCAACAAATCACCCAGGTTAGATGGTTTCAATGAGTTCTTTTACAAGAAGACTTGGGATATTATCAAAGGCGACTTGATAGCTTATGTGAGTTGGTTCCTAGAAGGGGGGAATATGGTGAGAAGGTCAATCATTCTCTCCTTGTTCTTATTCTTAAATAGAAATTTGACTCCTCTCTTGCTAATTTTAGACCCATAGATTGTTGCTCGGTACAATATAAAATCAATGAAAAATTCTTGGCTGCTAGATTGAAGATGGTTCTCCCCTATCTTATTTATGCTAACAAGGAGCCTTTGTAACAGGTAGAAGCATCAGTGACTGTGCTCTTCTGGTGGGGGAATTTCTATTGGACTATAATTTCATGAGAGGAAGAAGGAAAGAATGCTTAAAATTGGATGTTTCCAAAGCATATGATAGCGTCAGATGGGAGAAACTATGGTGGATTATGCAGCAGATGGGATTCAATGAACAATGGATTGGCTGGATGAAACATTGTGTTGGGACCACAAGCTATTCTATATTCACTATTCAAGGGAATATGAAGAAATATGAATAACATATATTAAACTAAGATGTACTAAAGGAGTGTACATCAACCAATGTCTTTCTGTATTTGATCCTTAAGCAAATACACTATAGGGTTGATTACATATTACAGTCACACTTATGCCCTGAGGAGATGAAATATACTTTCATACTCCAACCGAACACTAGTAAGTCAAAATCGGTACCATACAAGGTCAATGGCAGAGCTGGCTGTCAACACCTCACCTGTCTCGGTCAGTACGAGACCACTTAGGGTTCAACATGACATCTTGTGTCACCTAGTGGTAGGACATCTTGTGTCATCTGCTTTTACCATGATGGGGTATAGCGACATCTTCACTATAGAGTTACTGCCATAGCATGTACTCTCTTTGGGAGAAGTCCACGTAGCTTTCCCATATTATAATTTAAGGATAAGGAAGATCAAAATCAATTCCTCTCCTGGTCAGGAGATTTTTATAGTTCAATCCTAATACCACTTAGAAATGAAGAAATATTTACACATCAATTTCTTATTTGGTTGGGAGATTCACATCATTCCTAGATAAATAAGGAAGGTGTGACACTGATTCTTCATTTGGATGTTTGGATATAGTTCATCCTTCACCCCCGCATATTAAAAAATATGCACTTCTGATTTAAACTCGTTTCACCACCAGCAAATTTTGATACTGAATGGATCTATGGTCAAGGCACTACATGATGAGATTTAACTTGATTAATTAGGTACCTTATAATATTCTCTTAGCATCAGCCAAGTTTTCAAAAATAAATTATAACAAATGCTATTAAAGTAAGAGTAGTAATTTTAAGATCTTTGGAACATTTTTGAAGGTATATCACTTGGGATCTCAGTCCCTTATCACATCACTGGGGATTCTCATCCCTTCATAACATCATCATCATGATTACTGGATCTAGGTATTCAAAACCTTAGATCACCACATAGCATTGTTACCTCTATAACAGGTAACTATTACCTCTAGGTCCTCTGACCAAGGTATTCATCTTACTTGTTATTCAAGTATTTCACATAGCTCACATATTTCATTAAACATCTTGTCACCTCTTATTAGGCAACAACTTATCTTTTAAGACACCAGACTATATAATCATTATACTTGTTATACAAGTATTTCTCACAACTTACAGAACTTATTTAAATCTATTGATATGGCACATCATGGCTCATATCTTACTATGATCATCATTTCATGATTCTTGTATAGTGTGCTCTTTATGATGAAAGACTCTTATCAACATATGACATCATTATACAATTTAAGAGAAATGCATCCTTCCCATGGTTAGGGTTAGAATTGTATACATCATCACCATGTGATGTAAGAAAGTACATCCTTCCCATTATTAGGGTTAGCATTTCTCAATCTAATCGATTATGTTTGTAAAAGCGTATCATCTCCCTTCATTAAGGTTAGATTTTCCCATTATTAACAATTAAGGATTCAAGATCATAATGTCTAGAATCAAACCCTAATTCATACTCCACTCATCTTAGGAGTATCAATACATTCTTATCAACATGTTTATCACACATGTAAAAGTCTCTCTCTTATTCTTATTAGGGTATTGATTGCATCTTATTGAATTCACCTCTTTAAGATCTATTAGCTTATCATTATCAAATTGAATTAAACTCATTATGTCTCAATATTAATCAGACAACATACATCACATAGACAATTTTAATGTTTTGGAGCATGCCTACCATATCAGGTATCATGGTCCATATTGCTATCCTATTTGTGCTCAAAGGTGCACATAACATCATATTATAGTTCCATATAAATCCTTTGACAAAACCACAACATCATGTCAGGTTTAGGGTTTATCACCTAACGCCATAATGTGTATCCATGTTGGGTTGGCCATCACTTTAGCTTTTATATCCTTGAGTCATTCTCATATCAGGTATAGGTTGAACTCTTGACCTTACATCGGGTATAGAGGCATATTGGGTTCTCATATCGTGTACAAGAGTACACCATATCGGGCATACCATTACGGATTTGCTTTATATCTTTCAAGATAATATTATATTAGTTCTTTACCTTAGTTGGTCATATCAACTTTTTCATTTTAAACTTTCCATATCGATTTTTCATCATATCGGTCTTCCTCTTGGATTTTCATATCAGATTTCATCTTGGGTTACCATATCGTGTCCCCATATTGAATTTGCCATATTGTGATCCCATGTTGACTATCATATCGATTTACCTATCTTAGGTATCATATCGGGTTACACCTTTGAACATCATATCGGTTTTCCTCATGGATTCACCATATCGGTTTACTTGAATAGATAGAACCTTGAACTCATAATCTTTTTATGGTTCAGTTCTTTTCTTATAAGGATAGGACAAGATGGATTCTAATTTGTTCTTCTACCCATCACAAAGTAATAGGGTATATCGAGTTTTCAAAGGAGTATAGATTCTAAAACATATTGGGTTCCCATGTCTTCATCTAAGGTTTGCTCATGTCATGCAAAGGTATTGTTTTACTTTAGTATCATGTATAAGGTGCTAGTAGGTGTAACATACTGAATTCTAGGCATTTTGTCTTTTTGGTGCTCTTTTCCATCTTTTCCTTTCATATCTATCCTCTTTGGCCTTTCTATTTAATTTGTGGATAATATGATGGTTTAATGAGCATTTGTTCACCTTTTATTCCAATATTTGGGTATATGCACAAATACGTCAGTGAAAGCTTAGTAATGGGGTTAATATGTAAAATGTCCACTTAAGTAATAAAAATAATAAAATATTTCGTCCTAGAACTTTCTAGTGCTTTTTAGAATATGAAAAAGAAAGGAAATCCCAAAAAATATATAAAGGAGATGATAAATACAATAATTGGGGATAATATGGAACATTTTGGATAAAAGAGGATAATGTGGAATATATTGTTCCAAAAATCATAAATAGAAATCCACAAGATAATTTGATAAAAAAAATTCCTTTTATTAACTTAAAATAAAACTTAATGGCCAAGTATCATCTAATTTGGATAATAAATATATAAAAGCCTTTATTACAAGATAATGGGAAATAAGCCAATAAGGTGAAATAAAATATCTAATATCCTCAAATTGGAAAAATAACTCCAAATTCGTAATCTAAACATAAAAATAAGTCTTTGGGAAAATTTGCATTTAATTTGGTCTATGTTTAATATTTTATTTTATTTAGGAGAGAGAAATTGATTTAAAGACCAAAAATATTAAATATATGTTGAAAAAATTTAATTAATGGAAAAATCGTGTTCCAAACGTTTATTATTGCTTATAGGCCAAGTTTTACATTCTTAGAAGGTTTCTAGATGCCTCTAATAAATTAAAAGGATAAAATAAGTGATAAATTTAAATAAATTAAATAAATAATTAATGTCTTCAAAAAAATATAATAATGCCAAATTTGTGTTCTACAAGTTAAAATAGACCTGTGGAGGAATTTTGAATCAATTTGGAAAATATTTGATGAGAAGATAAATTAAGGAGAGAGAAAGTGTACAAAACATTCAAATCATTATTTAAAATAATACACAATTTCAAAAAATGGAAATAATAGCAAATTCGTATCTAACATACTTAATATGAGTTATGGGTGAAGTTTTGTAATTTTTGGATAATCGTAATGTCCTTAATAAAGGAGGAAAGAGAAAATGAATTTATAATTATTTAGCTGATTAAACATTCTCAAAATGTAAAACTAATTCCATATTTGGATTTTACGTGTTAAAATAAGTCAAAATATAAAATTTGGTAATTTTTGGATAACGTTTGATCCTCCAAACAAAGAGAGAGAAAACATTTAAATGGATAAGCCTTTTTAGTCGATTTTGAATAGGAATATCGCGTAAGATCTTGGACCGTCAGATTTCGATCTGACGTCTCGCAATTTGTCTTCTACCTTGCACCGAGCAGGCAACATGCCGCTTGTTTTGGTGTGTGATAAAATTGAGATTTCTCCCTCATTTCTTGAACAAATTGAACGATTCTTTCGCCTATGAGTTGTGATTAAGATTCTACATCCAACTATATATTATTTGGTTTGTTTTGTCGAGTTTTCAGGAAACGCCCAAATATCCTACGTGGAGCTTCACGTAATTTCCCTCTTCTCTGTTTCTCATATACTCATCTATATATACCTCTACTCCTACGTGCGCCGACACTTGTGCAACTCGCCTATATTCTCAATTGCTCTGTTCGTCTCCGTTTGGACCCCAGAGAGCCGCCGAAGCTCCCTACCTTGCGGCGCATTTATCTCTCTCCATACTCCTCCTCCGAATAGATTAGAGGTATGGTTGGTTTCGTATTGCCTTACACTTTTGTTTGCATACCTAAACGCGAAGTTTGGTCGAGTATCAAGTTTTTTCCCAAAACCATAGCAAGCAGCAGCTTGCGGAACCATTGGCTGTCGGGTGAGTATGCTGGGGAAGAAGACTTCATACGTTTTTACTATTTTGCTCTCCGTTCTATGGTCTCTCTGATCTTGAATGCCTACGTGGCAGTTTTTGATTGGTCTATTTTAGAAAAATCATATCTTTTTACTCGATTATCCAAATTTAAAAATAAAATATGTTTTAGAATCGAGAGAATGTAATCTATCTAACAAAAATACTTTCATGGTTTGATTCTGATGTTTTCAAATATGTATTTTTCGAGTGGATTTAATTAACTAATAAATATGGAAAATACCCTAACAAATTAGTATCTCGAAAATATACAAACCTATATGTTATTTTGATTATAAGAACGTAAATAAGATAGTAGTAAGGTTTTTAGAGTCTAATTCGATCGTTTGTGGAAAAAGTTGATGGTTTTGAGGTTTTAAGCCTTTAATGAATATACATATATCTAATACATAAATATGATGATCATATGAGGGAAAGTGGATCTGATCTCGTGTAAAAGTTATGAAAATTGATTCTTGGATTCTAAAGAATAAGGTATGTGCATCTACCCTCCTTTAGTTGGGAAAGTTTTTATACAAATACCCATATTCCCTAATGAGGCTTAATTTGACCTAATTCATGATTCTTGAAACCTAAATTGTTTATGCCTCAAAAATCAGTTGTAGTATCATCTTGTTTGGATTTTTATACCCCGCTGCCATGTTGTATAAATCCTTTGATTAATCTTGCCATAACTCTTTTTCTAGCATGTTGATTTTATTAGACTAATTAGCTAGTGTAGTGGTACTTGTATGTACAACCACCCATAGTTGGGGAATGTGTTATTTCTCCCCTGGGGAACGTGTTATTCTCCCCCACACATGAAATATGTGCAGGTGACTGGGAATGTGTTATTCTCCCCTCACCCTTTTGGTTCAAGGTCCGGTAGGTGCCTCAACCCTACGTAGTTAAGATAGTCAATATTAATCATACATGCAAATCCTTGGTTATATATTGTTTATGGAAAGCATCTATTGAAATATTCTTTTATATATATGGCCTCATTCTCTTAATTATCTTCATCTTATGATGAACCCTGTCATGTCTTTACATGATTTTCTTATCTTGCCATCTTATAACAGTTTTTGTAACACATACTTTTATTTTTCCTTCCCTCTTGCTGGGTGCTTTCCCAACCACCCATATGTGGAGCAAGGTGATGGATATGACATGAAGATTGTAGCTTTGGCATGGACCTAGCTGATGGATATGTTGCTTGGAGACAAAAGTGGAGTAGTCTAGACTTCTGTCTATCTAGATCATAGTTGTGTATGATGATGTAATCCTTAAAGGGAGATTTTTGATGTATCTTGTACAATTTTTTTATCAAATTGAATATAGTCAGAGAAATTTTTTAACTTTTGATGCTATCCAAATTGGATTTTATTTACCATTGTTATTAGTAGAGAGGTGGATTTATTTCACTTCTTTACAGTAGGTAACTCCCATCTCATATACAAGACATGTATCTTATCAAGTATAAAGTATCACTCACCACTATATCGGGTTACTTTTCATATTGAGTTTCATATCAGATTTCTCATTACCATCTAGGGTTTTTGACTCATGTCGGGTTAGGATATAGACCTCACATGATATCATTCATAAGGTGAGTATATGGCCCTATATCATGCTCAAAGGGTTTATAAATACTTACTCATATTGCCCATTATGTATTCACTTCTCACTATTACATCAACATATCAGATTGCTCATCCTCTAGGGTTTACTATATCGGATTAGAGTACATGCTTGATCTCCTATCATGCATAGGATATTACTCTTACCTTGTATAAAATATAAAATATGGATAGGTATCTTCCATATCGTTCATAAGACCTATTTTATAAAATATGACATGCCTTCATATCGAGTAAGGCTCTATATCGGGTTCCATATCAGGTTTTAAGAGTCTTCAACCCATATCAGTTTGTTCAATGATGATGTCATCATCATCAACCTCAAGGTCCTTATCTAATTATTCAAAACCATGGATAAAAGTCCTAACTACTTATTGGAACTCGTAGATATTTCAATTGATCAAACAAAATCCGATTTAGAAAGAAATCAACAAGTTGAATAATATTGAAGAAAAGATAATAATAATAAAGATGGGTTCAAGTTATATAACCCGCATTATGAACAACTTCCAAGATTCAAGCTTCATCTCCTCACGTTATAAGGTTGAAGATGAACCTCTCAACAATCAAAGACTTGAGCTCCTTAGCTTTTGCACAATATCTCCAATCCCAATAGGCGATATCACCATCTATGACCTATTTGGCCGATATCAAGATCTTATCACTCAACTCTCCTCACTATGCACGATATAAGAGGGTATGAATGATACAAGAGGGAAGGTTACTAACAAGATTCGAAAATCTTACTAACAAGTGAAGGGCAAGGTGTTTATACTAGAGGTTTATGGAAAAGAGTGTAAGACGTGTCATTAGCTTAGTCTACTAAGTGCCACCTAGCCATGCATCGTCGACACATATATTTGCATGCATCCCATTGTTTATCTTTCCATGAAAAAATAAATGTCCAAGGATAATGTAAAGGATAAGTGTTGGCTCTTGAGTTAGCTTCTAAGGCAAGTCTTCTTCCACTCACTATATTATAATATTCAACTCAATCTTTTCTAAGATAAGTTGAAAACCAAGTCATTTCTCTTCTTTGAAGTTCCTTGCTCGACATGTGCCAAACTAAATATCCATAAACTGGTAGGAGACTTCCACTCTAAGTCTCCAACTCGATATGCTCATATGTATAACCTTCAACTTATACATTTTCTTAGTCTTTTCATTATTAAGAGTACCATCCCTTAAAGGTGGTTCAATTATGGCGCCCCCTTCTTTCTCTCTCCTGTAAATGATACCTAGAGGGAGTAGCGACACACTAGAGGTGGTAATTTGCATATCAACCCTATATTTGGGTAAATTTCAATTTGTATCAAAATTAGTGAAAAAGGCACTATCATTGTTTAAACAAGCTTATACTTGAAATTTAGGCTTTCCTCGAGCCACCACTTAGCATCATTCTCTATCTTATAATATTAAAACACTTAGGACACATTCAGTATGTAACATTTTGCAATGTATCCCCTCATCTTGGGAAAATTGCACTTTTCACTTAGATTGTCATATAATGCACACATAGTTTGCAAATAAGCTTAAACTTGGAAATAAACTTCTCAAAGAGTCTTAATTACTTTTCAAAGGATTAGAACAAGTTTATAATTAAATTGTTTAAGAAAAACTTTTAGGGTTAAGCCATAACCCAGGTCAGGGGTGTTATAATTATAAACCCCTAACAAGGATTTCGTCCCCGAAATCTTGGATGAAAGGAGACAATCATTACCCATTAATTATATCATCAAGTTTCCCCATAACATCTCATTGTCATTGGACCAGTACAATGTTCTTCCTCAGATACATACTCAATTGTCCTTTCCCTTTAAGGATTATAGTATCCATTTTGTGTTAGGTAACATTTCTAAATTTAGAGCAGTACTATTCATACTTCGAATGATTCAAGTATCACTCCTCATTGATTTATCACTTTCTCTACTTACATCTTCTTAGGTAATAAGATTCTAAATCCTTAGGATCTTCCATATTCCTTACTTGGTTTAGAGATCTTCTTCTAAGGAAGGATTTAAAGTTTTATTCTATCATTCATTTGGAACTACAAACCTTATCATACTTTTATTGTGCTATTCTAATCTTCTGATACAATACTAACTTCCTTATTACTTATCTTAATTGTTTTATTCTTTTGTAATAACAAGAGGCTACTTTAAAAGAACTTATCTCAAAGGTATTTCTAGATGTCATGTATGAACTACCTCAACAGGTCTAGATATGGATATTATAAAGACTTTATTTTTTTCCTGATAAGCTTTTTTCCCAAAATGATCCTACAATTGTTCCTTCAATTGATACGTCCTTAGTGATGTTATGTTTATGCAGAGCATAAACCCCTAACATATGATATACATACTATAATTATCTCAAGGATGACCCTTCTAAGTAACCGAATATGATTCACCTTATCAGGAGTCATGTTCTTATTTTCTCATACCATTGAAAATTCTAGGATACTAGGATTCCTTACTTTAGTATCCATTATATGTACCAAAATAACATCACATCTTCATCATATCCCTCTTTTCTATTATTATATTTATCAAAAACATAAAAAAATATCTTTCTTTCATTTTGGAACATTACTTATCATATATAACTTTATCTTGAAACTAGAATCTAGGATGAACTGGTACTCTTCTAAGTATCCATCAAAACAACACTTCTAATTCATGCAAACCAAGTGTCATAAGACTTACTTAATTTTCATGTTCCTATAAGAAAAGAACATATGGAACCACATTCCTCTCATCACCCCATTACCACCCAGGGTTGTTTATCAAAGAGAAGAGATTATCATCCCCTCTAATTATAACATAAGCTTTCATCTATTCAAGAGTCATTTACTCTTGTTTCATCCTAGGTTCCTTGCCATCAGCATAGGAATTTTAAGGATGATTACATATCATTAATCCTTCCCTTGTTATTGCCTAACATGTTTATGAACATTTTCTGATTTTATCACATTTCCCATTTTCACATTTATAAAAAAAACATCTCTACTATTCACACAGTCTTTATTGAATAGGGATCATCTCCTTTGTTCCTTTTCTCTTATCATGAGGATTATACTTTTTACTTCCTCATACACAAAGATTGATCTGAGATCATATTAGATTCCATTTCATTACACTTAGGATGTGATAAAAATATCCATGCCATATTTCCAATTTTTTTATACTCACTAGATTGTCTCATAATGACTACTTGATCAGAGTAATCAGAAATCCAGGGTATACAAGTACTAAGATTAGATAGTATGCAACTTGTTTTAATATAATATATCTTACTTTCCATAACATCAAAATATAGAACTTAGCATCCCTGGATTTTCTCCAGATATCATTTCCACACCTCATCTGCTTTCACACAGATAGAAAGAATTTATAAGGCATTTTAAAGATTACTGAGCAAAATGTAAGTCCTCAGTATACTTAACAGATAAAATCATAAAATGACATATCAGAATGACACAATTTCATCTGACCTGTCTCAATTTGTGGATTGATTATTGTCTCATGATGATTCATTGCATTGAATCTCATCATTTCCTGATTCCAACATCGCGCTCTATCATTTAATGCAGATAGATCTGCTCGGGACGCCTGTCCACATCCTCGCATGCCACTGCTGAGCCATTGCCTTTGAGAGTCTTGTTGACTCTGCCTCACTTGTTGGGTCATTCCCTTCCTTCTTCTCAGACAAGAGGGTCTAACATGCCCAATCTATCCACAACTAAAACATGTCCTATACACATCCCCTGGTCTTATCGGCATTGTTAACGATGTAGGGGTTACCTCATAAGTCCTAACTGGTGGAACGTTAGGTACTTTGCCCCTTTTTGGTAGCCACTTCCCTGGTGCATTGGATGTTTGTTGCATTGGTGGCACAAAAAATTTCCCCTTTTTAGAACTACTCTGCTTCTGTTCCTGAATTTGAGCAGATCTTCTCTTCATTCCTTCCTCATTGTCCTTGTCTGGACAATCCTTTATAAAATGTCCTGGTTGCCTACACCTATAGAAAACTTTATTTTCATGTCGTAACCTAATTCCTTCGACATTTTCCATTGTTCTATTACAACTATGTGGATTAGAAATCCTACTAGAGCCCAAAATTTTGTCATTAGGGACCAGTAATCTAGGTTCTATTGCTTTTATATGATCCTCGATATGCCTTAATGTTGTCATAACCAGTCCAGTGAAGGTATTAGAGGTAGGGTTCTCTATCATAGTTGGATCATCCTGAGGATTCTTAGGCGGTCATTCTTCTCTCTCTTGATCACTTACACCTTCTCCTGGTGCAACAATATTGCTTTCAACAATGTGTTCCTTGTGTTCTCCATACATCTTTAAGCTTTACTCTATCTTCTACATAAGCAGAAGTCACTATAAGACATACTAAAGGACACTAGAACAGACTCAACACCTTAGTCCTATGTCTCTGTAGACTCAGCAAACCGTAGGCTCTGACACCAAATTTCTGTGATGTCCTAATTACAAATCAAGCCATCACTAGTAATAATCGTGGAATAACCATAATCAGAAAAATTTAACAAAAATCACTAAGATTTAAAACCATTTTGCACATAGATCATGTTTCAGGAAATTATTACAAAGAGAACCAAAATTGTATATACATGTGGTTCATATCGTACATACATTGTACCATCTCATCTCAAGAATAATAAGTCCCAGTTGCTTTACTTTGACCTGTATAATAGCAAAGTAAAAATCTTGAGGTAAACAACCAAAATCTCAATTCGTTCGTAAAAACCACTAAGAATTATCTCTTAAGGACCTGAGAGTACAGAGACGACACATAGGACTTCTATCTATAAGACATGACAGACAGTACGTCAACCTGAGCTATCATTGTGTCATGGCTGTTGTTCTCCTTATGCAGAAAGGTCTCTACCTCCTCATACACATCCACCTAAAAATTGTGGATCCCACAGGGTGAGAAAATTGTCCCAGCGAGAGATATAACTCTCTGACGACTATGTTATTATCAACATTAAGTAGTATAAAAGTTGAGCAGAGGTTCTGTTGTATAAATGAGCAGGATTAATCACTATTATAAGCAGAATAGAGTAGTCATTCTTCTAAAAATAATGCATCTATCTATGGTAGAGCAATAAATCATCTTTTCACTATTCAAGGGAATATGAAGAAATATGAATAACATCTATTCAACTAAGATGTATAAAAGGAGTGTACATCAACTGATGTATTTCTATATTTGATCCTTAAGCTAATACACTACACGGATGATTATATATTACAGTCACACTTATGCCCTAAGGGGATGAAACATACCTTTCATACTGCAACCGACCACTAGTTAGTCGAAATTGGTACCATACAAGGTCAATGGCAGAGCCGACTATCAAGACCTCACCTATCTCGGTTCGTACGCGACCACTTAGGATTTAGCATGACATCATATATCAGCTGCTGGCAGGACATCTTATGTCATCTTCTTTTAGTATGTCGGGGTATAGCGGCATCTTCTCTATAGAGTTACTTTCATAACATGTACTCTATTCAGGAGAAGTCCACGTAGCTTTCCCAGATTATAATTTAAGGATAGGGAAGATCAACATCCATTCATCTCTTGGTTGAGAGATTTTTATAGTTCAATCCTGATACCACTTAGAAATGAAGAAGGATTTACACATTAATTTCTTATTTGGTCGGCAGATTCACATCATTACGGGATAAATAAGGAAGGTGTGACACCTATTTTTCATTTGGATGTTTGGATATACTTCATCCTTCACCCTCACATATTCAAGAATATGTGCTTCCGAGTTAAACTCATTTCACCATCAGCAAATTCTGACATTTAATGGATCAATGGTCAGGGCAATACATGATGATATTTAACTTGATTAATTAGGTAACTTACAATATTCTTTTAGCATCATCCAAGTTTTCAAACATAAATTATAACAGATGTTATTAAAGAAAGAGTAGTACTTTTAAGATCTTTGGAACATATTTAAAGGTATATCACTTTGGATCTCAGTCCCTTATCACATCACTGGGATTCTCATCCCTTCATATCATCATAATCATGATTAGTGGATCTGGGTATTCAAACCCTTAGATCACCACATAATATTGTTACCTCTGTAACAGGTAAATATTACCTCTAAGTCCTCTGACCAAGGTATTCATCTTACTTGTTGTTCAAGTATTTCACATAGCTCACATAGTTCATTAAACATTTTGTCACCACTTACTAGGAAACAATTTATCTTTTAAGACATCAGACTGTATAATCATTATACATGTTATACAAGTATTGCACACAGCTTACAAAACTTATTTAAATCTATTGATATGGCACATCATGGCTCATATCTTACTATGCTCATCATTTCTTGATTCTTGTATAGTGAGCTCTTTATGATGAAAGACTCTTATCAACATATGATATCATTATACAATTTAAGAGAAATACATCCTTCCCATGGTTAGGGTTAGGATTGTATACATCATCACCCTGTGATATAAGAAAGTACATCCTTCCCTTTATAAGGGTTAGGATTTCTCAATCTAACTGATTATGTTTGTAAAAGAATATCATCTCCCTTCATTAAGGTTAGATTTTCCCCTTATTAACAATTAAGGATTCATGATCATAATGTCTAGAATCAAACTCTAATTCATACTCCACTCATCTTAAGAGTATCAATACATTCATATCAACATGTTTATCACACATGTAAAAGTCTCTCTCTTATCCTTATTAGGGTATTGATTGCATCTTATTTAATTCACCTCTTTAAGATCTATTAGCTTATCATTATCAAATTGAATTAAACTCATTATGTCTTAATATTAATCACTCAACATACATCACTTAGACAATTTTAATGGATAGAAGCATGCCTACCATATCAGGTATCATGGTCCATATTGCTATCCTATTTGTGCTCAAAGGTGCACATAACATCATATTATAGTTCCATATAAATCCTTTGACAACACCACAACATCATGTTAGGTTTAGGGTTTATCACCTAACTCCATATCGCGTATCCATGTTGGTTTGGCCACCACTTTAGCTTATATCATCTTAAGTAATTCTCATATCTGGTATAGGTTGATCTCTTAACCTTATATTGGGTATAGAGGCATATTGGGTTCTCATATCGTGTATAAGTGTACACCATATCAGGCATACCATTATGGCTTTGCCATATATCTTTCAAGATAATATTATATTAGTTCTTTACCGTGGTCATATCAGCTTTTTCATTTTAAACTTTCCATATCGGTTTTCCATCATATCGGTCTTCCTCTTGGATTTTCATATCAGATTTCATCTTGGGTTACCATATCATGTCCCCATATTGAATTTTCCATATTGTGATCCCATGTTGACTATCATATCATATTACCTATCTTAGGATCATATCGGGTTACACCTTTGAACATCATATCAGTTTTCCTCATGGATTCGCCATATCAGTTTACTTGAATAGATAGAACCGTGAACTCATAATCTTTTTAAGGTTCAATTCTTTTCTTATAAGTACATGACAAGATGGATTCTTAATTGTTCTTCTACCCATCACAAAGTAATGGGGTATATCAAGTTTTCAAAGGAATATAGATTCCAAAACATATCGGGTTCCCATGACTTCATCTAAGGTTTGCTCATATTGTGCAAAGGTATTGCTTTACTGTGGCATCCAACTTACAAAAAACAAGATTTACTTAACCAGAAGCGATTTTTAACAGTGGAATTACTAAAAACTCACTAAAACATAAAACCTTTTTGCAAAAAGATCCAAACATAGGAAAACTCTTTCATCAAGAACCAATGTATAACATTTACATCCTGGCTCATAAGTACATAACTTGTACCATCTCTTCTCGAGGATTACAAACATTAACTACCATGTTAGAACTTGTACACAAGCAGTATAAGAACCTTGAGGCATCAAGCCAAAATCTCAGATCGATTCATTAAAAGAACTAACTACTACCTCTGAGGACCTAAGAGTACAGAAATGACACATAGGACTACTATCTATATGACTTTACAGAATAGTATCTCCACCTAAGATCATACTGATGTCCCTGTTGTTGTTGTCCTTTTTCTGTTATGTGGATTCTATTTCCTTGTTTGCGTCCACCTAAAAACATTGGATCCCATGGGAGTGAGACAATTGTGAATTGCAGTTTATTAGAATAAAACTGAGTAGAGAAAACTTATATATTTGATAGAAGATGGATCACTGTATGAACAAGGTAAAGTAATCTCCTTTCCTAAGGAGGACATTACATCTTCCCATGGTAGAGTTGTGATTCATTCATCTACTTGTAATGAATATAAGGAGAAAAATAACATCTATCAACTAGAGATGCATAAAAGAAATGTAACATCAACCAGTAAATTTCCGCATTCAATCCTTAAGAAAACATGCTATACGGCTGATTACATTTTCCAATCACACATATGCCCTGAGGAGATGAGGTATACTTCTCATATTTCAACCGACCACTGCGAAGTCGAAATTGGTACCATACAAGGTCAATGGAAGAGACAACTTCCAAGACCTCCCACATCTCGGTCAGTGTGAGATCACATGCAGGACATCTTGTGTCTGTACTACATAGCTTGCCAGGGTATAGTGGCAACTTCTCTATAGAGGCAGGGTCAGCTGCACTCTCTTTGCGATCGAGAGATTTCATGTTTACCTCCATCGATCCGACATTAATATTATTGAGATGTGTACTGCATCTATCCCAATCATCGGGAGATTCATGATACATCCATCCCGGTACAAACAATGAAGGATTGAGAGGTTTAATGTTTACCTTCCATCAATTCCCCCATTAGGACGTAAAGATATGTTCGCCCATCAACCCCCACATATTCAAAAATATGCATTTTGGGTTTTTTCCACGGAGCAACCCGTTTCACCATCACCAAATTACTGACGATGATGGATCAATGGTCAGGGCTCTACATGATATGATTTCACTTAATTAATTAAGTACATTATCATATTCTTTTAGCATCAGTCCAGTTCTCAAACAAGAATTATAATGACAAATGCTACGAAGAAAAATGTAATACTTCCATCAATACTTATCAAAACTTTGTAAAACATTGGGATCTCCATCCCTTATCTAATTACATGGAAGATCTCACTTCTCAACAATATCATCATCATGATTATTGAATTTGGGCATTCAAACCCTCAGTTCATGACTAAACATGTTACCACTTCTTAGGTAGCTATTACCTTCAGGTAATTTGACCAAGGTATACATGATACTTGTTACATAAGCATTTCACATGGCTCACCAGGCCACTGCACATCTTGTCACCTCTCATTGGGCAACAATTAATATAATGTCTTATAAGGCTAATACACATCTTGTTACTTCTTACTGAGCAACAAAAACATGATGGCATACAAGGCCAATCAACATTTCTATTATATAAGTATCATAGCACAAATCTGGCTATGTTCATCATCTCATGATATCTGCATGGATAATACACATGATAACAGTCATGACAATTTCACATCACACCATGCAATAGCATAGTAATACCAAAATTCCCTTACCAGGACTAGGGTTTACCATCAAATATGGCTTTTCATCCCTTTACCCAAAGTTAGGGTTAGGATTCCCTTTTCACATTAATTAAGGTTTTATGTTTATATTATCAATCCAATACTAATTTATTGTTCCACTCCTCTAGGAGCATTCATTGATATCATAAGTATTCGCTCATACTTATAACTCTCATCATGTATCATTAATGATTATCAATTCAAGGTATGAGTTAATCTCTCATCCTTACCATAGTATGAATACATCATACTCATTATCTTGGCTAAACCCCTTTCTCATAGTATGTTAGTCAACACTTGTCAAAGTGCATTGAATTCATTACATCTTTATTGTAACAATTTACATAACACACACTTCTTGTGTTTCTTATCCAAGTATATTGGATTTGAGGTGCATCAAGGTATATCAACCCTGAAATGCTAAAAGTGATATCTATCATATCTTGATGTATCACTTTCCTCCTTTCTTCCAACTTTCTTGAGTTATCAACTTATCTTGGATTAAGGTATATCCCATATTAATACTTTCATCCACTAACCTATCACTCTTACCATGAAGTGCATAGGTCACACACAAGAATGGTCCAACTATCTTTAGTGATATGCACTCATTTCAGGTTAAGACATTGCTTACTACAAGGTTGCCTAATATCAACTACTTGATCTATTTCACCTTTATAAGGTATTATCCCTTATTTTATCATTAGGGATTCTCTCATACCATTACCTAGTATTTAGGATTATATTTTATCATCATATTTCTCAAGATTAGGGCTTCATGTATTATAATTCAAAATTAGAGTTTCATATATCTTTACCCTGTAATAGGGCTCCTCATCATACCATTGCTTAGGGTTCCACATGGCATCACCCTCAATTATGGTTTCTCATGGAATCACCCTTAACTAGGGTTTCTCAATTCATTTAAATCAGGTTTACTCATCCCCTTTGTTCAGTTAGGACCAATGATTCATCATTTCATTGTCCAAGATTAGGGTTTCACACTATATAGTATAATCCAGAATTAGGGTTTACTATTCACATCACATCACCCTAGATTAGGGTTTGTATTCAATAACCCACAATTAGGGTTTTACATGAAAATACTATGAATTAGGGTTACTCATGTCATTACCCTAAATTCATATCACATTATCCTCCTAAATTAGGGTTTCACTCAGAATTGCCCCAATTTAGGGTTTGAGTTAATCAATTAACTCAATTAGGGTTTTATGACCGCTTCCTCAAGGATCATACCTTAATTTTACACCTCACTCATTTTGAAAGTTCTAAGCTTGATTGCTACAAGATTATTTTTCATGTATGAATCTCTCTCTCATCCTCTTCTAGGATGTCCAGAAGATTTGATCAATTGAGCCTTCAATTATATGAGGTATCCAATTAAATTGACCAATTAAATATTCAATTACCTTAGATATCCAAATGGATTAACCATGTTGAACCTCAAACGGTTTTGGTTACATAGACCCTAAATGGTCTTTGTCTTTCAAAATTCAAACGGTTTGAAACCATTTGAGCACATTGCCCTTGAAACTGTTTAAGCAAGAAAGTATTGAAACCAAATGAGCTTGGGTCTCCAAATGGTTTGAGACCGTTTGGACCCAAACGTCTTGAAACCGTTTGATCCCAAATGGTCTTGAGACCATTTGGACTCAAACGGTGTTAAGACCTTTTGGCCTAAACTCTCTCAAAACTGAATGGACCAAAAAGGTCTTCCAACACTTAATCAATTCAGGGTTTCAATCATTGAACCATCTATCAATTGAAGTACTAATTTATTCCTCAATTGAATCATACTTCAATTAGACCTTCAATTAGAGTTTTGAACCCAATTTAACTAGGGTTTATAATCAAGAAACCATCAATTAGGGTTTTGAAATTGAGGAACCATCAATGTTTAACATTATGGAATCAATTCAATTGAAATTAGTGAATCTTCATCAAATTATGATATGACCTGACCTCAAACGGTCTTGAGGTCGTTTGGATGACCTCCAAATGGTCTTGAGATCATTTGCCCCATCCCATCATTGAAATTTGTGAAATTCCATTAGGGTTTAGATTCTTAGATTGATCACCAATTGAACCATTGCTTGTATTTCAATTTACAATCTTTAGTCCTTCAAAAAAACTCAACCATACTCAACCATAGACTTCCAAATGGTCTTGAGACCGTTTGGGTGATCTCCAAACGGTCTTGAGACCGTTTGGGTTAATCGACCCAAAGTTTTAAATCGACCAATTGCAAATTCAGCACTTAACCCGATTAGGGTTTCTAATTGGAGGATTGTCCATACATTGAATTAATCAATTGGATCCATTGGATCATTATCCAAGATATACTAGGGTCTTGACCTCAAACGGTCAACCCACCCAAATGGTCAAACCTTCAAAATGGTTTGGGATCTAATCCTTCAAATGGTTTGCAAACTGTTTGGTCGCCAAACGGTTTGGTGAAATTGTTTGGACCAAAGTCTTAAAACAATTTGCCTAGGATATTTTTAAGGTGTATTCTTAGGATGATGTCATCATCATCAAACTACGATCCTTAATATTTTTGCTATAATTTTCATGGTAGTTCTATTAATTTGATCAAGTTAATTTCAAGAAGAACAAATGATCAACAATTGATAAGGAATTGAATGCACTAACAATAGTAAGGGTTCAAGTTATAAAACCCACCTCCAATTGAGCTTCAAAGCTTCAATCTCACGTAAAAAATGGTGTATGCAACTCCTTTCACTATCCCAAGGCTCGTCCTCAACCTTTGAGTGAAAAGGAATGGTTAGAATTAAAGATGGGATCGAGATAAGAAGAAATCATGCATTGATTTTCGATTTCCACCATGGAATTAAGGTGAAAGGGAGTCAAGAAGCTTACCAACAGGTTGGGGGTCGTCCTCCTAATCCTCCAAATCTCCCTTGGTCGGTTTGCAAGCAAAGAGAAGAAGTGGATTTGAAAAAGCCTCTCAATTGAGTTGAAAAAGGTGTGTTTCTAAGGAAATCAATGAGAGAGTAAATGCCTTATAAAAATATTTTAATTCTAAAATTAGTGCCACATACTCCATATCAATTCCTTGCATGAAAATATATCTTTGTCACCTCCGAATTCCTCTTCATTATCCATGAATTAAGGAAAATCAAATTAAGCACCTTAATCATATAATAGTAATATCCATAAGTTAGTGGATATTACGTTTTCTTTTAATAATGTGAGTGAGTTATCCATTCCTTTGGATATTTTCGTTGCCTTTACAAGGCACAAGGATTTTCACACTTAAGAAAATTCAACCATCTCGTTTTTGGTTGAAGGCCCTTCAATTATTTTATTTATTTTTGCATTAAATTGAATTAGGGTTTCAATTATGCTTAAATCTTGATTATTTTAATATCAAGATTCTCTCTCCTTAAAAGTGATACAAATGAGATACCCCTATCAGTTTCTTTGCTCTACATGATTCCAAGAAACATTAGGGACTATTTTGAAGTGGTAATTTGCATATCGAACCCTAGGTTTTGGGTAAATTGCATATTATACCAAAACTAGGTTTTAATGCATAAACATTGCTTTATCAGCTCTTTCTTGGTACTCAGGCTTTTCCCAAGCCATAACTCTGCATCATCTTCATTATAATGATGCTTAAACACATGAGGAACATTTAATCATGTAAAATTTGCAAGTTAACCCCTCAACTTGGGTAATTTGCACTTTAGTCCAAAATAAGCAAACATTACTTCAACATTATTCAAACATGTCCAAAATTGAAACATAAGTTCCTCTTGAGCCTTAATTAATTTTCACAAAATAAAATTAAGGATCTAATTATCTTTCTTAAAAAAAACTCCTAGGGTTTAGGCATAACCCATGTTAGGGATGTTACAAATTATAAACCCCTAACAAGGATTTCATCCCCGAAATCCCAGATAAAGAAAGACAGATATTATTCAGTCATCATACTATCTAGTCTCCACATAACATCTCATTGTTATTGAGACACCATAAAACTTTGATCAACATAAAGTTATTCCACACAAGTTTATCATAGAATGGTTCACATGGAACACATACTCCACTGTCCTTTTTATTGTTAACTGTGGAATTTATTCCGTGTCCGGTAGCACTTTTCCTTATTTTACCGTTCCATGTGACAGATTCTTGTTTCCGGGGAGTCTTCTATACTCCTTATTTAATTTAGCATTTCACTTTCAAGATCACAATTATGTTATGTCACCTTCTTGGGACTATAAGCCTTTTCATACCTTGATTGTGCCATCTCACCTAGTGACACAATACTAGATTTCCTTATTACTTGTACTAACTCTCTTATTAGTTGTACATTCTCCTATCATAAGGAGAGATTACTTTATCAATTAAGAACTTATCTTTAAGATATCTTCAATTGTTATGTTTATGCAAAGCATAAACCCCTAACTAGTGATGTCCATACTATTAAAGTGATTTCATGGTTGACCATTCTAGGTAGCCAACATAATTCATTTATTCAGGAGTTATGCTTTTACTCTTCCACACTACCTGGTATTTCTCATATATCAGAATTCCTCACTTTGGTATCCATCACATGTGTCAAAACACATCACATCTGCATCATTCTTTCACCTTGGGACATTACTTGTTACACATATTTTTATCTTGGAACCAAAGTCCAAGATAAACTGATACTTTTCTAAGTATCCATCATGTGGACATTTTTATCTTATGCACATCAAGTGTCCTAAGACCCACTTAACTACCATGTCCCTGAAAGGAAAGAAAACAAGGAATCATATTCCTCTTATTATTTCATGAATCATTTACTCTTTGTCTCATCCTAGGTTCCTTGCCCTCTGCATGGGAATTTATAAGGATGTTTACATAACATTATTCCTTTTTTTGTTATTATCAAACATGTTCATGAGCATCTTATGATCTCATCACACTTCTCATTTCCTCATTATGGGAAAAGATCTTTATTATACACACAAACTTTATCGAACAGGGATCACCTCCCTTGTTCTCATTCTCATCTTATGAGGAGTATACTTTTTACTTCCTCATACACAAATACTCATCTAAGATTATCTCAGATTTCTCTTTCTTATTATTTAGGATATGACACATTTTTTCATTCCATATTTCTAATTTCATGATACTCATTAGATTGTCTCAGAATGACTACTTGATCAGAGCAATCAAAAAGATAACAATCTAAGAGTCTCCATACTCACTTTATCATCAATAATTGTATACCTAGCCAGGGTATATAAATATTGAGATTAAGTAGTATGCGCTTTGTATACTATCACATTCCTCCCTTATATTATCACAAGCATAAGATTTAACATTCCTAGATTTTATCCAGACATCTCTTCTATACCTCATCCTTTTTACAGAGGTAAGAACAATATGAAACATTTATAATGTTACTGTACAAAATGTAAGTCCTCATAGGACTAATCAAGGAAAACTCAATCAATTACTTTCTCAATTTAACTCAGGAAACCATAAAAAGACATATTAGAATGATATTATTTTGTCTGACATGTTTCATTTCACAGTTATTTGATGCCTCAGGATGATTCTTTTCATAGAACCTTGCATGGGATGTCTGTCCACATCCTCGAGTACTACGACTAGACCACTTCTTATGAGAGTCCTGTTGACTATGCCTCAAGGGTTGATTCACCATAACATTTCTGGCTGAGCAATTTCTTTCCAGATGTCCTACCTGTCTACATTGGTAGCAAATTCTGGGCTTTAGATGTGGTCTAGAAGGTTCTTTACCCTTTCCAAGTAGCCATTGCCTTTGTGCACTAGGCTCTGGTTGCACTGGTGGTACCAAAAACATCTTCCTTTTGGAACTACTATGCCTTTGTTCCTGAGTTTGGATAGGCCTTTTCTTAATTCTTTCTTCCTTAATCCTTATTGGACAATTCTTCATGATATGTCTAGGCTTCCTACACCTATAGAAAATTTTTCTTTTGGGTTGTAACCTATTCCTTCCCACCTTTTCTTTTGCTTCATCATGTTGATGTTGACTAGGAATCCTATTGGAGCCCATAACTTCATCATTGGGGGTTGGTAATCTGGGTTGCATTGCTAATGCATGGTCTACTACATGCATCACACCTACCCTAAACTGCCCATACAAAGCTTGGAAAGCTGGGATTTCTATCATTGCTTGGTTCGACTGAGGATATTCAGGTAATGGTTCCTTCCTAGTCCAGTCCCTTGCACCACTTCCTGGTGCAGCAATGCTGCTTTCAACATCATGTTCTTCGTGTGATCCAGACATTTTTAAGTTCTTCTTCTCCTATATGAGTAGAAGACACTATCAGATACACTGGAAGACACTAGAATAGACTCTACTACCTTAATCGTATGTCTCTATAGACTCAGCGAACCTAGAGCTCTGATACCACTAAATTGTGGCATCCAACTTACAAAAAACAAGATTTACTTAAGCGGAAGCGATTGTTAACAGCGGAATTACTGAAAAATCACTAAAAATTAAAACCTTTTTGCAAAAAGATCCAAACATAGGAAAACTCTTTAATCAAGAACCAATGTATAACATTTACATCCTGGCTCATAAGTACATAACTTGTACCATCTCTTCTCGAGGATTACAAACATTAACTGCCATGTTAGAACTTGTACACAAGCAGTATAAGAACCTCGAGGTATCAATCCAAAATCTCAGATCGATTCATTAAAAGCACTAACTACTAACTCTGAGGACCTGAGAGGACAGAGACGACACATAGGACTACTATCCATATCACTTGACATATAGTATCTCCACCTGAGATCTTACTGTTATCCATGTTGTTGCTGTCCTTTTTCTGCTTTGTGGATTCTATTTCCTTATTTGCGTCCACCTAAAAACATTGGATCCCATGGGGGTGAGACAATTTTAAATTGCACCAGTGAGAGATATAACTCTCTGCCAAAACATTATTATTGCAGTTTATTAGAACAAAACTGAGCAGAGAAAACTTATATATTTGACAGCAGATGGATCACTATATGAACAAGGTAAAGTAATCTCCTTTCCTAAGGAGGGCATTGCATCTTCCCATGGTAGAGTTGTGATTCATTCATCTACTTGCAATGAATATAAGGAGATATAAATAACATCTATCAACTAGAGATGCATAAAAGAAATGTAACATCAACCAGTAAATTTCTGCATTCAATCCTTAAGCAAACATGTTATATGGCTGATTACATTTTACAATCACACTTATGCCCTGAGGAGATGAGGCATACCGCTCATACTCCAACCGACCACTGCGAAGTCAAAATCGGTACCATACAAGGTCAATGGAAGAGTCGGCTTCCAAGACCTCCCACATCTCGGTCAGTGCGAGATCACATGTAGGACATCTTGTGTCTCTTCTACATAGCTTGTCAGGGTATAGTGGCAACTTCACTATAGAGGTAGGGTCAGCTACATTCTCTTCACGATCGAGAGATTTCATGTTTACCTCCATCGATCTGCCATTAATATAATTGGGAGATGTGTACTGCATCTATCCCAATCATCAGGAGATTCATGATACATCCATCCCGATACAAAAAATGAAGGATTGAGAGGTTTAATGTTTACTTTCCATCAATTCCCCCATTAGGACGTAAGGATATGTTCACCCATCAACCCCCACATATTCAAAAATATGCATTTTGGGTTTCTTCCACGGAGCAACCCATTTCACCATCACCAAATTACTGACGATGATGGATATATGGTCAAGGCTCTACATGATATGATTTCACTTAATTAATTAAGTACATTATCATATTCTTTTAGCATCAATAAAGTTCTCAAACAAGAATTATTATGACAAATGCTACTAAGAAACATGTAATACTTCCATCAATACTTATCAAAACTTTGTAAAACATTGGGATCTCCATCCCTTATCTCATTACTTGGAAGATCTCACTTCTCAACAATATCATCATCATGATTACTAAATCTGAGCATTCAAACCCTCAGTTCATGACTAAACATGTTACCACTTCTTAGGTAACTATTACCTTCAGGTCATTTGACCAAGGTATACATGATACTTGTTACACAAGCATTTCACATGGCTCACCAGGCCACTGCACATCTTATCACCTCTCATTAGGCAACAATTAATATAATGGCGCATAAGGCTAATACACATATTGTTACTTCTTACTGAGCAACAAAAACATGATGGCATACAAGGCCAATCAACATTTCATATATGTAAGTATCATAGCTCAAATCTGGCTATGTTCATCATCTCATGATATCTGCATGGTTAATACACATGATAACAGTCATGACAATTTCACATCACACCATGTAATAACATAGCGACACCAAAATTCCCTTATCAGGGTTAGGGTTAACCATCAAATAGGGCTTTTCATCCCTTTACCCAAAATTAGGGTTAGGGTACCCCTTTTCACATTAATTAATGTTTTATGTTTATATTATCAATCCTATACTAATTTATTGTTCCACTCCTCTAGAAGCATTCATTGATATCATAAGTATTCACTCATACTTATAACTCTCATCATGTATCATTAATGATTATCAATTTAAGGTATGAGTTAATCTCTCATCCTTACCATAGTATGAATACATCATACTCATTATCTTGGCTAAACCCCTTTCTCATAGTATGTTAGTCAACACTTGTCAAAGTGCATTGAATTCATTACATCTTTATTGTAACAATTTACATAACACACACTTCTTGTGTTTCTTATCCAAGTATATTGGATTTGTGGTGCATCAAGGTATATCAATCCTGAAATAATAAAAGTGATATATATCATATCTTGATGTATCACTTTCCTCCTTTCTTTCAACTTTCTTGAGTTATCAACTTAACTTGGATTAAGGAATATCCCATATTAATACTTTCATCCACTAACCTATCACTCTTACCATGAAGTGCATAGGTCACACACAAGAATGGTCCAACTATCTTTAGTGATATGGACTCATTTCAGGTTAAGGCATTGCTTACTATAAGGTTTCCTAATATCAACTACTTGATCTATTTCACCTTTATAAGGTATTATCCCTTATTTTATCATTAGGAATTCTCTCATACCATTACCTAGTATTTAGGATTATGGTTAATCATCATATTTCCCAAGATTAGGGCTTCATGTATTATAATTCAAAATTAGAGTTTCATATACCTTTACCTTGTAATAGGGCTCCTCATCATACCATTGCTTAGGGTTCCACATGGCATCACCCTCAATTAGGGTTTCTCATGGAATCACCCTTAACTAGGGTTTCTCATTTCATTTAAATTAGGTTTACTCATCCCCTTTGTTCAGTGAGGACCAATGATTCATCATTTCATTGTCCAAGATTAGTGTTTCACACTATATAGTATAATCCAGAATTAGGGTTTACTATTCACATCACATCACCCTAGATTAGGGTTTGTATTCAATAACCCACAATTAGGGTTTTACATGAAAATACTCTGAATTAGGATTACTCATGTCATTACCCTAAATTCATATCACATTATCCTCCTAAATTAGGGTTTCACTCAGAATTGCCCTAATTTAGGGTTTGAGTTCATCAATTAACTCAATTAGGGTTTTATGATCTCTTCCTCAAGGATCATACCCTAATTATATACCGTACTCATTTTGAAAGTGCTAAGCTTGATTGCTACAAGATTATTTTTCATGTATGAATCTCTCTCTGTCATCCTCTTCTAGGATGTCCAGAAGATTTGATCAATTGAGCCTTCAATTATATGAGGTATCCAATTAAATTGACCAATTAAATATTCAATTACCTTAGATATCCAAATGGATTAACCATTTTGAACCTCAAACGGTTTAGGTTACTTAGACCCTAAACGATCTTGGTCTTTCAAAATTCAAATGGTTTGAAACCATTTGAGCACATTGCCCTTGAAACTGTTTAAGCAAGAAAGTATTGAAACCGAATGAGCTTGGGTCTCCAAACAGTTTGAGACTGTTTGGACTGAAACGGTCTTAAGACCATTTGGCCCAAACTCTCTCAAAACCGAAGGGACCAAAAAGGTCTTCCAACACTTAATCAGTTCAGGGTTTCAATCATTGAATCATCTATCAATTGAACTACTGATTTATTCCTCAATTGAATCATTGAATCATACTTCAATTAGACCTTCAATTAGAGTTTTCAACCCAATTGAACTAGGTTTTATAATCAAGAAACCATCAATTAGGGTTTTGAAATCGTGGAACCATCAATGTTTAACATTATGGAACCGATTCAATTGAAATTAGAGAATCTTCATCAAATTATGATATGACCTGACCTCAAACAGTCTTGAGGTCGTTTGGATGACCTCCAAACGGTCTTGAGACCGTTTACCCCATCCCATCATTGAAATTTGTGAAATTCCATTAGGGTATAGATCATTAGATTGATCACCAATTGAACCATTGCTTGTATTTCAATTTACTATCTTTGGTCCTTCAAAAAAACTCAACCATACTCAACCATAGACCTCCAAATGTCTTGGTTGACCTCCAAACGGTCTTGAGACCGTTTGGGTTAATCAACCCAAAGTTTTAAATCGACCAATTGCAAATTCAGCACTTAACCTGATTAGGGTTTCTAATTGGAGGATTGTCCATACATTGAATTAATCAATTGGATCCATTGGATCATTATCCAAGATATACTAGGGTCTTGACCTCAAATGGTCAACCCATCCAAATGGTCAACCCTTCCAAATGGTTTGGGATATAATCTTTCCAACTGTTTGCAAACCGTTTGGTCACCAAACGGTTTGGTGAAACCGTTTGGACCAAAGTCTTAAAACCGTTTGCTGAGGATATTTTTAAGGTGTGTTCTTAGGATGATGTCATCATAATCAAGCTACGATCCTTCAAATTTTTGATGTAATTTTCATGGTAGTTCTATTGATTTGATCCAGTTAATTTCAAGAAGAACAAATGATCAACAATTGATAAGGAATTGAATGCAATAACAATATTAAGGGTTCAAGTTATAAACCCCCCCCTCCAATTGAGCTTCAAAGCTTCAAGATCACGTCAACAATGGTGGATGCAACTCCTTTCACTATCCCAAGGCTCTTCCTCAAGCTTTGAGTGAAAAGGAATGGTTAGAATTGAAGATGGGATCGAGATAAGAAGAAATCATGCATTGATTTTTTATTTCCACCATGGAATTAAGGTGAAAGGGAGTCAATAAGCTTACCAACAGGTTGTGGGTCGTCCTCCTGATCCTCCAAAGCTCCCTTGGTCGGTTTGCAAGCAAAGAGAAGAAGTGGATTTGAAAAAGCCTCTCAATTGAGTTGAAAAAGGTGTTTTTATAAGGAAATCAATGAGAGAGTAAATGCCTTATAAAAATATTTTAATTATAAAATTAGTGCCACATCCTCCATCTCAATTCCTTGAATGAAAGGATATCTTTCTCACATCCGAATTCCTCTTCATTATCCATGAATTAAGGAAAATCAAATTAAGCACCTTAATCATATAATAGTAATATCCATAAGTTAGTGGATATTACGTTTTCTTTTAATAATGTGAGTGAGTTATCCATTCCTTTGGATATTTTCGTTGCCTTTACAAGGCACAAGGATGTTCACACTTAAGAAAATTCAACCATCTCGTTTTTGGTTGAAGGCCCTTCAATTATTTTATTTATTTTTGCATTAAATTGAATTAGGGTTTCAATTATGCTTAAATCTTGATTATTTTAATATCAAGATTCTCTCTCCTTCAAAGTGATACAAATGAGATGAACCTCTCATTTTATTTTCTCTAAATGATGACAAGAAACATTAGGGACTATTGTTAAGTGGTAATTTGCATATTGAACCCTAGTTTTTGGGTAAATTGCATATTATACCAAAACTAGGTTTTAATGCACAAACATTGCTTTATTCGCTCTTTCTTGGTACTCAAGCTTTTCCCAAGCCACACCTTTGCATCATCTTCATTCTCATGATGCTTAAACACATGAGGAACATTTAATCATGTAAAATTTGCAAGTTAACCCCTCAACTTGGGTTATTTGCCCTTTAGTCCAAAATAAGCAAACATTGCTTCCACATTATTCAAACAGGACCAAAATTGAAACATAAGTTCCTCTTGAGCCTTAATTACTTTTCACAAAATAAAATTAAGGATTTAATTAGCTTTATTAAGCAAAACTCCTAGGGTTAAGGCATAACCCAAGTCAGGGATGTTACATTTACCTTTGTATCGTGTATAAGGTGCTAGTAGGTAACTCCCATCTCATTTGCAAGTTATGTCTCTTATCAATTATAAAGTATCACTCACCGCTATATCAGGTTACTTTTCATATTGAGTTTCATATCAGATTTCTCATTACCATCTAGGGTTTTTAACTCATGTTGGGTTAGGATATAGACATGACATGATATCGTGCATAAGGTGAGTATATGGCCCTATATCGTGCTCAAAGGGTGTATAAATACTTACTCATATTGCCCATGAAATGTTCACTTCTCACTATGTCATACTTGTAGTGGTTTTACATCAACATATCAAATTTCTCATCCTCTAGGGTTTACTATATTGGGTTAGAGTACATGCTTGATCTCCTATCGTGCATAGGATATTACTCTTACCTTGTATCTAATATAAAATATTGATAGGTATCTTCCATATCGTTCATTAGACATGTTTTATAAAATATGACCTACCTTCATATTGGGTTAGGATCTATATCATGTTACATATTGGGTTTCAAGAGTCTTCAACCCTTATCGATTTGTTCAATGATGGTCATCATCATCAACCTCAAGGTCCTTATGTAATTATTCAAAACCATGGATAACCATCCTAACTACTTATTGGAACTCACAGATATTTCAATTGATCAAAGGAAATCTGAATTTGAAAGAAATCAACAAGTTGAATAATATTGAAGAAAAGATAATAATATAGATGGGTTCAAGTTATATAACCCGCCTTATGAACAACTTCCAAGCTTCAAGCTTCAACTCCTCACATTACAAGTTTGAAGATGAACCTCTCAACAATCCAAGACTTGAGCTCCTTAGCTTTTGCACGATATCTCCAATCCCAATAGGCGATATCACCTTCTATGACCTATTTGTATGATATCTCTTTTCCTTGGCCGATATCAAGCTTTTATCACTCAACTCTCCTCACTATGCATGATATAAGAGGGTATGCACGATACAAGAGGGAAGGTTACTAACAATATTTGAAAATCTTACTAACAAGTGAAGGGCAAGGTATTTATACTAGAGTTTACGGAAAAGAGTGTAAGAGGTGTCATTATCTTAGGCTACTAAGTGGCACCTAGCCATGCATAGTCGACACATACATTTGCATGCATCCCATTATTTATCTTACCATGAAAAAATAAAATTCCAAGATAATGTAGAGGATAAGGGTCGGCTCTTGAGTTAGCTTCTAAGGCAAGTCTTCTTCCACTCACAATATTATAATACTCAACTAAATATTTTCCAAGATAAGTTGCAAATTGAGTCATTTCTATTCTTTGAAGTGCCTTTCCCGACATGGGCCAAACTAAAACTCCATAAACCGATAGGAAACTTCAACTCTAAGTCTCCAACTCGATATGCTCATATGTATAACCTTCAACTTATACATTTTCTTAGTCTTTTCATTTTTAAGAGTACCATCCATCAATGGTGGTTCAATTATGGCGCCCCCTTCTTGCTCTCTTCTCTAAATGATACCTAGAGGGAGTAGGGACACACTAGAGGTGGTAATTTGCATATCAACCCTATATTTGGGTAAATTACAATTTGTATCAAAATTAGTGAAAAAGGAACTAGCATTGTTTAAACAAGCTTATACTTGAAATTTAGGCTTTCCTCAAGCCACCACTTAACATCATTCTATCTCTTATAATATTAAAACACTTAGGACACATTCAGCATGTAACATTTTGCAATGTAGCCCCTCTTCTTGGGCAAATTGTACTTTTCACTTAGATTGTCATATAATGCACACATAATTTGCAAATAAGCTTAAACTTGGAAATAAACTTCTAAAAGAGTCTTACTTACTTTTCAAAGGATTAGAACAAGTTTATAATTATCTTGTTTAAGAAAAACTTCTAGGGTTAAGCCATAACCCAGGTCAGGGGTGTTGCATTTCATGTTATAATAAAAATTGAACAATGTTAGATATGTACTTAAATAGGATTTACAAGTTCAATATTTTTTGAAACACTCAAATACCACAGGATGTAAATTTATTATACACATACACACATATATATATACATATATAAATATATACATATACACACACAAATATATATATATATATATATATGTATACCTATTTACATATATACATATATATGTATATATAGACATATAGTTACACTCATTGACCATTAACAAGAATATATTAGACCAATAAACGATGTTAAAAAACTATATAGGATGGAAAATATCACATACAATTGATTTCCAATGAAAATGTTCTAACTGTAGAAGGAATATTTACTTTACAAAATACTCTAATATCATAAGAAATGTTCAATCTTAGAAAATCATAAAAATTGAGAAGAAAAATGATAACTGGGAGAATGGTATATGTAGATAAGTAGAAGTGGATGAAGGTGTAATATTATATTAGGTGACACATGTTCATGCACTAGGAAGATGACATCAGTTTCTTTTATAGTAGGGTACACACACTAGTCTACCTTGTTTAATCAACCCACACTCCAAAAGTACTAGATCTAGCTATGTGAGGTTTGTAGAATACTTTTGGTTGTGCCAACTTCACACAATTAGATATGGTTGTAAACTTTTAGATATTAGAATAATATGGAAGTGTGTAACAAAGAAGAATCAATGAGGGAATAATCCATAATATGGGACAAAAATTAATTATATATTTGGGTTATTCCCAAAGAATGTTTAGAGGAGGTGCTTCTCTAATGTTTTGTTTTAGAAGTATCAACTTATGGTCAATTGGAAGCGTAGTTGATTTGAGGAAGAACAAGGTTAAATAGATTAGTGTAGATGGTGACTTACTAAAAAATATCTATTACAATGGGTTATGGTGGAAACAGACCTTGAGGTGAACAAACAATATCAAGACATTAGAGGTCTGTACTTGTGGGTCCATTCTCTATGAGACTTGTATGTGATAGGAATTGAGTGCCAAAATAACAGAAATAAGAAGAGGACAAGGTTTATGTGATAGTAGTGATATTTATAAGAAATAAGGGGGAAAAGGGGAACAAAAGAGGAGGGAAAAATGATCACTCCCTCACAACCTTGGGAGTGGTTGGAGTTCTAAAATGAAGAAAAAAATCGAGTTTAATCTAAGTAATGATGTAAATGATGTAAGCGCATGAAAAATATTACAACTTTAGAGATTTCTTTTGATATTTTTTAACACTACTACTGGAGGGCCCCATTACAATCACAATGCAAGGCCTCGGTGTTGCTTCCTCTCTATTAGGTGTGCCAACAAGTTTTGAACCTACAACCAATTCTATGATGAGTAGCAGGCTTGACTATTGAACTAGTCAGTAAATTACAACTTCATAGATTTAAATAAATAGGTAAATGAATTCTAATTTATACTAATTTAGTATATGGTAGTAGACCTAGCACTACAAAATTACCACTATTAATTTATATTGTATGAATTTAGATCAAATAATAGACTATGGGCAATTTGAAGATTTTAGGGCTATAAAATGGTAATAAAATTCCACTAACACTGCCATATTTTTCCAAAAGCCAAAACATATAATTTACTAAGTGTATAAAACCTTTCAAAAATTAAATGTCATAAAAACACATGCAAAGATAATTCTAGGGTTTGTAGGATGTGTGAATTACTAGAAATAGAGTTTGTTACACCCTACATGCTTGAGATGATCATCAAAATACTATTTTTTATAATGTCCATATTATGAAACTTTTCTATACAATCCTTTTTTGATTAAAAATTATTTTTCATTCAAATAAATGTTTGTAACATTATCACTTGTGCTAGTAACCACAATAGGCATAAGGGATTTTTTTTCTCATACAATGTGAATTTTAAATGGATGTGATGGGATAAATGTACATCTTCCTAGGAATCCAATTAAAAAACCTAATGGGAACTTCATAAACCAGTACAAGTACACAAGGGAGTTGATAATATGCTTTGTGGTGGAAAAATATAAACAAATAGGTTCTCACATCTCTAGCACCACCAATATTTATTAGGATGTAAATCTATAAAAGATAGATGAAAAGATATATATAAGTATCATTTGAATTTAGTTATACTTAAATGCATTTATAATTGATACTTTTTAATATAGGATTGTGTTCCAAATTTCAACCTTTTCATATTAATTCCATCTTATAGTTGTTTATAAGATTCTTTATATCTAAAAAAATTCCAAAGCATTGGGCTATGGTATCCTAAATCAAATGAATTTACTTTGATCACATTTAGTGGATCCAACTATACCAGATTTATTTAAAGAAAGTTCACAAGTGTAACTTTCTTCCTTCCTAGACCATGCATACTATCTTGGTTTACTTGAATTAAAGTGTATTGCAACTATCATTTACCACAAATGAATAAATAGTCTCCCATTTTGTAAAGCCCAACTTTGCTGCGTGAATAAAATGCTAAATGACTTGATATTTGGTTTTTGCTCTCTTCCTAAGTTTTCTTATTAATGATACTGAAATTGAATTGTAATACAATCCTAAATTTTATAGTTGAGATGGGAATATATAGGCATTCCATCACTTTTTGTATAATCACATTGCAACAAAATGATTTTATCATTACTTATGTTGTCAATAAACATCAATTGGATACAAAACACTACAACACCTCTATCTAATTATCAAATATAATATCCTATCATATATGTTGTTGATTACCTTTCTTGATGATGATTTTTAACCCCTATTATGGAATTTTGATCACTATATTACTTTATTGAAGGCAAATATCCATATTTAGTGGCAACACAACTACAATATTTACTATATTGTATTCCAACACAATATGATCTCATGTGAATTTAAATGAGTAAGCATCCTATATGGGTTCAATTAATTGGACTTATGTTACTTATTTTGAAAAACATAATTAATGTGAAACATTTCACATTAGAAAATTTTCAAGACCCTTTTGAATCGTTAGTAAATACATAGGTTTTCGGGTTGTTTTGATCCAAAAACTAGATGAAAAAGATGGTGCATTCACAAAAAGGATCTTTTGGATTAATTATATCTAAAAAACCTAAACTATTACCCAACAAAAAGTTTCTAATAATTTTTTATATAAACTTCTACCGTATTAACTAGTAGTAGAAAACCCCAATTTTTGGTCAAACCCTACTACATCTAAATTTTTATCACAAAACACCAGGAAAAAACACTGAGATTGACTTTTATAGAAACTCCATGACCAGTCCCGCCTCACTTAATGAAAAGTCAGGCATAAAGCCCTTTGATCATCCTACTAGTTATACCACCTCAAACATTAGATATTCATGAAGAAATCGCTATTTTTTTAGTGTTAGTGCATCTGTATATCCTTCTATTAGTTTCCATCCGTAGAGTTCTCTATGTACATCTATTTATATCCTATATTTTTACCATGCTTCTCTTTGGAGGTAGAAAGAGAAATTAATCATACACTAAGGATTCTCATGAAACTTGCTTTTCTCAGGATTATATGTTTGATTTTATAGGTAACTCTTTCAGATATAGAGAGGATGTTGGATCGTTTATGTCTTGTTTTCAACGAAATCCAAATCCAGGACTCCCCTTTATGTATACAAACTATCTCAAAATGAATATACATCATCTTCTTGTGTTGCACTCCTCATTCCATTCTTTACCCCACTTTAACAAATATGAAATGGCCCAAAAAGGAAATGGATTAACTTTATTCAAACATCACATGGAATTATTTAGTCCCTACTATCTGATTGGCAATGAAATCAATATCAACTCCATCATTTTGTCTTTCCTACCAAATACTAAAACTAATCATGGTTCCTATTTTTCTCTTGAGACTCCTTCTTCTCTTTTTATGGTGAGTTACTTGATATCTCTATCTTTCAAAGACCTACACTAAGATAAAAGAGGATGATGAGGCATCTAACTTTTCATCATCCAATACATCATTTAGACTTCAGACTCCAAAGACTACAATAATGAAATTCTCCCTCCTCATTCTCAACCCCCCTTTCTCGAGTGATGTCTATATCTTTTATTCAAACCTCTATACCAAGAGAATGTAGTATGAAATTATTGAGAATTTAGATATATTGTATTACTATTTATAAAGAATATAATCATAAAATGGTCACACTAAAATAACAACACAATACAAAATATTTTTATACCTCGTAGAATGTGGTAGATTTGGTCCACCCTATGCAATGATAGTTTGTGGCATCTTTCAACATAATAAATTATAGTCTCCTGTTATAAACCTAAAATACCCTTCACCCAACTGCAAGGGAAACCTCATAAATTCAACCAACACAAAGAAAGGATCCTCCTATGCACTCTCTTATTACATATAAGTATCCTTTTACTACACTCCACCACCTCTTATCATGTCTTATTTCTATGTGAAACATGAAAAGTACATGGGTTATTTGTTGAACCAAAAATCAAGCTTTTGACAGATGATTAAATACCTTTATAATGGTCAAAACCACATTTATTTGAAAATTTTGCACATGATGAGAATTATGGACCTTATTTGTGCCTCTCCTACTCTCGTACACTATATCATAGACTCGCCGCCCCTTCTCTTTCACTAAGGATTATGCATCATATGCATACTAGCAATATCATCCTTAATCCAAACAATACCACCTCTTCTTATAGAACTATGTGTACACCTTGATCTCCTCTTATAAATGTGATCTATGCTCATCTCCCTCAATATCTTATCAAGTTGAACTAGTTGTTTATGCCTTCCTTTGAGCATGATGATATTGTATCCCAAGGTATCAAAACATGGGAACAAAACATAGTCTTGTCCATTTCCTTTCTTATCTTTATCAAGAAAATCAAGAGTAGGAAAAAATGTATAAATAATAAGGGGAAGAATGATAGAAAATTGATTGCAATGGGTACTAGGAGAAAGAGGAGAATGATATGATGGCGGTGAGATAGAATAAGATGATGGAGTTGTAGTGATTGGTAATGTCTATCCTACTATTATTCAATCTGAGCTATATAATAAGGATTTTGATCCAACCAGATATTAGGTTTTGACATATACTAGATAGTGATTACATTTCTTGTTGCATGGTTAATTTTTTAATATGGGTTGCTTCTCTTCTATGATTAATTATATCTATTTTATATACTCCGCTTTATGTTATCAAGAACATCAGGTTTCACTATGTTTCAGGATGGTTATGCATGCAACCTTCTTGTTGAATTTTAATCTATTCTTAATTGTAAGACTTACATTTATGATTCATAGGTTCTTATTTTATATGACATATTTGCAAAGGTAATTATTTTTATTATTTATTAGTATTTTTCTTACCATTATACCCCTCCTACTTTTTTATACAAATAAGGGAGATAAGTAACTTAAAGCATTAAACTTTAAAAATGTTGTTGTTTCAGTCTAAAAACTAACATAAATGATGATATTGTTTGCAATATGAGTGAGTTATTCAAATAAAAAATTAAAAGCTACATTTATCTTGAAGGTACACCTTTCATATTCCGATTTTGAAATACTTTTAGATAATGATATCTCATCTTCAATAAGGAGAAGAATGTTGATCCAAAGGATACACATGTCAATAAATTTTAAATATATGCCCAAAAAGATATATTTAACTTTTCTTGATGAATAAACTAAAGATTTTTCATTCAAACACTAGGTGTCTATATTGACAAATCCTAATTAAAGCATAATGAAGGCATGAGACAAGATCAATGTATTTGAATTAACAATCAAGACGTCTTTGCAATAATGTTGTAGTTCATTATATGAATTTAATGCCTTGTTTTAAGATCAAAATGAAACATATTATTGTATTTCAATTCATTAACTTGTTAATTGTCCACTTGGTTTCCCTCATAGAAAACTATCACGTGGTGACGTCTAAATTTGGGATAAGAGATACACTTTGTTTTACACTTGCTAACTTAAATATAGTTATTATAAATACTTGTAAGATATCATCTACTTGTCTACTTAAATGGCTTTCATTCCTCCTCTCTCTATCATTATCCCAAAGTGCTTGAAGAATCATCCATGACTAAGGATGTTTGTAGAACATGTGGCCCTTAGCAAGGGTGGGTTGACCCTTCGTGAAGGTTGTTGGCTCCTTGCCTGGAAAAGGAGATTAGTTACTCTTCTAATGATAAATGATTGCTTGGGGTAAGATATTTGGTGGAAGCAAATGATACTTATCAAGGTTTAGAAATCCAAATAGGTGAGACAATTTGGTAGTAGATCTTCTATATTTCAAGTGAAAACCATTGAACATAGCATGTAAATTTTGTTATTGTCCATTTTTTCTCTCCCTTCCATGTTTTATTGAGTTATGAAGTAATTTGAAGGTCTAACTAGTTTTACATACTATATTATCTCAATGCACCACCAAATTATTTTAGGATCCTATAATCGAGATCATTCTTAAACATTGTTGAGAACATGAATGTCAACCCACATAATCATACATCATGTGAAGTATAGAATTTTTTCTTAGTAATGTAAACTCATACCCAATTTTTATATCCAGATACATATATATATATATATATATATATATATATATATATATACATATACAGAAATATATATTGTACTTCATATTTTTATATTTATATATGTATATGAACTTATATATGTATGTATATATATAAATACATAAATATGTATTACAAATATATTTGGTTTTTATTTGGTTAGAGCATACCAAATAAGAAAATCTAACAATATCCAATGAGTTAAATATTTGTCAAACCAAACCAAAATTTTCACCTACCTATAACTAAACCAAACTCATTTTCTTAGTGGACCCCAATTTAATTTTTTCATTTTGTTTGGTTTCATGTCCACAAGATGCATAGGATGAGTCTCTTGAATAATATAGTTTTCATCATAGATAATTCCATGAACTAGGATTTTACCTATCTGTATGTCCACGATTAGAAGAACGTCTTGATAGTAATGTATAGAACAATATATTTTTGACGAAATCATTATCTATTAATTTTTTAGTATAAAATTACAATAAAAATGCTAACGAGATTGGTTTCATTCCGGTCATAAAAATTCCTTTGTGTAGAATTTAAAAACATTAGCTATAGCCAACCATGATGACGAGATGAACCATATACGAGTTTATATGACTGACCGACCTAAATCGCACGTCCTAAAGTTGGAGGCGGATTTGAGGTAGTCAAGCTTTTACATTTATAAACCTGAATCCTTCTAGGCCCCCGCAACTTTGTTTACGGGGTCGAACTAGATATATGGGGTCGAACACAAGGACAAGGGTGGTAGTGTTGAGAACATGGAATCGACACGCTACACTCCGGCAAGTAAAAAGAGAGATAAATTCCCAGAAGGGAAGCAGAAAGATGTCACAAATAAAACGAAGAAAACTATCTCCAACTGGAGCTACTAGAAAGATTTAAGGTTTTAGTCATTTAGCAGTTTTTAGGGGCTTTCATGCAACAGAAACAGAAATATATTCTCGAGCTAAAGCGAGGTACGAAGGATAAAACTCCGGTAAAACAAGTGGCGGTAGAACCAGTCTTGTACCCCTCCTCTTGAAGCGGGTACCTCTAACAAGGCGTCAGCGCCCCTCTCGAGGTCACTAGACTAAAATTAGAGTGGAAAGGTCACTAAAGCAACTCCGTTCCAGGCACTCTCGTACTCCAGAATCGGACCAAACACTAGAGCCACTACACAACTCTCAAAGTTGTTGCGACGGGAAAACGTGATTCGGTAGCTAAGCGAAACGCGATCCAAACATGCAAGCTAGAGTTCGGATATCAAACATAGCAGTCATCCAACAGATTGTACCGAGCACAGAGCAGCAAGTAATTAAGCATCTTCTATTTCCATAGACAAATAAATGGTCTTAATTACAATGCATAAGCAAGGAATTAAATGACAGAAAGTAAAGATAGGTGTCGCCTTCTTGATGTAGAAGGACGACAGACTACTACGGCTCTCCAGCCCAATATCGGTCAGGGGCCTAGCCTGATACAGCCGTGTCGGGCGGCACACCCTATCGGGCGGCACGCCTGACGGGAAACTGTATCGCTCAAGGATCCTGGCCGATACGCTCATGTCTGGCGATGGACCCTCTCGGGCGGCACACATGACGGGCGAAGCGTATCGGGTTCGATATCGTGTCGGGCGTGGATGTCGGGCACTCGTGTCGTGTATCTACATCGGTTGATATCGGCCCTCAGTATCGCCCGGTACAGTCCTAGGTGAACCAGTCCACTCCATCTCGGGATGGGGAAGAGCTCACCTAGTGTCACCCGGTACGAGCATTGGGGCACGATACGTCTACTCTCGCAATTCTCCTTGAAGATAGCTCAAGTTCCCTACTGTCTGCCTTGTCTAAACTGACCAAGCTGTCTTTTCAGCTCCCTGTAGCTGCTATTTATAGGCAGCAGTTGGGGAAAGTTATGGTGCTCGAAGCGCCACGTGTCCTCCTCATTCGCGGGTCGGTGGACGGTCGATACATGTATCGCTCGGCGCAGGGATGTCGGTTGTTGGTCACGTGACGGGCAACGGCGCCTGCCGGTGGGTGGCTGTGTCGCCCGACATACTTGGGTTGTCGTGGCGACTATGGCTCCCTGTCGGGTAAGAGGCGTGTCGTCCGTCAGTTCCTCCTTACGCGGCACCCCTTGTAGCGCGTCGTGGTGTCGTTCCACCCTACCGGGTAGGGCGTGTTTCGGGCGTCAGGAAGGCCGGTGCAGATTTGGACTTATTTTGTGGGCCGGGACGGCCTTATTGCACCAAAACTGAGGAGAAACTCTGCAAAAGATGGAAATATAGGATTAAGAGCATTGCTTGGCCAATTATTGTGAAAGTGCATACAAAAGAGAAGAAAATAGCTAAAAATTGCAGTTTTGATAATAGAAAAATAGTCTAAAATATCACAAAAATTGGTGTTATCAACTCCCCCAAACTTAGCATTTTGATTGTCCTCAATCAATATTTAAACTTTATTTTGTGATGCTTCTTCTTGTTTTGGTACAGTTTTCAGGCCAAGAGGTAAAACAAGTATAGTAATGCCTTTACAGATAATGCTGTCTCAATACGAACAAAAGACCTTGCGTTTCCTGCCTTATTATTTCAGTAGAATTTTTTTTCTTACAGCTTCAGCGAGACTTTAGTGTATGATTCCAAAGTTAGCTTACACACCAAACAGCTTTATTTTCAAGGCAGAAAGTTGTGTAAAGGGTAGGCTAAGGCTTTTTGGGTTTTTCATCTTTGTTTTCCATCAGTCCATCCAGGTAAGGGTCCGTTAGCGGGCAAGTGGTCCCTACAGTCCAAGCCAGTTGGCTTTAGAGCAGTGATTTCACATCCTACGTACCACTGCCCCAGATCTACCATGCCTAAAGATGGGTACTTTTGGAAAACAAGCAGGTATATATATATTTTTTTCTTTTCTTTTATTGGGCACAACTCTCATGCTTTTATTCACGCTCATAAGGCTTTTCTATCTTTTTGGGATTTTCGTTGGGTAAAGGGGAAACAAAGAGATTTCTGCTGTTTGGGCAGCTTTTTCCTTTTCCATACTCTTCTCTTAGCTGTTTGCGAGATTATTATATTTTTCGAAATTTTTAGCGTGGAAAAATGTAATCTTCCGTTCGTTTAAAGCAGCATTATCAAAAAGATATAACGGAACTTGTATCTCTTTAAGCACAAAGAAAACTAACTTTGCAAGAAGTTGCATCATATTATTTTTTTTACTAATATAGACTTTGTACATAAGCATGTGAATTATATGAGCATATATATGTACACATGATATAGGAAAGGACAAAAGAATAAAGAATTCGAGACAAAATTTTGTACCTCCCTCACCAGTACATGGTACCCCCCCAAACTTGGTCCACACTCTGTCCTAGAGTTGTGAAGTAGATAAGGTAAGGTAATGTTGATCCAGTGAGGGTTAGCCAATGAGCGCGCCTGTGTCAGATAGAAGCTCCCACACGTATTCTCCTCTCTTGCTATGATAATCAATGTGTTGGAGCTGGTCAGGCGCTGCTTTGTTTGCTATCCATTCCAGGACATAGATGTCGCAGTCGTTAGATAGGGAAACTGTTGCGGGCTGCGGTGGCAGAACTAGAGTTCGTGCCATTTGCTTGCTTGCGTGTCCAGGAATGGTTGTATCATCTTTGTCACCTCATCGTAGTATTTTCGAGTCAAGCGTTCGACGGATGACAACGATTCTGATGTACATGGCACTGGATGGTTTTTGTTGTTGTCCGAGCTGTTGTAAAAGATTCCTACTCGTTGCCGAGTGTACACCGTCAGGAGCGTCCAAAGGTTATAATGCAATATTGGCAGAAAAATTTGGCTAGGGACCCCGCTTTCCAACTCTTCCAGAAAAAACTGCTTTGCTCCTGTTTCATCGGCTGGGCAGATGTCGTTGAACAACATCGTATGGGCTATGTATGCATGTTCAAACTTTGACTGTAATATTTGGATGCAAGCGGTAAACACAGATACCACCAGGCATCCTCCTTCTTTAACCACATCCCTCAGATCATCTACTGGGAGTACCGCATTGCCTGCCTTGTAAATGACATCTCCAGTGGTAGCATCTGCTAACTTTAGAAGGATTTCATCTACCTGCTCCTGTGTGAGCGTAGCGCACGAGAAGCGGTCGAAGTTTGAGATCATCCCTTCTATACCTGTAGGCGAAGCAGCGTCTTCCATCCCGTGCACTTTCCGCAGGGTCTCTAACTGCTTGCCTGCTTTGTGGGTGTCAGCTTCTTGTTCTGCTTCTTTCTCTGCGGAGCTGCTGGATTGTGAAGATTCGTCCTCTTGGTCTTCGTTCAGCAGCTAATTAGGTACCCCTGCGTCTCGAAAATAGCACCCGTCTTTGATCAGTAGCATGGCGTATGTGCCCCTGCGTTGATAGAAACATTTGCCCCTAAGGGCCCTCAAATTGTCAAAAGTACTGAGCACTTCAATTTCACTTAAGACGATTAAGGCGTTGTTTCCTCTTCCCTCTTCAGTCTGGATGGGGAAGTTTTGAATAGAATAGAAGTTCCAAACGCCGCCGTGATGTTTGTCTCCTTACTTGATATCTCGTAGAAGATGCAGCGGTAGAAGTCTCAGCTTTTGGTCCTCCGGGCGGCTGAAAGCAGTTCCGGCGTGCGGCACCTCGTTGTAATTGCAGTTCAGCAGCCGGACGTTGTGGTTTTTTAAGTCTGCTATGCAGAGGAACCAAAAGTCACGGTGTTTGTACGGTGCCAACATGAGGTTAGGGCTATGCTCATCAATGTGTCGCAGCATGTTGGTCACCGCAGTGGAGTCTTGTTCCCCCTTCATTATCCTTCTTGCCAAGGTCGGGGTGGCGGCGTATATTTTCTTCCGACCTGTCTTGCTATCTATATTTTCTATTATCGCATTTTTGAGGACTCTAAACAGTCTTTTTCCGATGACGGACGGTGAGCAGAACATGCCGCAGAGTGTTCCTCGTTGTACGGAGAAGTAGCTGTCGCTCCAGATGATGTCTCTTCATCCGCCCACGATCTTAGGACCTTGTTCAGCAGTTTCTGGTCTCTGATCGTCAGGTAGCTGATGGCTCTTCTGTCAAAGTTGGCCATTTCGAAGGAAGGTATCTCAGATGGCTCACGGAACCTGTTTACCATCGAGCGTCTTCCTCGGAGAAGGTGTCTTTCATTAGCTACATACACGTCCCCTTTTTCTCCCTCTGATTCGTCAGAAGAGTCTCCCCCGATGCTGATATCTGCATTATCATCTTCAACTTCATCCAGGGAGACTGAGGGATTTTCTTCCTCTAGACCTAAGGAGCTCTCCTGTCCTACTGGAGCTCCGTCGGTTGACTTTGGCTGCATCCCCTCCTCGGGTGTTGTGGATCGCTCGCTGGAGGCGGAGGCGGACCCTGCTGCGGAGGCAGATGTTGACGAAGAAGAAGGAGAGCTACGGCTAGGGGGCGATGGTGACCTTCTCAGCTGCCTTCGGCACGGATGATCGTCCCCTCTATCCAACCTCTCCTCGATCTTGTCGAGGCATTGGAGAACTTGCTGCAGTGTCGCATTCAGAGCCTCTAGCCCGCCGGGAAGGCCAGCTAGAGTCAGCAGCTCTTGCTCTTGGCTGTTCAGCTTGTCTTGGAAAGATGCAAACTTGCGGATTAGGGAAATACAGGTAGCTGAGTTGTTGTCTGTTACCTCCCGCAAGTAGTCGAGCTCGCGCCCTAGCACCATCCCGAATGACGGAGGGGTTCCGGCTATCCTCCCTTCTGTCCTTGCGATCCCCTGCTCGCGCTCTGGTCTACCAGACGAGGCAGAGGTTATCTCTATTGTTCACGTGGCAGATGTTTTTGGGTGAGGTGTCGGCCTTCTTGCGGCTGTCTCCTCCCCGCCTTCATGTCCCGGTGAAGATGGTCGTGGTGTGGGCAGATGCTGCTCCACCTCTACGTCCTCAGCGATCCTTTCAGCAGCTCTGACTGGAGACACTGGTGGTGGTGTCGGTGTCAGCTGCATGCCTTCGAGTCTCATCTGGAGGATCGCGGCGAACACCTCATTACTGGCGTTCGGCCGCGGTTCTTCCTCTGCCTCTACTGGCATTACAGGGATGTCGAGAACTACGACTGTCTTCTCTGCGGCAGCTCCCGTCATCATTGCCTCGGTGACCTCAATGATCACCAGTTCTTCTTCGGCCATTTCAGCCGTCGTTGTGGCTGTAGCTGGTATTGCAGGAGTGACGACAACCCTATTAGTAGCCGTCGTCCGAAGCTCTGAATTTGTCCTTTCCCGGACACTTGCGGGGGTGGCATGTACCGTATTTTCCGCCACGGCCTCAATCTCTGCGGTAGTGAAGACCATCTTGTCTGTATCGTAAGTGGCGCAGCGAGGGAATGGGAGGAGTGTGTTCGTCCTTGTGAACTTGTAGAAGTAGCCTACCCCCCCCCTTCCTTATGATGTCGGTCCTCATTAGGTATTTGAGGTCAATCACCTCGTCGCCTTGTGTCCTTGACAGACTTCGCGGCTCCTTAGGGTACCTGAGCCCTGCTGCAATTAGGTTAACGATGCCCCCCATGCAATATTCTTTGGTGGCATCCCTTATCGGGTGTAGCCTGTTCAGCAGGAACCATCCGAGGTTTATCACTCTTCCCTCCATCAGGTGCCATATGACGTGGAGTTCTTCTGTGTAAATGTTGTTGGACTCATTTTTGCTTAACAGCAGGCATGCCACCAACTTGTGTATGATTCTCCAGAAACAGGAGTGCATCGCTACCACTTTGACTCCCGGCTTAAAGGATGACTTGCCGGTCAGCTTATTCCGGAGCTCCATGGGGTTGAACTCGTCTCCTTCGGTGATAGTCTCACCGTTATTCATCAAATCTTCCTCCTCCTCGCTGGAAGAGAAGATCTTGTTCAGTAGCTTCTCGGAGATTGCATACTCCGAGTTGTACAGCCTGGCTTGGAGTCTATCAGCTCCGCCGTATTCTTTCTTTTCAGCTGCAGAATTCTTTACTCGGCGGAGAGACGACATGAACTCTTTCATGAGCTCGGCGTAGGAGGAAGTCCGGCCGAGGCAGATCTTCTTCAGCCCAGCCGCGGCGAGGACGCCCTTCAATCTTTCAAAAATTCCCAGCTCCACAAAAGAAGTCAAATGGCAGAACCTGCTCGGCCTGTAGAGCTTGGTTGACAGCTCAACGTAATAGCGTGCATGCTCATCCTCCCTTGGCAGGAACCTTCCTGGGGTGTATTCCAAGGGTTCCTGGGGTGTATTCCTTGTCATTGCTGAGGGTGGTGCCGCCACCTCTCCAACCCTAGCCCTCTTTCCTGATGCCGACGTCCCAGCTGGCCCTGGGTTCGGGCGCTTAGGCCTGACAGACTGCCCTTCAGCAGTAGTCTCTGGGTAGACTCTCCTGCCTTGCTCGTCAACTAGGACAGCGGTCGTCTTGATGTGGTCCATTTCTGGAAGACAATAAGAGAAATAACTTCATTAAATGTGTTGACTCTTGGAAGAAGTATATATTAAAGAATAAACGTGTGACCAGGTATTTCACTATACAAAGATTGTCCGGTACCCTCGTATCAGGCGACACACTGGTTTCAGAGGTGCAGCCTTTGAGGTTCGATCCAAACATGCAAGCTAGAGTTCGGATATCAAACATAGCAGTCATCTAACAAATTGTACCAAGCACAGAGCAGCAAGTAATTAAGCATCTTCTGTTTCCATAGACAAATAAATGGTCTTAATTACAATGCATAAGCGAGGAATTAAATGACAGAAAGTAAAGATAGGTGTCACCTTCTTGATGTAGAAGGACGACAGACTACTACGGCTCTCCAACCTGATATCGGTCAGGGGCCTAGCCCGATACAGCCGTGTCGGGCGGCACACCCTCTCGGGCGGCACGCCTGACAGGCAACTGTATCGCTCAAGGATCCTGGCCGATACGCTCATGTCTGGCGATGGACCCTCTCGGGCGGCACACATGACGGGCGAAGCGTATCGGGTTCGATATCGTGTCGGGCATGGAGCTACGCGTTCTACTGTCGGGCGTGGATGTCGGGTACTCGTGTCGCGTATCTACATCGGCCGATATCGGCCCTCAGTGTCGCCCGGTACAGTCCTAGGTGTACCAGTCCCCTCCCTCTCAGGATGGGGAAGAGCTCACCTAGTGTCTCCCAATACGAGCACTGGGGCACGATACGTCTGCTCTCGCGATTCTCCTTGAAGATAGCTCAAGTTCCCTACTGTCCGCCTTGTCCAAACTGACCAAGCTGTCTTTTTGGCTCCCTGTAGCAGCTATTTATACGCAGCGGTTGGGGAAAGTTATGGTGCTCGAAGCACCACGTGTCCTCCTCATTCGCGGGTCGGTGGACGGTCGATACCTGTATTGCTCGGCGCAGGGATGTCGGTCGTTGGTCTCGTGATGGGAAACGGCGCCTGTCGGTGGGTGGCTGTGTCGCCCGACATACTTGGGTTGTCGTGGTGACTATGGCTCCCTGTCGGGTAAGAGGTGTGTCGTCCGTCAGTTCCTCCTTGCGCGGCACCCCTTGTCGTGCATCGCGGTGTCGTTCCACCCTACCGGGTAGGGCGTGTTTCGGCGTCAGGAAGGCCAGTGCAGATTTGGACTTATTTTGTGGGCCGGGACGGCCTTATTGCACCAAAATGAGGAGAAACTCTGCAAAAGATGGAAATATAGGATTAAGAGCATTGCTTGGCCAATTATTGCGAAAGTGCATACAAAAGAGAGGAAAATAGCTAAAAATGGCAGTTTTGATAACAGAAAAACAGTCTAAAATATCACAAAAATTGGTGTTATCAACTCCCCCAAACTTAGCGTTTTGATTGTCCTCAATCAATATTTAAACTTTATTTTGTGATGCTTCTTCTTATTTTGGTACAGTTTTTAGGCCAAGAGGTAAAACAAGTATAGTAATGCCTTTACAGATAATGTTGTCTCAATATGAACAAAAGACCTTGCGTTTCCTGCCTTATTATTTCAGTAGAATTTTTTTTCTTACAGCTTCAGCGAGACTTTAGTGTATGATTCTGAAGTTAGCTCACACACCAAACAACTTTAGTTTCGGGGCAGAAAGTTGTGTAAATGGTAGGCTAAGGCTTTTTGGGTTTTTCATCTTTGTTTTCCATCAGTCCATCCAGGTAAGGGTCCGTTAGCGGGCAAGTGGTCCCTGCAGTCCAAGCCAGTTGGCTTTAGAGCAGTGATTTCACATCCTACGTACCACTGCCCTGGATCTACCATGCCTAAAGATGGGTACTTTTGGAAAACAAGCGGGTATATATATTTTTTTTCTTTTCTTTTATTGGGCACAACTCTCATGCTTTTATTCACGCTCATAAGGCTTTTCTCTCTTTTTGGGATTTTCGTTGGGTAAAGGGGAAACAAAGAGATTTCTGCTGTTTGGGCAGCTTTTTCCTTCTCCATACTTGTCTCTTAGCTGTTTGCGAGATTATTATATTTTTCGAAATTTTTGGCGTGGAAAAACGTAATCTTCTGTTTGTTTAAAGCAGCATTATCAAAAAGATATAACGGAACTTGTATCTCTTTAAGCACAAAGAAAACTAACTTTGCAAGCAGTTGCATCATATATATATATATATATATATTTTACTAATATAGACTTTGTACATATGCATGGGAACAAAATAAGCAAATAATTTCAAAAGTTTTATATGAGCAAGGGTACAGATACATGATATAGGAGAAGAACAAAATGACACAAGAGAATTTTTATACCTCCTTCACTGGCACATGGGTACCCCCCCCCAAACTTACTCCGCACTCTGTCCCAGAGTAGCGAAGAAAACAGGGTGAGTTCATGTCAGCCCAGTGAAAGTTATCTAGCGGGTTCACTTGTGCCTTGGGGAAGCTGCAATATGCTTCTTTGCTGCAGCCTCCTTCTATTCTCATTTGGAAACAGCTGGAACAAGTGCAAAGCTCTCAAGATGGAAGCTTGAGAGCTCTTGAAAACACTTGTGGCTGCTTCCTCCTTAAGAAGATGGAACCGGAATGCCCAGGTTCCATTCGGAAGTCTCCCGCAAAAGACTTGTGTTGTCTCTGTAGATGGTCCTAAACCATCGCAGAAGACAGACTATTATAAGAAATTGACCTTCCTCTGAAGCTACCATATCAAGAAAAATTCTCCCGCTCTCTATCTGCGGTAATCGATGGCTAGCTGCCTTGGGATTTCTACGTTTCTGCCCGACAGTTGTTGCTTTAGCTGCGGGCACCATTCTTCCCGTTATCAAGATTATTGACCATTTATATGTTAGATAGAAACTCGATAAACTTATTTTAAGCTTCGGGTATCGTCCGTCAAAAGAAAACTCAAGTCGATACAAAATTGGGCGATACGAGTAATGCGCGGCACGACAGACTGCCCGATAGGGGTATATCGGGCGATAAGGCTGCCAAAAAGCAACTGCCTGATAGGATTGTACAAAAGAGAATGTGTCGCCCAATATGGAGTATCGGGCGAGCACCATCGGCCGTTACTTCGTGCCTAACTGCGTTGGGCGATACAAAAATCGGCAAGGTTTGTAAAACCCGATAAGCAGCGCGATATGAAAACTCGTGTCGGGCGATAAGTTTGTCGGGCGATACCTTTGCTCATAGGAGACATCGCCCCATATAAGGGTGAAGGCAAGCTGGACGACACGCGAGCAAAGGTGGATCACCGCATGTGTTACAGGTGGTTGAAAAGAGAAGTGAGGCACCCCGACACGTTGAGCCCACATTGCTATATATAGCAAACTCGGTTGGGGGCAAATCGGGTAGATCTGGGCGCGCGCGTCGACATGTCGTTCCCGAGACGACGGTCCCGTCAGTCAAATCAAGGGCATTTACTCCCTATGCACGAAACGGTTGTCGCTCGGGGATGCCCACCGTCGCAGCGCTTGCGGCGCCCAAGAAATTCCGGCCCGATACAAGCGTGACTGTGCGCCAGCTGAGCTGCTGCCCGACACGGCTTAAAATAGGCGGCCAAAAACCATCATCGGTTTAGGGTTAAGTCCCTGACCTCAGAAAGTGTTCCCCTCAAAGCTCGTAAAATCCAGCGATGACCCATAAAGCAGAAGAGTCGGCACGCTCGACGCGTGCACTGACTCAGGCCTCATTACAACTCATAAATTTTATTTTTACTTGTTATAAGAAAAATGCAGCCTATTCTATGAAAGAAAGAAGAACTCGGGCTGTCTCCCGAGGAGCGCTGGGGTTTGCGTCACCAGCTCGACCGGTGAAAGATCATCTTGTTCAGCTCTCGACTGTACCCATATCTTGTAGGCTGATCTCTGTTCTCCTGACAAATGCTTCATCTTCATAGAACCTTTTCACCCTGTGCCCATTTACTTGAAAGACCTTGTTCAGATCGTATTTATCATAAAGCTCCATCATTCCTGATGGGTATATTTTTGACACTATGAACGGTCCAGACCACCTCATTTGTAACTTCCCAGGGAAAAGACGAATAGAGGACTTGAATAACAAGACCTTATCCCCTTCGCTTACATCTTTTATTCTAAGGTGGGCATCGTGCCACAATTTTGTTCTCTGTTTGTAGATTTTTGCGTTTTCGTAGGCGTTCATTCTTAGCTCTTCGAGCTCTTGAAGTTGCAAAAACCTTTTTTCTCCTTCTTTGTCGAGGTCCATATTTAGGAACTTGATTGCCCAAAGGGCCTTGTGTTCCAACTCCAAAGGCAGGTGGCAGGACTTTCCGTAGATGAGACGGTAGGGGGTGGTTCCAATGGGTGTTTTGTAAGCAGTACGGTATGCCCAAAGTGCGTTGTCAAGTTTCATGGACCAATCTTTCCTCGTTCGGTTGACAGTCTTCTCCAAGATCTGCTTCATTTGTCTATTGGAGACCTCCACCTGCCCTGACGTCTGAGGGTGGTAGGGTGTAGCGATCTTGTGCCTCACTCCGTACTTGCGCAGAAGTGCTTCAAACTGTCTTTCTCCAAAGTACGACCCTCCGTCTCTTATCACAGTGCGCGGCACACCGAAACGAGGGAAGATGGTCTTCTCGAAGAGCATGATAACTGACTTGGCATCGCAGGTTTGTGGGGCTACCGCTTCCACCCACTTCGATACGTAATCTACTGCCACGAGTATGTATTGATACCCCGAGATGGGGGAAACGAGCCCATGTAGTCGATCCCCCAGACGTCAAATATTTCTACTTTGATCCAACTTGCCATTAGCATTTCATTCCTCCGCCCTATGTTTCCTGTAAACTGGCACTCCTTGCAAACCTTCACAAATTGTGCAGCGTCTTTAAACAAGGTGGGCCAGTAGAAACCTGACTGTAGTACTTTTGCAGCTGTTCTCCCGCTACCCAGGTGTCCACCGTAGGGGGAGGCGTGGCATTCTTTTAGGATCTATGTGGCTTCTTCCTCTGGGATGCACCGCCTGTATAAGTTGTCAGCACATCTTCTGAACAGGAGAGGATCATCCCAGTAATAGTTTTTGACGTCCGCGAATAGCTTCTTTTTTTTATTTTACGTGATGTCAGGAGGCAGTTCTCCGCAGGCAAGATAATTGCAGATGTCTGCAAACCAGGGTGAACTTTCTTCTTGAGCTTCTGCCAACATCAGAGCCTTGTCGGCGTAATCATCATTGATTTGAGGCCCTCTCTCTCTCTCTCAGTCACAATCCTTGATAGGTGGTCTGCGACCACATTCTCTGTGCCCTTCTTGTCGATAATTTCGTGGTCGAACTCTTGGAGCAGCAAGGCCCACCTCAACAGTCTGAGCTTTGCGTCTTTCTTTTGCAATAAGTATTTTATAGCCCTGTGATCTGTGTATACTTTGACCTTAGCTCCAACGAGATACAACCTGAATTTATCAAACGCGAAGATGATCGCTAGCATCTCCTTCTCAGTTGTTGTGTAGTTTACTTGAGCCTTGTCCAACGTGCGACTAGTGTAGCAAATCACATGGTGCTTTTTGTCTTTCTTTTGCCCCAGGACGGCCCCAACTGTGTAGTCTCTTGCGTCGCACATCAGCTCAAAAGGTAAACCCCATTCTGGCGCTTGAAGGATAGGTGGTGATATTAAAGTGTTTTTAAGGACCTGAAAAGCACTTAGACAATCGTTAGAGAAAACAAATTCAGCGTCTTTTACTAGAAGATTGGACAGCGGTTTGGAAATTTTGGAGAAGTCCTTGATGAATCTTCGGTAATATCCCGCGTGCCTGAGGAAGCTTCACACCCCCATCACGGATCTCGGTGGAGGAAGGTTGGATATTGCTTCAACCTTGCTTGCGTCCACTTCGATCCCACGCTTCGAGATCTTATGCCCGAGAACGATGCCCTCCCGCACCATGAAATGGCACTTCTCCCAGTTAAGAACTAGGCTATTCTCCTCGCACCTTTGAAGGACCAATGACAGATTCTTCAGACAGCTATCGAAGTCCTTCCCATAGACGGAAAAGTCATCCATGAAAACTTCTACGATGTCTTCTAGAAAATCTGAGAACATCGATATCATGCATCGCTGAAAGGTTGCGGGGGCGTTGCAGAGTCCGAAGGGCATCCTTCGGAAGGCATAAGTGTCGTAAAGGCAGGTGAACGTTGTTTTCTCTTGATCGTCTGGCAAGATGGGTACCTGGTAAAAACCTGAAAAGCCATCAAAAAAACAAAAGAAATCGTGATGCGCTAACCTTTCGAGAACTTGGTCAATAAAAGGTAGTGGAAAATGATCCTTCTTTGTAGCCTGATTTAGCTTTCGGTAATCTATGCACATCCACCAGCCGGTGACGGTCCTTACCGCCACCTCATCGCCCTTCTCACCCTTAACCACTGTCATTCCGCCCTTTTTGGGTACTACGTGGATCGGACTTACCCAATTGCTATCGCTGATTGGGTAAATGATCCCGCATCCCTAAGCTATATTACCTCTTTCTTGATGACCTCCTTGAGCATCTGGTTCAGTTTCCTCTGGGGTTGAGCCAGAGGCTTGGCAGATTCATCCAAGTTGATGCGATGCATGCACAGGGCGGGGCTAAGGCCTTTGATATCATCTACTGAATATCCTATAGCCCTCCTGTGGAGCCTTAACTCCTCAAGGAGTCGGTCCAGCTGGTTGCTTGAAAGATCGGCGTTTACGATGATGGGGTTTCTGTGCTCTTCATCTAAGAACTCATACTTTAGGCCTTCGGGCAATGCTTTTAATTCTAGCTTTGGTATGGGTGCCTTCTTCTGAGGCTCCTCCTCGAGAGAGGCATACTTCGCAGACTCCACCACTGTATCCTCTTCTTGCAAATCTTCGTCAGAAAGGTTGAAAAGGTTGAGGTGCTTCGCGACCTCAGGATCTTCGGATATCTTCCTCTACTTCCTCGCATAATTTATTGTAGCTATTTGCGAAACATGTTGATTCAGATAGGGACGGGCTCTTCATGATCTCTTTCAGCTTGAAGTCGATATGGTCGTTTCTGACCCTTAAGGTGATCATCCCCTCGGAAACATCAATCAGCGCTCTCCCTGTCGCCAAGAAGGGACGACCAAAGATGATCGGGCAATGGGGGTCTTCAGCTGTGTCGATGACGACTATATCACAGGGGATGAAGAAGTCGCCGACCCTGATCGGCACATCTTCGACAATGCCAACGGGTCTCTTAAAGGTGTGCTCTGTCAGTTCAATCTGCATGTTGGTTCGAACCATGTCGGTCAAACCCACCCTTTGTGTGAAACTTAGGGGCATGAGGCTTATGCTTGCCCCCAAGTCTGCTAGACCCTTACGCTCGACGTTGTCTCCGATGGCGAACGGGATTGTGAAAGCTCCGGGATCCCTTCTCTTATTTGGTGTGTCGGGCTTCAAGAAGGCGGAGGAGGCGGAAGCTAGATACACTGTCTCTGCCCTTCCTCCCCTTCTCCTCTTTGTGATAAGGTCCTTGAGGAACTTTTCATACGTAGGCATCTCTTCCAATGCGTCAAGGAAGGGGACTTCGAGATGTAGTTTCCTGATCGAGTCCATGAACTTCTCATGACGCTTCTTCAGATTCACCTTGATCAACTTATACGGAAACGGCAACCTTGGAGCATAAGTATTCCTCCCACCAGGTAGCTCATCGGAAGGCTTCCGTGCAGGCTCTTGAGCTTCTGCTTGTCCACCTTCACCCTCTACTGGAATGATACTCTCCGACCTCAGTTCAGGTTCTGGTTCAGCATCAGCTGTGCGCTCCACTGTCTTTCCAGACCTCAGTACCGCCATTCTGACAGTTTCCGGATATGAGAGTGTCTTTCCCGCAGGGTTCTTTATCAGAGCTGCCATCCGGGTCAATCGTTGATCGACTTCCCATTGGCGCATCCGCAGACTTGCCATCTGGTGTTGCACGGAATTCTGAGCTCCAGGGCTGGTAAGTGCACCCTGCACCAACCGGTTGATGATTGAGTCTTGTCTTTTTATGAAAGCATGCAACTGGCAGACCAGGATGGACTGGTGTGAAATCTCATCTCGGCCTTGACGTTCACCTTCAAACGGAGATTGCTCACAATGAGACATGGCGTCAGATCTCAAAGGAATATGTCACCGTTCTTTAGGGTTCCTGAGATGGCACAAGAAATCAAGCTTAGAAGAAAGATTTATTAATTTCAAACAAAGAATAATAGTAAAGAAAAAGAAGAAAAAGAGAAAAAGAGTGTTGTCAAACTCATTGCTAAGCTTGAGGCACAAGAGTGTAGTTAGTGGATTCAGATTCGTCAACAGTACCGTTTTTGCCTTGTCCCCGGAAACGGCGCCAAAAAGTTGACCGGCCTAAATCGCGCGTCCTAAAGTTGGAGGTGGATTTGAGGTAGTCGAGCTTTTACATTTATAAACTCGAATCCTTCTAGGCCCCCGCAACTTTGTTTACGGGGTCGAAGTAGATATACGGGGTCAAACACAGGGACAAGGGTGGTAGTGTTGCGAACATGGAATCGACACACTACACTCCGACAGGTAAAAAGAGAGATAAATTCTCAGAAGGGAAGCAGAAAGATGTCACAAATAAAACGAAGAAAACTATCTCCAACTGGAGCTACTAGAAAGATTTAAGGTTTTAGTCATTTAGCAGTTTTTAGCGGTTTTCATGCAATAGAAACAGAAAGATATTGCTCGAGCTAAAGCGAGGTACGAAGGATAAAACTCCGGTAAAACAAGTGGCAGTAGAACCAGTCCTGTACCCCTCCTCTCGAAGCGGGTACCTCTAACAAGGCGTCAGCGCCCCTCTCGAGGTCACTGGACTAAAATTAGAGTGGAAAGGTCACTAAAGCAAATCCGTTCCAGGCACTCTCGTACTCCAGAATCGGACCAAACACTAGAGCCACAACACAACTCTCGAAGTTGTTGCAACGGGAAAACACGATTCGGTAGATAAGCGAAAAGCGATCCAAACATGCAAGCTAGAGTTCGGATATCAAACATAGCAGTCATCCAACAGATTGTACCGAGCACCGAGCATCAAGAAATTAAGCATCTTTTGTTTCCATAGACAAATAAATGGTCTTAATTACAATGCATAAGCAAGGAATTAAATGACAGAAAGTAAAGATAGGTGTCGCCTTCTTGATGTAGAAGGACGACAGACTACTACGGCTCTCTAGCCCGATATCGGTCAGGGGCCTAGCCCGATACAGCCGTGTCGGGCGGCACACCCTCTCGGACGGCACGCCTGACGGGCAACTGTATCGATTAAGGATCCTGGCCGATACGTGCATGTCTGGTGATGGACCGTCTCGGGCGGCACACATGACGGGCAAAGCGTATCGGGTTCGATATCGTGTCGGGCATGAAGCTACGCATTCTACTGTCAGGCGTGGATGTCGGGTACTCGTGTCACGTATCTACATCGGTCGATATCGACCCTCAGTGTTGCCTGGTACAGTCCTAGGTGAACCAGTCCCCTCCCTCTCGGGATGGGGAAGAGCTCACCTAGTGTCACCCGGTATGAACAGTGGGGCACGATACGTCTACTCTTGTGATTCTCCTTGAAGATAGCTCAAGTTCCCTACGATACATCCTAGGAGACGCTATCTTTTCAGCTCCCTGTAGCTACTATTTATAGGCAGCGGTTGGGGAAAGTTATGGTGCTCGAAGCATCATGTGTCCTCCTCATTTGCGGGTCGGTGGACGGTCGATACCCGTATCGCTCGGCGCAGAGATGTCGGCCGTTGGTCACGTGACGGGCAACGGCGCCTGCCGGTGGGTGAATGTGTCACCCGACATACTTGGGTTGTCGTGGCGACTATGGCTCACTGTCGGGTAAGAGGCGTGTCGTCCGTCAGTTCCTCTTTGTGCGGCACCCCTTGTCGCGCGTCGTGGTGTCGTTCCACCCTACCGGGCAGGGCGTGTTTCGGGCGTCAGGAAGGCCGGTGCAGATTTGGACTTATTTTGTGGGCCGGGATGGCCTTATTGCACCAAAATGAGGAGAAACTCTGCAAAAGATGGAAATATAGGATTAAGAGCATTGCTTGGCCAATTATTGTGAAAGTGCATACAAAAGAGAGGAAAATAGCTAAAAATGGCAGTTTTGATAACAGAAAAACAGTCTAAAATATCACAAAAATTGGTGTTATCAATGACTTGCAGTACATTTTAGGTGTTTACCATGTGATTAGCAGATTCAAGATTTGCATTCCATCAGATTAGAAGTGTATGATATAAATTTACATTTTCAAGAGCCTTGTTCTTAAGTAATTTATAGAGGTAAGCAATTTGAGTGATATGGAGTACACAAGAAAAAGTAGAATATGTTAGCAATATCATGTCATAATCACTAATTAAAGGAAAAGTTTGGTATGATTATAATGATTGTTGTGACATATATGGTTATATTAAAGATAAAGTCTCTAGAGTAATTCTATTAAAATATAATAGGGTTTACAATTGGTAATATATGGTAAGAGATTAATTCAACTGATATATGTTTGTATTATATTAATCTTGGATATGGACAACAATATATAAATTTTATTTTGATATTTGTCAAGTAGTGCATTCAAGTTGGAAATATTTTCTTTGGAAAAATGAGATATTATACACAAATTTAATATTGGTAAAAGGTGAATAAAAAATTTCTTTCAACATATTACTTTTCTTCAAAGTGAATTTCTATGACATGTAATGAGTGGTGGATTTAGTAGTGAACCATTTTTACATAGACGAGAAGACTAATTGTTGTGACCCGAAATTATTAAGAATAAGGAAAATAGAAATCTTGGTTTGTACATTACTTAGTTATTTTCCTAAAGTATTTATAATAATAATGCATTTTATCTACAATATTTGTATGGCCAATCAAATATGTGTTTTGTTTGTACTTTGAAATTTTGTCCTTAAAGAAAGCAAAGAGAACATACCAAAATGTTGCACATGCATGTGGAAAACTAATATAAATCTAAAGTAATTAAGTTAATTATAAGTTAAATATATTATTTGATTTTTCTTCAGATTTAGTGAATAATGATTACAAAAAATAAATTTGGAATATAACATACCAAGAATAACTACAATTAGAGTTCAAATGAGAAAGATTTTGTGCTTTTAGTAAAACATGTGCAGAGTCGTCGAGTAGCCACGTCGCCTTATGGGACACTTTTCCTAATGGCCTAGTTAGGATGATGGACTATTTCACTTGATGGGATACATCACTTAGTGCATCGACTCCATGTAGCAATTACACCCAAAGAAGTATTGCTGCCAGTCTAGCCAATCTCTAAAGCATTCATTTCTTTGGTTTTACTCGACAAAATTAGACAAAGCTTGAGAGATATATTCATTCCAATATGATCCACTTAGCAAAAACCTAAAACAAAAGTTGTGGAAATTGATAGGGAGATTATAGGGAGAAAAGGCATACTAATGAAGAATGGTGGAAGAACCAAAAAAATAGTTGTATTCCTTTAAGGTAATATATGGTAACAATCTCCTATTCCCTTCTCATCCTCTAATGTGGATGAAACCATTTTCAAGGACTGATTCAAACTTTTTTACTTTCCTTCCTCTATCCTCACATGATCCATAGTAGGTTGCAAGTGTATGATAAGAGTCGATGGTAATCAATGTTGTGTCTTTGGAGTTTTTCTTCAAGATTCATGTTGTGTTAGCCTAGATCTGGTCTGTATAAATTAGAACCTGAGTTGACATGAGTGAAAAATTAGATTTATCCATGATTCTACATAATTTACATTAATATTGTTACGTAATTTATCACCCATAATTTATGACTTTTTCCTAAGTAATCGTAAATTTGACATTTTGGTAGTTAGTTTCACTAAATTAGAAAATTTGTAATGGATTACCACTATTTTAAGCCTTAAATTTTCTTGCATAGGGATTCTATAATTTTTGGATAACAAATTTCTAAAGCATATGTATGTCGATTTGCTAAAATTTTCTCTATTAGAATATATACTAAAATATAAGATTAAATTATTTGCTTGTTAATGGAAAATGGTAAATGGGAGAATATTTCAAGTTATTTAGGTTAATCTAGTTAGCTCAATAAATACAATATATCATAAAAAAAACTTCAACAAGTCAATTATCCAATACATTGAGTTACTATAGTACAAGTGGTATTCAATGTGGAGTGCAATAAAACTATTTTATAGTATGTATTTCTAATATATCTAGATGTACACATGTTATTCAGTTCAAGTGAAATATGTATTGAATGTAAAAGCTCAGTTATATATGTCCTCGGTGCTTTTGAAATATTGAAATTTGTTTACATATCATATTTCTAGTACACATACTTAATATAAAATACAGAAAGAACATAGAATGAGTAAATTATAAGCTTTAGCTAAAAAATTGGGAGATCATTATACAGTGTAGTTAGACGTCCAAATGTCCTAAAAACTATCTATTCCTTGTAAAGGCCAATGTTATAATGGGAAAATTAGTTTACCCATGGGCAAAGGCCAAATGAGGCAGTCAAAATGTGTTAGTGGGGAATGAGGGGCACAATCCAATAGGAAAGAGCACTTGAATAACAATTTAGGTATCCAACATAAATCAAAGATCCCGTTCAAACCCAATGGTACCCTACTGTAACTAGATTTCCTGTTGTAATCATGTTTCAATATAGTACATTTAGATACACAACATTAACATAAGAACGTGGTGGCACCCAGTTTACTGCTAGTTAGTGAGTCAACCCTTGTGGGACCACAATTAAAGGCAATCAATGTCATAATTCTCTAACACTTTGTAGGTGTACCTAGGTTCACTGGAGGCTTTCGATTTATCTAACCAACTTATAGACCCACTAAGGTAAGACATGGTGATCATCATTGTAGACCAGGGATATAGTTGGAAATATTTATATTTTTTGTGAACTCTAATTCTTGTATAGTTAGGTCATAATTTCTTGTGATTCTTTCACTTGTTGAGGTCCACATCATGTGTGTCGATGACAATAACAACACCAATAAGAGATTGATTCATGAGATTTGAAATTTTAGTTATTATGGATATTCCAACATACTAAAGGATCTATAATACTTTTTCATTTAATTCAATATTTAATTTACTTATCTCTCTAGGGTTCTCCCCGCTGGGGGGAGGGGCACTGTCTTAGGCGTGCCCTCCCCTTGGCCCTTCTATCGAGAAGTGTGGTTAGTGGCTGAGGCTTCGCTGGATCAAAGGGAGCAAGGTTCTTGCGGTGTTTCGTTGGATCGCAGGGGACCTTCAGTTCGCCTGGAGTGGAAGGAGGCGCGATGCGCTTCTATGTCAGGATCTAGCTCACGGGGTTCGGCTATTCGACCTGGTCGACTTCAACCATTCAAGAGAGATGGTTGGAGAGGAACTGACCAGCCTTGGTTCGCGACAATGGTGCTGCTCTGACCTGCAGGTGATGAACTGGTTGCTGCTTGTTCGTCTCAGGCACTTTCTACTCCATCGACCGAGGTGAGCCTGGCTGTCTTGGACGATTGATGCCCCCTCGACCCCTGACGAGATCCCAGGTGGCGTGGCTTGCGCCTTCCTCGTCCAGCGGCGGAGCCATCTTCAGGTGCTCTCCCCCGGCTAGGCGGTTCTGTGCAAGCAGAAACCCTAGCTTCGACAGGTTGGAAGCTCCCTGATGCAAACCTCTTGCCCTAACGAACGTGCGATGATGGGTGGCAGGCTCTATCCTCCCCTATCCAAGGTGTTCTTCCGTAGATGCATCTAGGTGTTCATGTATTATCTCCGTGTAACATAGCATCATCGCACACCAAGTGTTCGACGGTGGTCCCCAATGGCCTACTCTGTTTTGAGGAGTTCACCCAGGCTCCAGTCTGTGCTGACAAGTGGTGTGCACCTTCCCCTTACTCTCTTGCTTGCTACTCTGAAGGTGAACATGATGCCATGGGAGAAGGAGTGCTTCTGGGGACCGGTTCACCTATGTGTTCATCATGATTTGTTGGTTGGGTTTTCTCATCAAACTGGATGGGTGACAGAATTGTTATAGATATTGTAGTGTTTTGCAGTTGTTCGCTCCTGGGTGAACTAAGAGTTGGCGCTTTTGGTTAGTCTCCCTGGTGTAGCAGAGATGGGCAGGGTCTGTTATCTGGTGATTGTTGATTGATGAAGAGGGGCTGGTCATCTACCCAGATTTCACATCTTCAGGTATTGAATCAAACGCCAGTGGAGGAAAGGCAGTGCCCAGCTCAAGGACATCTATTGATGGTTAGCTTGTGGACAGATTCTGTCATTTTCTCTTATGCATCTCGGTGGTCAGTTTGGTGTCCTACTGATCTGGGTCCATCCCGGGTATTGGATGTAGTGCCTTGGTGCACAACATTAAGGGGTCCCTTGTTGGATGCTTGCTTGTCCATTTAGTGACCAGAAGTTTTCTGAGGGTGTGGTGGTGGAAGTGATCCTTGTCTCTTCTTGAAGATAATGGCTGCTCCAATTCTATGTTCCACTTTCAGACTTCCAAGGTGACACATTTTGAAGGTGTTTTTATTGTTAGTGTTGTGCTGGTTGCGCTGGCTGGTGCCCATAGCAATTGTTTGGGGTCTTTGTCTTTTGTAGCAGACCTAGATTTCTCTTCCTCTTTCCTTTCTGGAGGTCTTTTTTAAGATCTCGTTGTCTCTTATTTTGGATGTTTCATCCCTGCTGGTTAAGGGGCACAATGTTTTGTACCCAAAGTTTTTGGTAATATTATAGCAACAGGATTTTTGACCGACCAAAAAAATATATTTAATTTACTTGATTTTGTTTATTTTAATCCACTTAATAATTTTATATACATTATTTTGTTTATTAGTGAGTTTTAATACATTGTGTCAGTAGTTCACACACTATTGAACTACTTAGTAGGTAATCTTGCTTATTATGGAGTAGTGATATATTTATAAGAGTCCTTCCATAAAAGGTTGTTCATAGCTTTTTGAGTGCACAATCACACGATCTCAATCTGTAAGAAGTGGGATCCCATAGGGATCCACTCCCTACTAAAAATAAAGAGGGAAACATCCACCAATAATTTTTTTTAAAAGGGGATGAAATCAAATTTATTTAACATGATTGTATCATAACACAAGTAGCAGCGGAATTGAAAGATATATCTAACCATTACAAGACAACTTATCATTCTAACTTTCACCACGCAGGGTGACATAAAGGAAAACTAATAATGTATGTAGATCTAGCTGAGGATCACCTAACAACTTCAAGCAAAGTCTCCCAAGAAGTCAGCTATCCTTGATGTGGTTCAGGTCCTCCTAAAACTCCTTCTCCTTGTCCAACACCTAGGGTTGGAAGCGTACCCCACAAAAAGAAAAAGAGAAGAGGATATCAGCAAAACGCTGGTATGAGCATGCTAAAAAGAAATTGAACATTATATTTTAGGAAAAAGGTGCAACAAGTAGAGAAGGCTTCCCATGCAAAGAGATAATAACTACCCAATCGGGCATAAAAGGAAAGATTATCAAACATATGATAAAAGGGAATACTTGTCATTAAAATAGTAATAAAATTGGTACCACAAAAGAACACAAAATATTTTTAGGGAACAAAACCCATAACAACCTGCATGTAGGTGAGATAAACATAGCACTAGAACAACATAAATAACAATTGGTGGCCAACCCTCATAAAGTTGAAACCTGATAGAGATTTGGCACATAACCAAACTCCAAATATATTTAAAAATTTGGGCCAACCCCCATAAAGCTGAAACCCGGGTATGGGACACATAACCACCATCTCAAAATAAACAATAAGGGCACATAACCCAAAACCAATGCAAATTATATTACTCTAGGGCTACTGAGTCACACAACATGCTTAATAGTGAGGCAAGTAAAAAGGTATAGTCAGATTTCATAATTTAATCACCACATAAGTGATCATCATAAACAACCACCTCAAAGTGGGCATATAGTAACAAATTGAGTTCCATAATGAACAAGGCATAATAAAGATTCCAAAAGAAAGTCAATAAGATATTATGATCACAAGATCAGTAGCAAGTAGGGTACTTCACATGAAGCATCATTTTCAAAATAAAAAGATACAATTTTTAAGCTATTGTCCATAGGACCAAGAGAAAGACAATTTAGGTTTTTTCTCAATAAAGAAAAATAGGAGATACTAACATACCTCTAACAGAGTCTAAAACACTTTTCAAAATCCTAAGCAAGATTAGAGTCCACTTGTCCTATTATAATAACCATATACATGTATGAGCATTATGTGCATTCATTAAGAACTCAAAACCCTAAAGTTGTCAACTTTTTCTACAAACCACCGAATTAGACTTTGAAAACATCACAATCGTCTTAGTTAGGGTTTTCTGATCAAAATGACATATAATATTATGTATTTTGAAGTTATGGACATTTAGATGCATTTTTGGTGATTCTTAGCTTAATTAATTTGTATTCTAGAAAGTCACCTTCGAAAAAACTCAAAATAAATCTTTGGAACTATTTTTATTAGAAAGAGAATATTTTTCCGAGTTGAGAACATATTTCTAAAAATGAAGATATGAATTTTTAAAAATGAACCAATAAGAAATTGCCACGTAGACACTCCGTACCAAAATTGAGGAAGAGAGCGGGGATAAAATCGTAAAAAGCCATGGTTTGTCTTCCCCAACCCAGCCAACGCCATGGCTGTGAGCAAGCAGCACCTTGCTTGGGGAAAGATTGGGCATTTGTGCCAGACCCAACCAAATTTGATGTGCAAGTATGCGATGGAAAGCTTAGAACATGAGGGATTCAATGGTACATTTAATTGTGCCGAAGGTGGAGAGAGCAGAGAGATATAGGCGCCCCAAGGCCTGGTACTTTGGCTGCCGTTCTGGGTCAAAACGTCGATGGAACGAGAAATTAAAGGGTGCTTTGAGTTGTAAAGATGACAACGGATCTAGGAGTATGGGTATTTATAGGCAAAGACGTCTAGGTTAGGGTTTAGTAAGGTGGGGTGAGAGAGGTCGTCAGCTTGCTTAAGGAGTTTCTCAAATTTTCGTCAAAACACAAAAATTTTGGTATAAAGTTGTGCGGAAACTCGAGAGGAATCCAACGCAACTTAAATCACTTAATTTCGTTGAGAAACGAGGGAGATAATGACAAATGAAAAATCAAATAAATGTATTTTTGTTTTCTTGTTCAAACCAAGGTAGAAGACAACCAGAATCCATTAGATCCAAGATCCACGGTCAGCGATGAGCGCACAAAAAGCCAAATCTTGCATATTAAACTATATTTTCGATTATAGTGTTATATGCATTATTAAATGAATCTCTCTCTCTTCTTTTGAGGACTCAAATGATTTCGAAAATTTACCAAAATTGACACCTTGACTGATTTTGATGTGTAGAATCCGAATATGGAATTAAATTGAACTTTTGACAAATTTTAATGTGTCAAATAAATTAATTACTATTTTCTCTTTCCTCCTTCACTAAAGGCATAAGAATTATCCAAAAATTATAAAACTTCATTCATAAGTCAGATTAAGTATGTTGGATTCGAATTTGTCATTATTGCCTTTTTTTGAAGTTGTTTGTTATTTTAAATAATGAGTTGAAAGTTTGCACACTTTCTCTCTCCTTAATTTATCTTCTCATCAAATATTTTCCAAATTGATTCAAAATTCATCCAAAGGTCTATTTTGACATGTAGAACACGAATTTGGCATTATTATATTTTTTTGAATACTTTTATTATTTTATTTAATTCATTTACATTATACCACTTATGTATCCTTTTAATTTATTAGAGGTATCTAGAAACTTTCTTAAAATATAAAACTGGGCCTATAAGAAATACTAAACGTGTGGAACACTATTTTGGTCTTAATTAATTTTTTTTCAACATATATATAATATTTTTGGTCTTTAAAGAATTTTCTCTCTTGTAAATAAAATAAAATATTTAACATTGACCAATATTAGATGCAAATTCACACATAGACTCATTTTGATATTTATATTACGAATTTGAGATTTATTTCCACTTTTGAACTCATTTAATAATTTATTTAATGATTTGGAGAAAACATATCTTTTCCAATTCTGATTAATGCAAAGATAATTATTAATTTTTCAAAATTGTGAAACTTGTCGTTCAAGCAAATTTTAACTCAAGGAAAACGAATCTCAACTTATTTTAAACCAATTAGTGTTCCTTTTATGAATTTTATCCCATTATCCAATATTACTAATATTACTCTTATTAATTAATTCCATATCACATTAACATGTTTAAAGTAACATTATTCATTCTTTTTTTCCTCTTCCATGCTCCATAAGGCAAATGGATGATCTAGAACGAATCTACACCACCATTATCCCACATAATATTATTTATTTTGTATTTTGTGGAATTATTACTTATTATTCTCAATTATGAACACTTTGCCATTATGCACATATCCTATATTCCTTTTATTGCTTTTATGATTAATTTGAAGGTATTGGGTAATATTAATTTATATTCTATATTTTAATGTGATTTATGCTTGCGTTACTATATTTAGGGTCACTAAATAGCATATACTAATCCTTGTTTGGCTAAACCTCCAAGAACTAAGGGTTCTAAGCTATTAACCCTGGAATAAGATTAAGTCCTAGGTTTCAGTATGTTACACAATCATTGTATAATTTAGGTCCTTTAATGTCAAACATAAAGAGTCTAGTGCTAATATGTTAAAAAAATATATAAATTTAATATATTGGATCATTGATTCTAATCAAATGCTTCATGTATCTGAATGTTCAGTAAATATCAGGTGATGGATAAGAATATTTCTTATTTTGTGTAGATTTTTTAAAAGTATATGAGAAAATATGTTCATTCTCATGTTATAATATGATAAAGATAAAACTAGAAATGGTGTATGCCAGTTTGAGTTCGCGGACTTGATAACTTTTGGTTGAACTAGAGATTATAGGCTTTGGGATCTGACTATAACAGAGGGTGAAGTTGGTAAGTGGTTCTCTTTTACATTGAAAACGCCATCAAATGATTTATACTTACAACTAAGGCAAACATTCACATGTATTTATCTATTGTGACCAAATAACGTTTCTAGTTCCCCTTTTTCATGCTGAAGAGAATAATAGTTGAGACTATCAACCTTTGTCTTCAATTATGATGACATAGGAAGTATGATATGTGAAGCTTGACTTATTAATTTTCTAAAGAAAAATGAACTGTGAAAGATAAAAAAAGCATAGACTTTTCCATTCTAGATTGAGTAAGGATTTTCATAGTATTACCTATGATAAAGTATGTGATACACATCATATGAACTTAACCCTTATTTGTTTACACCCACGATCTTTAGAAATTATACTCGATCTAAAATACGATCACATTCCAAATTTTAATATTGTTAATGAATTCTGACAAATATCTTTTTCACACATCTCAATTTAAAGGAAATACTTTATCTTACTGGATCTCTTACATTGGGTATCGATGCCAATATCATCATAGGTAGCATCCAAAAACTACCTTTTTCAGATTTATGTATTTACCACATTTTACATACCCGAGGCCAATGTTAATAAAAGAATACACAAAAAGTTGATAGTAAAGAAAATTCAAGTTTTTAGCCCAATGGAGAAATTTAAATAACTACGAATTTTTGCATATGAAATCTTTATCAACCATTCAAATAAAATATTTTTGTGTAGAGGCATACTTATTTAATACAATGGTGGGACCTCAATCCCTATGTGTTACATCATTTATAAAATAAATTCATAAAACCACACATCGTAATTACCAATTTATGTTGCTCGAAGTCAATTAGCCAATCATTCAACTAACTCGGAGATTCACCAATTCAAAATTATGGACAACGTCGTACTAGTACAAGTAGTGAAGACGGGTAGATGAGGAAGAGGGTATGACGACAGCGTTGTCTCAGATATCTACCGCCTAACTTTGAGTCTCTTTTCTTTTCACTGTCTTTTTGTACGAAAGCAAGGAAATGGGGTTGCCCATATTTTGGCCTCCCAATCATGTTGCTTAGAAGATCCTCAGACGGTTTTAGAGGATTTCGATGCAAACATTGTAGCCCTTTATCTTGTTTATTTGAACAAATAAAAGCAACATGAGCCCTTTATCAAAAAAAAAGATTACAATAAATCTGCAACTTCAATATATATATTAGTCATATTACGTGAAATACTTGGTATCTATGCAAGCTTCAATTGATTGATTACTTATCCAATTATCTATTGTAGTGTTTCCTAAAATTACAAAGACTCTTGAGTTTGCAGAATATTTCCAACTAGTTGATTGGATCCCTAATAATTGGCTCCACATGGAGCTCCTAAATGTAGTGAAACGTCCACATTTGTCACCTCACACATCCATGTGGATCTCCTAAATGTAGAGCTCCTAAATATTGGATCCATAACCATAAGATATTATAGACAAATATTTGACACTCTATTTATAAGTAGTTCTATGAGTTCATTTCTAAAAGTTTTTAAACACTCCTATTTATGTAAAATGGTCTTCGAATATAATATGTGATGGCATCATAATTTTGGATAATATGGCACAGAATAGGCAGCGTAAATAAAGATTTATATATCCATATTCCTTAGAACAACAAGATCGCGTCAACAACTATGTAATGGGAAGGATGGTTTAACGAGTTCATACCTGGTCCTGGAACATGTCCAATGACTATTCCTCATTGCAATAGTCGTGAACTGTCTTCTAGTTACACTAGGATAGTTTTTAGTAGCTCCTAGCCTCACCACAGAAAGCATGCTGACATTGTCCTCCTAGTGACAAACAATAACCTCCTCACCTCTATGGAAATCCACACGGACCGCCTAAAACTCTTGTCATCCTACTAGAACATAAACGAAGGATCTGTCCCATCTGTTGGTGTACTAGTCACCAGCTTACTCTCCCACAATTATTATCCATTACTATCCTTCCATTTATCGAGTAGGACTTACTCAGGCTCTCTATTGAATACCACAACTAGAGAGGACAATAATTGATAGAGACAATTTAGTTGTTCCTCTGGGAAGACCCCAATACCCTCTATTTATAGGAGGGTCAAGGTCACAGTTCCCATTCTATGTGGGAGTTGAAGGAATAAGAATCTCAGGAATTTATGCAACCTGCAATAGGCGAGATGATTAGTTCACCAATGAACCAGTCAGTTGGCATGTGAGCATATTGGTTCACCCAGTGAACTGGTTGTTTCATCACATTGCCCAATCACAATTTTATTAGAAATTAAATCCCAGTTTAATAGACAACATGACACCAGCACAAATCCTTGAATCAATCGAATTGATACATCAATCACTCGGTTCACAACTTGAGTCGGTCTGTCATGGACCTGATTCAATCGATTCGCTTCCTAAACTAGTCGGTTCAATGTGCATAATTGCCAAACCTGGTTTTATTAACCTGACACACTAAAATCATTGGTTCGGCACTTGAACTAGTTAGTTCAATTGATCAGTTAGTCAATTCTCAACCAATGTTGTTTAAATTGAATACTTAAAAAACTTTAGCAATAAATTTAATTAAAATTCATGATGAAACTCCTCTTCTAGGTGTATCCTTTGTGTATGACCCCATATGTTCCATGTTATGTTGGTGGTGAATGTCCATAACTGATTTATGACATCACCAACAAAGAGAAGTGCCTAGTCACCCATCTTTGCTACCTAAATAATCAGTAAAGTTGGAGAAAAACTTCAACCTACGATCTGTGTCAGGTGTTATAATGATCGACTAATTCCTTTGTCTTTGATATCCTAAATTAACACTAGGCATGGAATCTTCATCCTCTCAATGTTCAATCTATGTTCCTTGATCCAGAGCAGACAGTTGGAGATATATATGACATCAATATCATATAATGATTCACATTGCATGCACATGCTTTTCTCAGTCTCACTTATCAAGTGGCTAAGATATCAAACTCCTGTAGGAGGGAAAAATCCCATATACATCACTCATAGTTATCCCTATGTGTCATAGTGCACTCAATCATCACCTTTATGGTAATCCTTAATTAGGGTATATATGGATGATGTCAAAGCACACCGAACGACATGTGATGAGTGTAGTGACTTTAGGCGTAAGAACCACATGACCTTCACTATGAGAGATGACTATGACTACCAATTATGGTTTCCATGTGTCACTCTCAAGGTGGGTATGTTCGATACATTATTTTCAACAAGTATCTATGTGATTGGTTTTATATCACATATATCATGACTAATGAGATTCTGTCATCAACGAACACACACTCCAATTTGTAGTGTTATTGTTGTCTATCTGACTTCCACAATAACATCTGACCAAGGACATAATAAGAATGTATATACTCTTAACATCTATATGATCTCATTGTTTAAGTCACATATTTGAAGACATATGTCATTCAGTAATGTCATTCTTTAGACATTCAATATGTTTCCTCGTTATCTCATAAATAAGTGTAACAAAATGAATTGGAAGCTTGACTTTATTATGATCAAATCTTTTATATGATATGCCATCAGAATCATCTTATGATTGTCTATCTGGGCAGACATACCAATAGACTCCCACTTACAGTTAGAGCCAATCATCCATGAATCTCATTCTTAGTGATTTTAAACATGTACATCATGTTTTTGTTGTACAAGTGCTAATCTAGTGAGTTTAGCAACACTATGATGTAGTCAGTATATTTCATGTTTCACATCTCTCGCTATATGATATCTTGTATAAGATGGAATTGCTATAATATATTATCTGATATTCCTTGCCTAACTAGTAGCTCCATTGTTTGGCATAGTATTTCTACTGTGTCATCAATGGTTGGAACATCCTTAAGGTCACCCACATGAACTTCTAGGTCTATATATTATCCGTTCATGTGTTCTTAACACAAGGATACTCAACTTCTATTTGTAGAGTTTTAAATTAATGATCTGTTAGATCAGAACTTTTTCCAACTAATAACTCTTTTCTAAGATTAAAAACACACTTTTATAGTGTGATCATTTTTCTATCATTTCATGAGCTTACATCAATGTAACCCTTTACATCCAACTTTTCCTTTACACCAAACTACAACAACTATTCCTTTAGTGCTTCTCAAGTACTAATGGATGTTCTTTATGGAATTCCAATGAACTTCATTGGTTATGACAAATATCTTCTTGACATGTCCTATACATACAAGATGATGGGATGAGTACATTATATTGTAGATAGATCCAAATGTGAATGCATATGGCATCTCTTCCATTGTTCACAATAATTGAAACACTGGATTCTTGAGAGATCGATCCCATCTATATGAATAGATTTTCTCTTATTGAACATTTCATGATGAACCTTTTCTACTCTTGCCAATATATGTGCTCGTATTTAAATTAAGAAACTTTTAGGACTATCTCTATAGATCTTGATTCCTATCATATAGGACATTTCACCTCATCCTTCATGATGGAGGTGATTTTCATGCCAGGTTTCAATAGTCAGTATTGAAATGTCATTCATCATCAATATGTAGAATGCTCCCAATAAATTTTTTGTAATCATAGATTTCATCATTTATCTTGAATCAGGTCAAACTCTTTGACTATTTTGTCAAATCAAAGATTCCAGTTCTGAGACGCCTACTTCAATCCCTAGATTAAACATTGTAGCTTATAGATTTTATTTGAATTGGTGGAGTCATAAAGCCTTTAGGTTGTGTCACTGAGACATCCTCGTATTTATTCCTATTAAAGAATGTGGTTTTAAACTTTGTATGTCAAATTACATAGTCTCAACAAGCGGAAATAACAAGGACATCCATTGGTAAAGGGATTTCATCATGTTCAACACTTTGAACTAGTTTGAAAAACCTTTCAACCAATATGTCCTTTTATGTCATCCAATTGGACTTCCTTATAAAACCCAACTACACCTTGGGGGGTTTACCTCTCCAGGGGGTACCACCAAGGTCATACCTTGTTGGTGTTCATGAATTCCATTTTGGATACAACGGACTCAAGCCATTGCTCAGACTTTGGTCCCTCAATAGTTCTTAGTGGAATTTTGGCTAATCATCTTATGACCAACTCACAACTTGTCTGAGTTATAGGATTCACAATCTTTTAATCTCAAAAGTGATCTACCAGAACTATGATTTTTATGTGTTACATAAAGAACTTGAGATTCCACAACCACTTGTAACCCTCTTTGTTCTCACTGTGTCTCTATGGTTCAAATTTTCTTTGCTATATTCAAACTTTTTGAGTTCTACTTTACTCCCATTGATTCCTATAGAATTTAGTCATCTAGTAACAAACATGTCATTGGTTTTAGATAAGTAGTGTTAAAAAAACTAACATTTATGTTTTTGAATCCTTTTAAGAAACTATTTTCTTGTACTAGTTTCAATCTTGAGGACACATCGGGACATTCCCATAATATATCTCATATGTTGTCCATAAAAACCATTTGTCGAATGTGCTTTGTTTGAGTTCTCAGCATATTCCTTTAAAGGAAATTTGAAGATTAGATTAAATGATAATTATATCATGACTCACCATGATCTGATTCCTTCTTTCTAACACATCATCATGTCCAGGTTGACTTAACTTTGATAAACTATCACATTCACTCCAGAAGGATCTCAAACTTTTCTTATAAAATATTTCAACTTTGATCATATTAAATTATCTTAATACCTTTGAGGAAGTTGTGGGCTTCATACATGTAATCCCCTTGAACTCTTCAAGAGATTTGTATTTTACTCAACATATATTATAATATTACTAGTAAAATGAATGAAATATAAACACCTATCTATAACATTCATTCCAAAGGTCTTTGTACATCATTATGTACATGTCATGATAGAATGTTTATTCTCTCACTACACCTAGTGAGAGGTGACTTGTCATGTTTCTCATGTATAAGACTTGCATGTATCTTATTGATTCAATAACCAAAAGAGCCTATATAATATGTTCTAGAAATACATTTCTCATATGCATGCAATAGACACAATGCTATCGATGTTTGAGATATTAATTATAATCATTTGGTATTTACATTATGAACATTCATATTTTGATCCTTTCGTATAAAGATCACTGGATGTTTGGGTCATTTCCATACAATCTCTCATCTTTGAAAATAGAAGCATTAGCAACTCTTTATTGATTTACCATGCTTGTCATAGAAGATGCATAAAGAAAAAAATTTCTATTTATTGACATATTGGAATAGCAGTTCAACTAACTCTATTACATGCCCAATGGGCTAAGATAAATTTTAAATGTAGAAAGAATTTGTAGCAACTCTTTCTCAAAATAGTACATCCTTGTCCTTTCATAAAGGATTTACTTCTTATTGAAACATGCACATCAACATATGTCAGATCTACATCTGGTATCACATACCAAGATGATGATGCAATCAAATTTATCTTATAATGTTTACACCTAAAGTAGAGGCCTCTTCCTCTTCATTCTTATTCTTTAGTTCCCCAAGAATAGAGGACATTTCCTTTTCTAGTTTCCATATTGGTTACAATGGCGACATTTGCCTCCCTTCTTTACTCCTTTTGCCTTGAAATCTGAAGACTTAGGCTTCTATCAAACTATAGAACTCTTCTTAGCTTTGCCTTTGTCTTTAGACTTTCCCTTTGTGTTGATGATCATCATCACAGACAGTTTTTGTCAACATGCCTAGTAACTCTGTCAACGGTTTGACAAAGTCATTCATGTTGTAGTTCATGACAAACTAACTGTATGACTCTGGAAGAGACTGTAGATCACATCAGTGGCGAACTCTTGACCCAAAGGGAATCCCATTCTAGATAGGTTCTCCACATACCCAATGTACCTTAGAACATGAGGACCTACTGGATATCCTTCTACCATGTTACATTTAAACAATGCCTTGGAGACATCATATCTCTCCTATCTTGCTTGATCTAAGAATATATTCTTAAGATGTGTGACCATATCAATTGCATTCATGTTCTCATGATGCCTTAGCAACTCACAGTTCATGGAACATAACATCAGACATTTGACACCAACAAAATCTTCAATATACTTCTTATAAGCATCAATGTCTGCCTTAGGTGCATTGGGAAGATGTTCATCTGGCTCTAGTGTGTCTAGGACATAAAACATGCGCTCATGTGTGAGAATAATTCTCAACTTCCTGAACCAATCGTGGAAGTTATTCCCATTTAACTTGTCCTTCTCAAGGTCTAGCCACAAAGAAAAGGTGGTGTTGTGTGTTGACATTTCATTCTACAAAAGAATTTCTAATTTTGTCAAAAACTCATTTTTTATTTGATTTGATTTGTAAAATTTGATGACATTAAATTAGGTCTTTAATTAATTGTCTCTTCTAATATTTTATTCAAATTGATAGCCCTCACATATCAATTTAGGAGATTATAGCATACAACCTTCTAGTGAAGCAAGACCCAAAATAATTCAACTATTACGTAGCCAATGTCAACATCCATAGTCAATCATTAAGCTAGGCAACTTTTACCAATTGCATCATATGCAATTCTTAGATAGATGATATGTGCAACTCCTTGCTATAGTCATATGCATGCCTCTGGTACTTAGTCTCATTAAGTATATGCAGTTTAGCGTAAACTAAAAGCTAACATGATAATAATGCACCTCACTTGGCAAATCCACATTATTAACATCACATTTCTACGAGATAGATAGTGCACCGCCTTTGGGGTTCCCTCACTTAGTTGATCAAGTTTTTCAAGTGTGTTGCTAATGCAAAGAACCTAAGACTTAATATTTAATTGAGGGAGCTTATATTTATAAATATATATACTTTATCCAATCATCACATATATAGTATGTATCGTACACGTGCTATATTCCACAACATAAACATGCAATATAAAACATTAGCGACGGCTATGGCCGCACTACTATAATTCCTTGGAGCCACAAGGATTTACTACAATCTAGGTCTACATCACATGCAATAACATGTTGTTGGTGTAAATATATGCTTGCTAATATGGGTAGATCGGTTCAACCCCTAAACTGGTCATCTCGCCTCTTGGTCGGTCGGTTGGTCGTATGAAACGATCAATTAGCCTCCTTTCCAATAGACGTTGGATACCTCCAGACGGTCGGTTGGGTCCACCATATGGTTGGCTTGTTCTTCATGTGATCTACCCTCCTCTGTCCTCCGGTCGGTTGGCTCGTCTGACACCAATCGTCATCTTTGTCATGGAAAGAATAGAAACTATTCTATTGCTATCAAACTTATTAAATGATAATGAGAAACTTTGAGTTACATTGGAGGGGAGAAAATGTAGTAAAGAATAATACTTTTACATTGGGAAGAAGAATGTAGAGGCTCGATAACAAACTGAGATAAAACAAGCACAAAAGAAACCATCCAACCACACATAGATATATAGGTTTTGGCCATAACCATGCTACACATCCACCATAAAAACTATCTTTCAAGATGACGCGTGTAAATTACATATATATCATATCATATATATTAGTCTGGGGTTATATGTGGTCTTCCATAGGATATATATTAAGAAGTTTAAATATTCACATTGTATGTAATAAATATCTAATAAAATAGAAAAACCAGATCATATCAGTCATCCCAAAATATAGTAAATTGACATGTCTCTAATACTACTATTGAGAAATATGAAAACAAAAATGTCTCTATCCATATTACCCATAACAACAAGATCGCGTCAACAACTATGTAATAGGAAAGATGGTTTAATGAGTTCATACCTTGTCCTAAAGAAAGTCCAACGAGTATTCCTCACTACAATAGTCATGCAACTATCCTCTAGTTGTACTAGGATGACATCTATAACAGCTCCTAGTCTCACCATCGACATCAAGATGATGTTATCCTCCTAGAGACAGACAACAACCTCTTCGCCTATATGGAAGTCCACATGGACCACCTAGAACTCCTTTCTTCCTTCTAGAATAGACATGAAGGAGTTGTCCCTCCTGTTGGTATACTAGTCACCAACTTGCTCTCCTACAATTGTTCTCCCTTGCTTCCCTGCCTTTATTGGGTAGGATTTTCTCAAACTCTCTATTGGTTACCACAACCAGAGAAGACAACAATTGTCAAAGGCAATAGAGTTAGGTGTCTAGGAAGCCTCCAATACCCCTATATATATAAGAGGGTGAGGGTCACAGTTCCTAGTATGTGTGGGAGTAGAATGAGCTGGAATCTCACAAAGTTTTGCAACTTGCAACATGCAAAATGATCAGTTCACTAGGGAATCGATCGGTTGGCATGTGAGCCGATTGGTTCACCCAGTGAGCCAATTGGTTCACCCAGTGAACTAGTCATTTCATTATGTTTCTAATCACGATCGTATGGAAACTAATATCTAATTTAATGCACAACTTATGTCAACATAAATCCTTGAATCAATCGAATTGATCCACCAACCGCTCGATTCACAGCCTGAGCCGGTCAGTTCATGGACTTGAACTAACTGGTTCACTTCCTAAACTAGTCGCTTCAATGTCCATAATTGCCAAATTTTATTCTATTGACCTGACACACTAAAATGATTGGTTCAACACTTGAACTGGTCAGTTCAATTATTCAGTTAGTCAATTCTCAATGAATGTTGTTTAAATTGAATACTTAAAAACTTTAGCAATCAATTTAATTATCATTCATGATTATACTCCTCTTATAGGTGTATCCTTTGTGTGTGACCCCATAGGTTCCATTTTATGTTGGGCAGTGAATGTCTGGAACTGATTTATGACATCACAAGCAAAGAGGAGTGCCTAGTCACACATCATTTCTACCCAAATAATTATGAAAGTTGGAGAACAATTTCAACCTACGATATGTGTCAGGTATTATAGGATTTTCTAATTCCTTTATCTATAATATTTGGAATGAACTCAAGGTATGGAATTGTCATCCTCTCAATTCAATCTTTGTTCCTTGATCCAGAGCAGACTGTCTAAGATATATGAACTCAATATTGTATATTGACTCATATGTGCATGTGTATGTTTTTCTCTTTCTCGATTATCAGTGGTCGGGATATCAAACTCATGTAGGAGGAACAAATCCCATCTAGATCACTCATAGTCATCATCATGTGTCACAGTGCATCCAATCATCACCTTTATGGCAACTCTTATTCATGATCACGGTGGATGATGTCAAAGCACGCTGAATGACATGTGATGAGTGTAGTTACTTTAGGTCTAAGAACCACAATCACCGCCTTTACTATGAGAGATGACTATGACTACCAAGTATGGTCTCCATGTGCCACTCTCAAGGTGGGTTTGTCTGATACATTGTTCCCAACAAGTATCTATGTGCTTAGTTTGATATCACATATATCATGACTAACGAGATTCTATCTTCAACCAACACACACTCCAGTTTTAGTGTTATTGTTTTCTATCTGCCTTCCACAGTAACATCCAACCATGGACATAATAAGAATGTGTGTACTCTCAACTTTCATATAATATCATTATTCAAGTCACGTACTTAAAGACATACATAATTTAGCAATGTCATTCTTTAGATATTCATTATGTTTCCTCATTATCTCATAACTAAGTGAAATAAAATGAATTGGAACCCTACCTTTATTAATAATCAAATCTTTTATGTGATATGACATCACAATCATCATATGATTGGGTCTTTGGTCATATATACCAACACATACCCTATGACTAGAACCCCACTTCACTAAAAATAAGGATTCATCTTCGCCATAATCTAGCATCCAAATTCATTTACTCCACTTCATTCCATCTATACGACCACTATGTCATATGCATTTTTCTTAACTTCAAATTTAGAAAGGAAAATACTAATTCCATGCCCCATGGGAAGAGAGGATTGAGATAGATGTGATTGTGGACTACATCTTCTCCTTAGATTTCCTTTCTTCCCATCAACAATTTTTGTAATTTAGATCATTAACAGTTATATCAAAGTGTACTCAATATTTTGAAGTACTTGAGATTTTCACCATTTACTTCAATATATTAGGAAGGTGTGTCCCATTTGGAGCCCTCCATTTAAACCTAGTTACTTTGTTTGTATATTCTCTATCTATCTTTATGATAATGAAGTATTTCTTTCTTTTCTTTATGCTTCATATGTTCTACAGAGATCAATTTGAGTGTAGAAACATTAAATTAGATAATATATAATATTATTGATTTAAATAGAATACATAGAATTACTAGGAGAAATAACCATCAATTTAATCTAGATAGGATAAATTTAGTCATTTGGAATTGATTACCATGCTTATATAGTGTATCATCTATAATTATAACATATATTGTTAGTGACCTAGAATTTGAAGGCATGCCCCAAGAGAGTCTAGTTCTAATATACATGGATAATCATCATCATCTTCTAAGCCTCAATCCCAACCATGTTGAGGTCTGCTACATGGATCCTTCTTTTCCAATCAGCTCTAATATGGGTCATACTTCGATTAGGATGTAAAGATTCAAAATCTCTCTTTATTAGCTCTTCCCAAGTTAATTTAGGTCTTCCTATGCTCCTTATAATTTTTCTTGACTCAATAATCTTTCTTAGAATAGGTTAACTTGTTAGTCTCACTACAGATTTCCATACCATCTTTGACAATCCTTACACAAGTTGTCCTCGATGCTCACCACCCTGACTTTATTCCTTACATAGTCATTCCTTACATGATCTTTTCTTGTCTTCCCACACATCCATCCCAACAAATGCATTTCGTTCACATTTATCTTGTTGATACCTTGTCTCTTACATGGATAATCATCAATAAAACAATTCTGCAAATCTTCTAATTTACCAAGAAAGTTAATTATTCAAGTAGGTCATTTATTGTTGAGTATAGTATATATAAATATATATAAATATAAATATAAATATAAATATAAATATAAATATAAATATAAATATAAATATAAATGTAAACAAAATGTTATCCTTCCATGCACCTAGATTCTTATTCTTAGGAGAACCTTTTCACTACTTACTTTCTTATTACTAAGAAGGGATGCTATACATAAGGATTATCTAAAAATTTGATAGTAAAAAATAATTCACTTTACAACTTCAAGAGCCGCATGGCTTATCGCCTACAGTTTGGTTTATCTAGAAATTTGTTGTTGTAAAATCATTTATAGATGATAATGTTATTAAGTGTTACGCACATTAGTCTGGCTCCAAAAGTGAAACACTTATCCAGAAATCCAAACAAAAACTCAAACAACATCCAAATAGATTCAATACCCTTTAGAACTCAAAATGGAATATGGGGTCTCAAGTGAAGCTATACAGTAGTAGTTGTAAGGCCCCTAAACTAGCTTAATGGGTTGAATGAGCTTAATTATGATAATTTAATTCTTATAACCCTAATATAACCTTGTGATATGCTTTTAAATCATAAAAAAAGCTTAAGTTTCAAATTTGGTCCAATTTGGACACTGTTTGAGCAAGTAATGCAATTTTATGCACATTTTGGACTTTTCTGCAATTTACCCAATTGAGAGGTTTTCTTTTATCACTTGCATTATGTTCCTTGGATATTGCCTCATCATTATTGAGCTTTTTAATACATGGGCACCTATTTAATCCTTGGTTTGAAGGTGTTTTCTCTAAGGGTATTTTACGGTTTACCCCTTCATGGATGAGTTACCTTTAGTAGCTATCAACTAATGAATTATTTGTATTGCTTGAAAATTCAAGAAACGAGGGATAAGTATGTCTGTATGGACGGTGGCAGAGTTGTTTGTGTGTGTGCTTGTATATTCTTAATAGTTTAAGGCCATGGACACTTGGAAAGATACTAGAACTTCAACTTTTTCTTTTTCTCTATCTTAAAGTTTCATATACTTATCCTAAAGCACAAAAATGCACCATTTTCTCTCCACCACTTCCCTCCTTCTACAAACCTCGTCCTCCCTCTGTGATGCTATGAATTTCCTGTCCAAGGAAGAAGAAAGAGGGGATCTTCTTGGAAATAGAATCTAGGGTTGCAATTGACTTCCTTTTAGGGTTTGAAAAGCTTCCATCTAGTGATCTTGACCTAAAAGAGTAAGAATCCTCTTCTTTTCTCCATTTATTTCTTTGTTATCCTTCCTCCTACCTTTCTCTAGGTTGTAACCTTGCTGTTCCATGATTGAAATTTCTCTAAATCTCTAAAACCCTACCGTTCTTGCTCCTTATGCTTAGGGTTTGCTCATTTGATGAAGAAAGGTGCTAGATAGACAAGTTCATAACTTATGCTTTTATTTTCTACCCTACCTGATCGAGTTTTCTTCTATGTGGGGTTTCATATTCTCATTAGAGGAAATTTTTATAACTTTCTCCATGTTTATTGCTGACCATTAGCTTTCAAGATCATGTTCGTGCTAGAAAATAATAATTCATGCACTAAAAAGCAATGCTTGACTTGGATTTTGATTTTTATAATGTTCCAAGTTCTGATTTCAGTTATAGATGAACCTGTGATCATGTGTACATTATTTATAAGGTATAATATGACTTGGATCAGGTTGGTTTGTCAACTTATGGTGCTAAGCACCTATCAACCAATGGTCAATTTTAGGGTTTAAAGCTGATTTCTTCTATAAACCCATGACCCAATGATGGTACCATTGCAACAACCCTATGGGGTTGTCTTCATGACAACTAATGGTCAGGATCAAAGGTGTCAGATGATAGTGACAACTTATGGTCACCCAATTGGCATAACTAATCAAGTGGAACTCTAATCATGTAGTCCCCTGTACCATAGATCCATCTGAGTGTCCAGATGGTGAAATGAGTATTCCTAAGGGAAACTTAGAGCACATACTGATGAGTATGTAGGGTGCTTGTCATCCAAAATTCAAGTTTTTAGAGAGGATGACTGATGTCATACCTAGCCCTCAGTTTGAGAACGGTTGTGGTTGTGTCGCGGTGATTATTTATGTGATGAGATTGGAGAACAACTGTGGTTGTACCTCGGATGGTAGGGTATGCGTACCCACCTCCTTTCACTAGTGTCGTGACCTATACTAAGGATGGACTAGGCTGTAGAAGCTTGACCTTATGCGTCGGCGTGGCAGACCTGTACTGACCGGGGGCGGAGAAGATCTGAGGAGTCCGGCTCTTCGTAGATCTTGTATGACAGTGATTGCGACCAAGCAGTGGTCAGTTGGAGCTTGAGTGGTATCCTCAAATTCCTCAAGGCTTAATAAAAGATGTAATACAACCTTGTAGCATATTTGTTTATGGTAATACATGATGTTTCATATTGGATGATAACCCTTGTTTGTTATCTTTGTATAAAGATGATGCTTAGTGTAATTAAGAGACAATATATATACTTAGGTTGTGGATATGCTTAAGATTGTAGATGCGTACATACAATAGCTATGCTTGTGTTGATAACTATATTGCTACTACTGATTATAATCATGATGCTAGCTATCTCATGTTGTTAGTTGTGTTTAGCATGCTAGCCATGCCTTTGTAACTAGAGATGCATATACTTCTATTCATGCTTATCCAGATAGTTGTGCTTCTGTTGTTAGCTCTTCTTATGATGTTGATATGTTCAATCAATTAGACATTCTCATGTTGTTAGCTATGCTTATGTGTCTAGACTTATTCATAATGATAGAGATTCTATGTTACTAGACTTACTCATGATGCTAGATATGCATATGCTACTGAATTTCTTATATTGACAACAAGATAAAGGATGATAGTCTGGCAAATGATGATAGTTATTATCTACTCCTTTATGTATTTTGTTAATCATCAGTACTTCTGAGCTTATTTGTTATATCTGATTAAATTGCTTAATTGTTTAATTACTTAAAAATGTTGTAATCAATAAACGTCGCTGGAGGTTATATCTCTTGTTGGGACATGGTCTCACCCTTGTGGTTCACCACATTTTTTAGGTAATCGGAAGTGACAAAAACAAACATGTGGCAGCAAAGAGGAGCTATAGTAATGAATCTTTGAGAAAGTTGATTGGATGCCTAGTGTGTCCTAGAGTCGTCCCTTTACTTTCAAGTCCGGGCAAGAAATGTTTGTATATGGTGTTTCAAATGAATCAGAATTTTGTTAGCATGTTAATGTTTGTTGTGTGGCATATACAAATATTGTTCTCTTGTCTATATATGTTGTGGCTAAGGTGCTAGAACAATTTGTATCAAATTCTTGGCATAGTATGCATATAAGAAAGATGTTGGGATCTTATGCAAATGTTTCTGAGTGGGTGCTGACGTTGAAATCGGTTTTAATTTACCCATATTTTTGGGTAAGTGATTAATTAGTGATCGATTGTGCTTAATGTTTTGAGTAATTTCATTTAGTGTAATGGGTTCTCACATGTTGGTATCAGAGCTTTAGGTTCACTGAGTTTACATGGACACTAGGACTTAGGACTAGAATGATGTCAAAATTAGGAATATGACATAAAAAATATGATGCATACTGCCTAATCTCAGTATTTGGGTGCCCTGGCTAGGTATTCAATTATTGAATAAAAGGTAAGTATGGAACTCTTAGATTGTTATCTTTCTGATTACTCTGATCAAGTAGTCATTTTGAGACAATCTAAAGACCATAACGAATAAGAAATCATGGTGTGAATATCTCAATCGTACCTTAAAGAAGATGAGAATTGCATCATTATTTATAAAAACTTGAATGTTTGGTAACTATAAGAGAAAGATACTACACCATGAAATCTAAATCTGAATACAAATAAGGAAAAGAGGAGTTCTTGAAGATGTGATTCAAGAAGAGAATAAAGTAAAAGACAGATAAGTCTATGCTTATAAAGTGATTCAAGGTATGAAATCCACATAAGATGGAGAGAACTCCAATAATAAGTTTAAAATGAGAAGATAAATGAGAGAAATGACAAAGGAATAAGGCGGAACCTGAGTTAATCTCAGACCAACCTATGTGTGTAAGAAAGTGTTAATGTAAAATAAGCACGGAATTTAAAAGAAATTAAGGTAGATGATTCATGTTTAATGAAAAAAATGTGGAATATGATGATTTACCTATTGATAAGTGGATGAAAAACATAATAAAATAAGAGAACATACCCAAGTGTGATAAATAGTCATCAAGGAAGGAGTAATGAGATATGTTAATAATGATGATTCCTATGCTAATGGCAAGGAACCCAAAATGAAAAGGGTAAAATGATACAGAAGAAGTTGTAACTTGCATAATGAAAATAGAATTGGTTACCTTTTTTCTAGTAACCCTTGAACAATGTTGCTATTATGTGGGAAGTGTGTTTCCCTTTATGTCTTTCCTTTCTAGGGAATAGCTTTCATGAGGATTATTTCCACTTAGTACGTATGGATTCATAGTAAACATGAGGGTGGATATCTTATTATAGCATAAGGTTATTTGGACTATGGTTCCAAGATCATAAAATTTGTGATGATTTTTCTTTTGAGCCTTCTAATAATTTGGGAGACTCCTCTTATATGTTTTGAAATTTATTATGTTGGTAAAATTAAATGAGATAAGGATGTGAGTTTCTTATATCACATGAGGTGGATACCAAAGTAATGAATCCTAGTATCCGAGATGTATCAACAGAATGGGAAGTATGTGAAGGTTGGAGATGTTTACTAAATGAACATATCAAGTATTCCTCCCCCTCCAAGGGAGGGAGAAAGAGTTGATGATGACCCTCTAAATGTTGTTTCGAAGGGAAAAAAATAAGTGATTCTATAATATTATGTATGGTTCAGTGATAGTTGGGCAAGACCACTATCAAGTATAGATAGTTTGTTGATTAGTAGACATGTGCTACTGTATTTGTTTAAGATAAAATGTCCTTTAAAATAACCAATGTACAAATAGAATTTATGAATAGATGGAACAGAGTGTTCTAGTCATGTCATACAAGTTATATCAAGATTTGAATGATGACATGTCAAAGTATTTCAAATATGGTAAAAAAATATGATCAATATTTCTTAAAAAATCTTAGGGTTTCCGAAGCAGCAATAGCTATGAGACAAGTTGAACAAGAGTGAGATGGGGTGATTAAATGTCTTTATGTGATCATGATATGTCTTCTAAGTAGGTTGTGCAAATCCTAGTAAGGTGAGGATAGTGTTTTTTTTTCACCTCTAACAAGGTTGACTAGAAATGATGTTTCCTTGTATGGAATGGAAGGTGCCAGCAGCATCAGCATTTCTTTTGATGCTGAAAAACAACTGACAAGTGTTCCAGTGTCAGTGTATCTTGAAAAAAAAGGATGGATACATCACCTTTTTTTATGATTCAAGGAATGGTATGGGACACATGACATGATTGGCAAAAAGCTAGCAAGTATGACTTTTGAGTAATGTGTCGATACAATAGATATAATTTTAGGATGATTGCTAGAATTTAAAGTTGAACACTACTATTAGATTAGTATAGGCGGCACAACTAGTTTCTATATTCCATATTTGCAAATGTCTTCTTATGTGGATAGTTTTCTGCTGACCCAAGATGAGATATGTATGAATGATGTGACATCACCATGATATGTAAGTAACCATGTGAAGTTAATGGGATGAGGTTCAAAGTAAGTACCCATCTTTGTTTTCTTTAGATTTCGGGGGTGAAATCCCTATTAGGGGTTTATAGTTGTAAGGCCCCTAAACTTGCTTAATGGGTTGAATGAGCTTAATTATTATAATTGAATTTTTATAACCCTAATATAACCTTATGATATACTTTGAAATCATAAGACACAATTAAGTTTCAAATTTGGTCCAATTTGGACACTGTTTGAGCAAGTTATGTGATTTTATGCACATTTTGGACTTTTCTTCAATTTACCCAATTAAGAGGTTTTCTTTACAATTTATCACTTGCATTATGTTCCTTGGATATTCTCTCATCATTCTTGAGCTTTTTGATCCATGTGGCACCTATTTAATCCTTCGTTTGAAGGTGTTTTCTCTAAGGGTATTTTAGGGTTTACCCCTTAATGGATAAGCTACCTTTAGTAGCTATCAACTAATGAATTATTTGTTTTTCTTGGAAATTCAAGAAACAAGGGATAATCATGTCTCTATGGATGGAGGGAGAGTTTCTTGTATGTGTGGTTGTATATTCTTAATAGTTTAAGGCCATGGACACTTGGAAAGATACTTGAACTTCAACCTTTTCTTTTTCTTTATCTTAAAGTTTCATATACTTATCCTTAAGCACCAAAATGAGCCATTTGCTCTCCACCACTTCCCTCCTTCTACAAACCTCATCCTCCCTCTGTGCGTCTATGAATTTCCTATCCAAGGAAGAAGAAAGAGGGGATCTTCTTAGAAAAAGAATCTAGGGTTGCAATTGACTTCCTTTTAGGGTTTGAAAAGCTTCCTTCTAGTGATCTTGACCTAAGAGAGTAAGAATCCCATTTTCCTCCATTTATTTCTTTGTTATCCTTCCTCCTACCTTTTTTAGGTTGGAACCTTGTTGTTCCATGGTAGAAATTTCTCTAAAGCTCTAAAACACTACCTTTCTTGCTCCTTATGCTTAGGGTTTGCTCATTTGATGAAGAAAGGTGCTAGATGGACGAGTTCATAACTTATGCTTGGATTTTCTACCCTACCTGCTCAAGTTTTCTTCTATGTGGGGTTTCAGATTCTCATTATAGGAAAGTTTTATAACTTGCTCCACATTTATTTCTTAGCATAAGCTTTCTAAATCATGTTCTTGCTTGAAAATGATGATCCATGCACTCAAAAGCTATGCTTCACTTGGATTTCAATTTTTATAATGTTCCCAGTTCTAATTTCAGTTCTATATGAACCTGTAATTATATGTACGTTATTCATAAGGTATAATATGACTTGGATCAGGTTGGTTTGGCAACTTATGGTGCTAAACACCTATCAACCAATGGTCAATTTTAGGATTTAAAGATGATTTCTTCTATAAAACTCATGACCCGATTATTGTACCATTGCAACAACCCTATGGTGTTGTCTTCATGAAAATTGATGGTCGGGATCAAAGGTGTCAGATGATGGTGACAACCTATGGTCACCCAATTGGCATAACTAATCAAGTGGAACTCTAATCATGTAGTACCTTATACCATAGATCTATCTGAGTGTCAAAATTTTCCAGATGGTGAAACGAGTTCTCCAAAGGGAAACTCAGAGCACAAACTGATGAGTATGTGGGGTGCTTGTCATCCTAAATTTAAGTGTTTAGGGAGGATGACTGCGGTCAAAACAAGCCCTCAATTTGAGAATGGTTACAGTCGTGTCTCGATGATTATTTATGTGATGAGATTGGAGGACAACTACAATTGTACCTCAGATGGTAGGATATGCGTACCCACCTCCTTTCACTAGTGTCGTGACCTATACCAAGGACAGACTAGGTTGTAGCATCTTGACCTTATGCGTCGTTGTGGCTGACCCATACTGACGGGGGTGGAGAAGAGCTTAGGAGTCCGGCTCTTCCTAGATCTTATATGGCACTGATTGTGACCAAGCGGTGGTCAGTTGGAACTTGAGTGGTATCCTCAAATTCCTTAGGGATTAATAAAAGATGTAATACCACCATATAGCATATTTGTTTATGGTTATACATGGTGGTTCACATTGGATGATAACCCTTGTTTATTATCTTTGCATAAGAATTATGTTGAGTGCAATTAAGAGACAGTAGATATATTAAGGTTGTCGATATGCTTAAGATTGTAGATGTGTACATACAGTGGCTATGCTTGTGTTGATAACGATACTACTACTGCTGATTATAATCATAATGCTAGCTATTTTATGTTGTTAGTTATGTTTAGCATGCTAGTCATACCTTTGTAACTAGAGATGCATATACTGCTAATCATGCTTATCTAGATAGTTGTTCTTATGTTGTTAGCTCTTCTTATGATGTTGATATGTTCAATCAATTAGACATGCTCATGTTGTTAGCTATGCTTATGTGGCTAGACTTATTCATAATGATAGAGATTCTATGTTACTAGACTTACTCATGATGCTAGATATGCAAATGCTACTGAATTTCTTATATTGTCAACAAGATAAAAGATAATAGTCTAGAAAATGATGATAGTTATTATCTGCTCCTTTATGTATTTTTTTAATCAGCAATACTGCTGAGTTTATTTGTTATATCTGGTTAAAATGCTTAATTATTTAATTACATAAAAATGTTGTAATCAATAAACCTTGTTGGAAGTTATATCTCTTGCTGGGACATAGGTCTAACCCTTGTGGTTCACCACACTTTTTTAGGTAATCGGAAGTGACAAGAAAAACATGTGGCATCAAAGAGGAACTATAGTAATGAATCTTTAAGAAAATTGATTAGATGTTTAGTGTGTCCTAGAGTCATACCTGCACTCTTAGGTCCGGGTAGGAAAAGTTTTTATATGGTGTTTCAAATGAATCAGAATTTTGTTAGCATGTTAATGTTTGTTGTGTGGCATATATAAATATTGTTCTCATATCTATATATGTTGCGGCTAAGGTGCTAGAACAATTTGTATCAAATAATTGGCATAGTATGGATATAAAAAAGATGTTGGGATTTTATGTAAATATTTTTTAGCGGGTGTTGATGTTGAAATCGGTTTTAATTTATCCATTTTTTTGGGGAAGTCATTAATTAGTGATCGATTGTGCTTAATGTTTTGAGTAATCTCGTTTAATGTAACATGTTCTCACAATAGTTGTTTCGCTTGTACCCAAGGATATGATACTATCTTCAACGGAAATCCTACAAAATCATTCATCTTATAGGATCACAGGGGAAAAAGACTTCTTGAACAAGTACATTGCTCAATGAAGGTAATCAATTTTCATGGTAGACTAAAATTTTTCAAACAATGAGTGGACGACAATTTGTTCATGCATGTGACTGCTTTGAGGAAATTCAGACCTCACAATAGGTGAAAGCAATAACATAAATTGTAATTCTTCTAATATAGCTTTTGGTATTTGCACATATAGAACATACATGCCACATATGGCAGAAACTTCATCTAGAAAGATATCACAGCGGAAACCAAAACATTACAACCAACAATGCACAATGGAAGCACACAAACACGTTCTTCAAATAAAACTTCAAATCTTATTGGAGGGCAAAGAATTGCAACTACAAATCCCTCACATTTTATGTATCTTTTATCATTTAATTTTTTAAGTATCTATTTTTAACCCATTTTTAGGGTAACTGTTGGTTTACCTTATCATCTAGTATTTTCAGTTCTTTGCAAGACGGGTTGGAATGAACACTAAGTGTCCTAACTTGGAAGAACAATGGGATGCTCCATATTTATCTTTAATTATATATGGTATTTGTATAAATGTCAGTTTCTTCATTCTCAATTCAACCTCCAACCATCCCAGTAGAGAACTCATTCCCGATGCTCCCCAGTCGCTAGGATGTTGGTCTCAACCAATGTTTCACTTGTGTCTAATGTGAATTTGACGTATGATCGTTACCATAGGTTAGGAACCCGCACTACTATAGAAAAGGCCTTTAGTGTCGGTTATTTAGGGCCTTTGGCATCGATTATTTAGAGCCTTTAGCGTTGGTTTCCAAGCGATACCCAAGTGGGCACCGTTAAAAGTTGACAGCTTCAGCGTCAGTTTCTAACCGACGCCATAACCCTTTCTGCCATTGAAAATGTGCCAGCAAGGGAACTATAGGTGTCGGTTATTAAAGAAAACCGGAATTATATCATGGTTAAAGATGTCGGTTATTAAAAAAAAACTGACGCCATAACCCTTCCTTCCACCAAAAATGTACCAGCAAGGGAACTATAGACGTCGGTTATTAAAGAAAACTGACACTGTATTATGGTTAAAGACGTCGATAATTAAACAAAAACCGACACCATTACCGTTCCCTCCACCAATCCAGTGAGGGCAAAAAAATGTCAGTTTTTTACTAATAACCGACACCGTATGTATTTGGTGTCAGTTTTATACAAATAACTGATGCCTATGTTATGATTTTTTTTATGAGTTTGTAGGCCTATTGTATGGCTGGTTAGCAGGATGGAGAACCTACAGTTCAATTCTGAACTACATGTTTACAACATCCATTGATATCAGCCAACAACAGGCTACAAACTTGCAAAGTCATTCACATTCAGACACATGTATTGATCAGATACATGTAGAAACTTGTAAAGTAATTTACATTCCCATTCAGTTCCATTCATTTCATCTCTTTTCACATTTAGACACATGTAGAAACATTCATGTATTGATCAGAAAAAGTCATTCACATTCACACATATGATAATTCAGAAAAAGGCATTCACATTCACACAAAAATAAATATGAGAACAAAGTTTAAAAATATCATTCTTTATTCATCATCGTCATCATCGTCATCATTGTCATCAGATACCCAATTATATTTAAAAAATCCCACTACTTGTAGGGCTTTTGCCCATTCATCTCTTACAACATCTAATTCCTCCCTCGTATAGGGAGTATATACAAATAATAACTTTCCACTTGTACTGAAGTTAAACACCTGTAAAGAGAATGACGTATATATATAATTAATAATATATAATAAGATTGATATATTTCATATTATCTAATGAGACTATATATAATACCTTATGTATAGTATCGATTTCCATTGCGGCATGTCTGATGATTAGGCCCATAAATTGCATCACATAGTAGGAACATGCCCAACCATTTTCTTGTGTAGCACACTATAAATTGAAACATACAAAATATTCAAAAATACAAATAAGAACAGTTCACGTAAATAATATATACATTAGAGTCGGGAAATTACTTTCACATTCTCCCAAATTAGTGGCTGATTCTTTTTCCTGGGGACTTTTCCTCCATCTTTTTTGAACTCTTGTAAATCCCTACATGTTAATGTAACAAATTAAATTGCATAATTAAATAGTAATGTAATAACAGATGCTAACATATATAAAAATATGAAATATTTCTCACAGGAATAATGGCCTTTTCATTGTGTGTCCATAAAATGTATTCAATTCCTTCTCCATAGGATCTAGATAATAGACAGTGAACATTTTGGGGATAATAACTAGTAACTCCCAATGCCTACCACTACAGGTAAGAAAGTTAAAAATTAATAACTCAAAATCCACAATAAAAATATAATTTTCTTAAGTCCAAATTATAAGCAAAGTAAACTTACTCGACATTGAATGGAGCTATTATCACCGTCTTCTTATTTTTACCAAAATATTCAAAAGCAACATAGCAGTATGAAGTAATTAAATAAGGGTTTGTATCTAAAACACTAATCAAAGATGGAACCAAAAATCCCACATGGGAAAATGCAAAATCTATACATATCGTGTGTAAGTGGCTGCAAAACATGTATTATGTATGCATTAATATATAAGAAACCAGATCACCGTATATAAAATAAGGTATATGGATGTATAAACAAGATCTCACCATATCCACAACTCTATCATAGATGTGTTCAGCCAATCATAACGAAACAACTCCAAAATATCTTGTATAAATAGCTTGTTATCGTATGATTGACCTGCATTAATACGTATGCATTAATGCATATGCAAAACTTGTATTAGGTATGCATTAATACCTATGCAAAACTTGTATAAATAGATTGTTATCGTATGATTGACCTGCAGCATCCTCCGGAATAGTAACATTTATAGGGAAATTTGAATCATGTTCCCCTATCCATACTGCCATACCCCTACAATTAGGACCTAACGAGGCGTGTAGGTTCCTTGGAAGCCAACTTGGTACTTTAGAAGGTGGAGGTGGAGGCCGAGATGTAGCGGGTGTCTTCATTTGGACCTGTATATATAACTTTAGATCAATGGACTCATATATACACACTAACAAATTAACATAATGTAAATTTACCATACAATATTAGTATAGATGACATCCGCTTTGGGTCACATTATCACTCCGCCTTCTGCCTCACCAAGCATTTCAGAATCTGGGTGGGCATATGGTAGTGGAAGACCCCTCCAATCGGGGAGTATATGTATCAGGCTCACACAAACCACACCATCTGGTACTGGAGTCCCATGAAACATCTCCCCTGGAAGGGCTGGGTAAGCATGTGCCTCTGCAATGATATATTCTTGACTTTTTAGACGGCATGGCTTCAACCCCTACAAATTTACGTAAAGAATGTTATACACATATATACATAAAAATATCATCTTGAAAAGACTAGCTACTATATATGTCATAAAAATACTTACAACATACTTGCTAGGTGGTAGGTCTACAGGATTACTCCCAACCTCTACAGTAGGAGAAGAGCGGCCCACCACAGGTATTGTCTGAGTGGCAGTCTGAGATGCCTACCACTTGTTAATTGCTTCATTGACTCTCTTATCAACTATTTCCTCGACTCTCCTATCAAGTGCTTCCTCGACTCTCCTATCAATTAACTGATCTACCTATACATGGATAAAAGAAATGCTAGCTTTTGATTATTGAATTCTCTTTCACAATAACATTCTAAAAAAAGAATAAGTTACCTCAGCTTATGAAAGTCCCGCTTTTGGGACTGGTTTGTGCTATGATGGCCCAAAGAACGCTTTGATGCCCACACCAGTGCCTGCACCCCTAACACATCCATGATGCTCTGGGTTACCTAGAGAAACTGTCAATTCATCCCTTGTGCCCTTAGGTATGAACTTGCCTTCCTTCCTCTGCTCGTACAGCTCCCGCTAATCACCATCAACAAAATTTGGGAGGTAAACATAACAATAATCAATATCGATCGATTGCTCTAAGAGTTGACTTTTACCATTTTTGCTGCCGCCTCAGCAGTTGCGGGCTTCGTTATATCTCTTTTCTTGTTTTGCCTCCCATCTATCCACATAGCATGGTGAGGCAGAGGTGTGGGACCAATAGTAGAGTCCTGAGTAGCAGTAGACTCAGCCTGTAGTCTTTGGTGAATGCCTGCATAGCCTCTTAGACTCATTGTGTGGTCATGCACAGTCAATGCATGCCTTGCTCTTTGAACATCACTGATAGCCTTCTTAGTAAGCACATTGATTTGGTTAGTAACACTAAAGGTTAATCTTGAATAGGTGAATACATAAGAATGTATATTAATTAAATTAGGAGTGGCGCTTAATACCTAAAATTCATCTGTTTTTCTTTGGGTAACAAACTCCTCCCAGTCTTTGGGGTCCAGGTAGTTCCATTGCTCAGTGGATGCCTTCTGCCTAAATTTATTTTTTAAAGAGAATCCAAAAAAAAATTATTAGTGTAGATCTAGTAAGAAATGATCAATGTCTAGAATTGGAAATCAATCAAGAACCTCTTCTCAGCATCGCATATGTAATCTCATGTGAGATTTGTCCTATAGTTCCTTTGGACCCTCCCACATCGTTGTATCACACATTTATGATGCAGCTTTTTATCCAGATCAAATATACTCTGTAAAATAGAATTGCTATTAACTAGTATCCTAAAAATTAGTAATCTAAAAAAATAGAATTGCAAATAATAATAAATCATGCATAGTTCCTTCCATACTAAGTCTTTCTTTCCCTTAAGAACTTTATATCAGGATTCTACGTTAGGACTACAATGGCTGCAAGTAAGAACCCCAAGATATGAAATAAATGAGTTGCAGTTCACTCCAACTAGATTTCCTGCATGATCGAAATCCACAGCCAGTTTGGGTCCATTGCCCCTTTGTTGTAGTAACTTGTTCATCATTGTGATGCCCCTAACTTTCTCAATTTTATTTTGTTGCTCATCAAGTACCCCAATTTCTTCAGAGGGTACATCACTAACCTAAAATTTGACAAAAAAAACACACTTACAGGATATAACTATAAATGAACATATAGATAGAAACCTCAGGGATATATTTTTAAAACATACATTGTGAGGTGGAGCATTGACTTCCTCACCCTCACGGTAATCATCAACACGGTCATTAGGAGAATGCTCAGCCATCTGAAAGTTCACATTCACATTGTAAAGTAATTCACATTATAAAGTTCACATTGTAAAGTTCACATTCACATTGTAAAGTAATTCACATTGCAAAGTTCACATTGTAAAGTTCACATTCAGAAAAATAAAACATATAAAAAAAATATAAACATGCATGCCTCTAATATTGCAATCTTATATCAATTAATAATCCTTCATTGTGATCTCCGCACACATACAAGTCATCATTGGCTTCAATATTTGGTAGTGTTGGCAACCCAAGTGAGAATGGACTGGAGTCATCATACTTATCATAGTACTGTTCTTCATCTATAGGATCTTCAATGAACTGTCTTTTACCATGAAGAACAACCGACAATTTATCATTTGCAGGATCATTGATATAAAATACTTGTTTCGCCTGTGATGCCAATATGAATGGTTCACCCTTCTCTCCAATCTTTTTAAAGTTCACTAATGTGAAACCCAATTCATCTACTATAACTCCTTTGGTGTTATCAACCCAATTACATTTAAAGAGTAGAATTCTAAAATCTATGCAGTCAAACTCCCATGTCTTCAATGACACTGTAATATGACATTTTAGTTTCACGTGGACTCTTATCCTTTACACTTGTAAAAAACAATGAAGACACTTGAAGGGTGACCCCACTGTTTTGGATGACACTCTTATCATCTTGACGCTTTGTGTAATATGAGAATCCATTTATGTCAAACCCTTCATAAGACATAACATTCAATTTTGGTTTAAAGGTGAGGTATTTAATAGTTTCAGTAAGTTTATCTGGTGTTTGAGATAGTTGATGTAAGACTTTATCTTCAAACCACTTAATAAATGTCTTGTTATGCTCTCTAGCAAGCCACATTGAATTGGCTCAAGGATATTGTCTCTTGATGAAATTGGTATGTTCCTCGATATAAACACTCACTTCGTCGATGTTGTGTAAAATATACAAGTGACCTTATTCCAACTGCTCACAGCTGATTAATTTCATCTGTGATCCCAAAATTCCTTTGCCAAAATGCTCCTCAATATTCTTTTCATTAATAGGAGCATCATTACTACTCAAAAAGTCATTGCAAAAATTCATAACCTCTCTCGCCACATAACCCTCAATAATACTCCCTTTAGGCCGATAACAGTTTCAAACATCACCTTTAAAAATGCTCATGTATCGTTTAAAGGGATACATCTAATGCAAGAAAATTGGTCACAACATTTTTACTTCCCTAGTCAAGTGGACAACAAGATGTACCATGATATCAAAGAACGAAGGAGGAAAATACATCGCAAGCTGACATAGGGTAACAACCACTTCTCTTTGCAATTTATCGAGAGTATCAGGGTCAATAACTTTGCTGCACAGACTGTTGAAAAAGAAGCAAAGTCTGGTGATTGCAAATATTACATGCTTCGGCAATATATATCGAATTGCCACATGCAATATTTGTTGCATTAGAGTGTGACAATCATGAGATTTAAGATCTATCAACTTTAGATATTTCATTGATACCAATGTACAGATGTTGGATAAGTAACCCTATGGCACCTTAACATTTACCAAGTATTCACAAAAATATTTCTTCTCTTTTCTCGACAACATGTAACAAGTGGGAGGTAAGTATGTTCTCCGATCGCTACTAACTACTTATGTTAATTCTATCCTTATTCCCATTTCACATAGGTCCATGTTGGATTTTATCCCATCTTTAGTCTTACCTGGTATATTCAACAGAGTACCGATGACGATATCACAAACATTTTTCTCAATGTGCATGACATCGATACAATGCCTGACTGCCAAAGAACTCCAATAAGGAAGATCCCAAAATATTGACTTCTTCTTAAATAAAGATTTTTCACTCCGTGTGGCCATTGTACATTGTGATCTCTTACCAAATTCATTGGCAAAATCTTTTACTCTTTCATAAACATCCTCCCCTGATATAGGTTTAGGTGCACTTCGTTCCTCATTTCATCCATTGAATGCTTTGCGCAACCTACAATACGGATGGAATTTTGGAAGAAACCTTCGATGACTAAGATATACAGTCTTGCCTCCATGTTTTAGTCATATTGAATCAGTATTCTCTTCACATATAGGACACGCTTTAGATCCTTTGACACTATATCCAGAAAAATTCCCATATGCTGGAAAGTCATTCACAGTGCAAAACAACATAGCGTGCAAACAAAATGTCTCTCTTCGTGAAGCATCATAGGTCATCACACCTTCAGCCCAGAGTTTATTCAAGTCATCCATCAGAGGTTCAAGATAAACGTCAATATCATTTCTAGGTTGTTTAGGGCCCGATAATGTAATGACCCGTTTTCAAATTAGTCATCTAATTAGGGTTTACTTGGATGATTGTATGCTTAATTAAGATGATCATTGTTTAAATCTTGATTAGTTATGGTAGTTAAATTTTCATGTTTTAAATATAATGAGAAGTTTTAATCATACTTTGATCTACCTAATTAGGGTTAACATTTCAGAAACTCTAATCGGCCCAAATTAGGGTTTTGATGACATATGAATACAGAATTTGATAAATATAGTGTCTCACTAAATGATTTTTATTATTTTATTTATAACTCTGATTTAATTCAAATTTGGATATGATTTTATGTATAAAATGTGAACATGATTGAAAAATATCAGAATTTTTGAAAAATGTTCTGACCTATTTATCGGTCGAGTTTGAAACTCGATCGATCATATTTTCAGATTTATATAGCAGTCTGGTAATTGAATTTTATCTTTTTACTGGTATATACAATTGATTTCAAATTTTAAATGTACTTGCTAAACTCAATTATAGATACCCTGTTAAATTGACGTAATTTTTGGATGACTTTTGATCTGTACAGATAGGGTGTCGGTCGAGTTATGTGCAAGACAAACTCGACCGACCATGCTGCTGACGGCAATATAGCAGTGTAGTATTTTATTTGTAATTATTTATTACTAACTCCAAATGATCTAAATTTTTTACCATGTCTTATAAACTCAACTTCAGACATTTAGTTAAAGTTTCATAATTTTTTGATGAGTTTTGATTTCTTAAACATGTGGTTTCGGTCGAGTTTATAACTCAGCCGATCAACCAGTCTGAGCAAAATAAAAATACTTTGAGGGGCTTGTTTGCAAATGTTCTAAGCACCTCAATTCATCTATATCACTAAACTAACACACAAGAAGCTCTCATAACTCGTCCTTCCTGTAAAAGAAATGAAATTCTTGAGAGAGAGGACAGCTAGGGTTTTGAGTAGAGAAAGTGGAGGAGATGATGACCTAGGGTTTCTCTATCCAAGATATGATGAAATCAAGTAAGTTTAGCTTCTTTGCATAGAATTTCATGGTGAATCTTATCTCACATGTAAAGATTCCGTCCCTCCCTTGATTTGATTCAAAATCACATCAAATATCCCCCTTTTCTCACTCTTTCTCTTCTAATCCCATTTCTAGGGTTTCCGAGTTGAGAGGAGAAAGAATTGGATTCTTTTACGAGAGTTTGTTTGGGTTTCCAAAAATTCAGAGATTGACCTCCGTTTTTAAGGTGTTTGGCACCTAAGGTGATTGTTTTTCTCCCTCCTAATCTTTGTATTCATGTTGAAAGCCTAATTCAATCCGGATAAAACAATCAGAAACCTTGTTTGTATATGTATGTGATTGGATTTGATTTGGGAAAGATATTGGGCAATCCAATTTTACTGATTTTGATTATTTCTCATTGATTGAAACTTGATTAGTTCTCATTATATTGATTGAGGATGCATGAGTATTCTTATGGGTAGATGACTATGGTATTTCATGTGAATTTTGCCTAAAAACCAGCCCAATAGCCGATATGCTTGGAATTGAATTAACATGTGTAAAATCATATTTGAATTGTACTAGATTGTATTATACAAGTGTATTGTTGAATGTTAATGGAATTTAATGACCACATATCCTGATTAGGATTTGTGTTGAGGAAGTGAATGAAATGAGTCAATTAATCAATGTATACTTATGATTGATGAATGAAATGTGTGAAAATGGAAACTAGGGTTTCCATGTTTGTGAATAACCCTAATGAACCCTTGAGACATGATTGGATTACTGAATGATATGATTATTATGATATGTTGAACTAAGGAATGACTTCTTGAAAACCCTAAAGTTTATTACTAAGACGATTATGAGTGATAAAGTTAGACCTTGTATATGATGATGTAAGTGTGATCAAATGCTGAAGTTGAAAGTATCAATACTTCAATTGAATATGATGAGTCTTACTATATCATCTAAGTCTAATGCATTTGTTTTAGTATAATAAAGAATGATCATTGTTGATTATGGGAATGAAATTAGTAGTCAATGACAAGGTACACTTATCTGAATATAAGTGACAATATGAACAAGATGTATGTAATGGTGATTGCAAGATAAATATGAAACTAATGAAGCTAGTATGATGAAGTATTTTATCTTTCCTTTAATTACATGTGGATTAACCCAAATTAAATGAAATATACTAAGAATTATACTTTGGTAAATGTTATGTAGAAGAGAAGCATTGTATGTAAAGTGAATCAAGAAATATTGGTCCAGATGATGTAATGAACATGAAATTCAAGAAGCTTAGACTACTGAGTATAAAATGATGAAAAAAGATAGGAATTAGTAGATGATTTTAAGAATGTAACTCTTACCCTAAAATGATGAGTTTGATGATACTAATGAATGACAATCTCAAATGGGGGATTAAGAGATGTACATAATCGTAGTTTAATTCAACTAAATGATGAAACTCAAGTATTTGAATTGACTTACAAGAATATGTGTTCTTGTATTGTGATTGTTTGATAGCATACTTGTATTATGAGAAAGAACTATTTTGATGGATTTAAAATGATAATCAACATGTGTTGAGTAGTAACCCCATATGAAGAGTGTGAAATGAAACAAGAAGAGAACTAAGTCTGTTATGCATGTATATGCATGAAATTTATTTACATCTATTCAGATTAGATGGAACAAGCATATGTTTTATGATAAATCTATTCTGAGTATGAGGAATGATATAAGATGTCTATATGCTTTTACTATTGCTAGTTCTAATGCCTCTACTAATAGTTGTTAAGAACTGTGGTATACAATGAACTGATGAGGAATATGTTGAAATGGAATTTAATATGCACTCCTTACTTTGAGAAACCCTAATAAGGGTAAATGTTGCATAATGAGGTTATGTTTAGGGCTGAAAGCCCACTGATGATGATAAAACCCTGATGGGGTAAATGATGGACAATAAGATTATGTCTTGGGCTGAAGGCCCACTATTGATGATTTCTATGAGTTGATGTAGAAGATAGAAATAATCATATTTGTTGCAATCTATAGACTTATTGTGCTTCTTGCTTTGATCATTTCCCTTATTGATAAACTTAATCTATTCCATGTTATTATAGTTACGTGAGAATACACAGATATGATATATAATGTTTTGAATTCTTTTAAGATGACTGAAAGAGATTAATAACAAGTGAAATGATTGAACATCTAGTTAGGTGTCCTGAACACCGTGAGTTTCCCCCAAGGACCACACTGGGGAAACAAAATGGATCTCCTTGTAGTAATCGATGAATTATGAGAAGGATTTTCGGAGTGTAGATCGAGACCTTAAAGGTTAGACCACCAGGATTTAGGAGTGAGTCATCTGGAGTGGCTCTGGCCCTAAATCCTTGCTGTAAAAGTCTATATCCAGATGGAATAGACTCTGTTGAAATGAAATATGTGAAATGTGAAATGAAAAATATGTGAAATACTGTGATATGTGATATACTGTTTTGCTGGTTCCTATCTCGTGTACCCGAGATGAGGATGTGAGCCTCTTTAGGCAACCCTGAGGTGGCCAGGGTCTGTTGTTGATATCTTAGGGTGTCCGACTAAACCCTAAGATAGTGATGGTGAGTCATTGACACGAGAATCAGGCGTGACGACTTCCACTTGGTGAGGTACAAGCCAAGTAGTTTCAGGGCAAATGAATACAAGATGATAAGCCGTGTAGAACATGATTTGAATGATTTGTCATTATTGATTAAGCTTCATGTTGTGGAAAGTAATCATGTTTCTATGGACAGTTTCTATTTCATATTATGATCTGTCATGCTGACAAGTTATAAATGTTGGGATTTATATCCATTCTGAATATGAGTTAGATTGCTTGCTAGTTGATAGTATTGTTTGGTAGATATGTTTTATGTGTACTTCAGCTTTAGGACTGCAGGATGTGTTCATGGTCCAGCTGGTGGACTATCACAAAGATAATGTGATTATTATGTATTGATTCAAAATGCTTAGAACTTGACTTATTTCTCATGCAGTAGGATTCTTAATCTGAACTAAGAAGTATCTGTTGATTTGTTCATAGACATGCTTTAAAAGATGTTTCAAATTTATAATCGGTTTAAGTGATTACCTTATCTGTTGGATCGGATTATCATTGCAAGTTAGAAATGACTTATGATATAACTATCTGCTAGACTTTTCAATATCTGCATGTTCTGTTAAGTTTATTATACTTAATCTGATGCTGATGCATGTACCTAGATTGAGTGGGAGGTATCCACTCACTGGGGCTCTATATGAGTCTCATGAGGTTGTTTTAAATGTTTTTAGGTATAATGTTATCTAGCAGAGAGGTCGTGAGAAAGAAGATGGAAATAGTATAATCTAGATAGATTAGAATGTCCTTGTACTCTCTCTTTCCCGGGATGGGTTGTAGATTAAGTTTGGTCATCAATGTACATGTATTTGATATAAACTGAACCGCATATGAGAACAAGATTTGATTCTGGATTTCATGGAATTGAATATGATTTGTGATATCTGAATGTGATGTCCTTGATGTGACATTGATTTATGAGTTTGTGAAGAAAGAAAAAGGAAAAAATATTATCTGTGTTTTTCATATATTGTTTAATTGCCTTTGTCGAGAATTCATTGTTCTATTTCATAATATGGGTTTAGGTTTGGGATTATCTCTAATGGTTGGTATTAATTCCGATCAAAAGAGTGGGTCCCGCCAAGATGTGGTATCAGAGCCTAGGTTAGATGAGTCTACAGGGACAATAGGATCTAGGACTAATTGATAATGTGGATGTTGAATATAACCTGAATGATGTGCATACTGACTGAACTCAGTATCCAGATACTCTGGTCAAGTATTTGGGTATTGAGATAAGCTAGTATGGAACTACCGACTGTAGTTCTTTTGGATGCCCTGATGAAGTATCCAGATGAACACAGTTTGATAATATAATAAGATGCATGATGAAAAAGAGAAGAATGGCGATAAAATGGTGAAAAAAAGGATTTTATAATTCAATATGGAACCCATGGAAAACATGAAATTTCATATAATAAAGATGAAAGCTTAATGGATTATGAAGACAATCTCTAATGAGTTTGAGTCTGAGTATGAAATCTGAAATTTTGAGAAAAAGCTATGAACTAAGATGCACACTAGATGATCTTCTTTATAAAGGAAATTGATGAATGCAGATGATAATATGTGAATGAGTCATAATCTTAATCCATGAGATACACAAAAAAAGGGATGTGAAAGGTGATGTGAATTAAATCTTGATAAATGATGTATTACTAATATTTGTGAAGTGAGTGTTTGTAATACCCAAGGAGAGATATGCTGATTACAAGGGATGAAATATTCATTTAATGCAAAAAGAAAATGTCATATGAAAGAAAGATAAAATGAAAGTCTTTATAATTTGATGCTCGGAGAGGTGAACGATTAGATGGTATGATATTCTTCCATATCATTTATTGGATTTCGGGACAAAATCCTAAAAGGAGGGGAGAATTTGTAATGACCCATTTTCAAATTAGTCATCTAATTAGGGTTTACTTGGATGATTGTATGCTTAATTAAGATGATCATTGTTTAAAGCTTGATTAGTGATGGTAGTTAAATTTTCATGTTTTAAATATAATGAAAAGTTTTAATCATACTTTGATCTACCTAATTAGGGTTAACATTTCGGAAACCCTAATCGGCCCAAATTAGGGTTTTGATGACATATGAATACAAAATTTGATAAATATAATGTCTCACTAAATGATTTTTAGTATTTTATGTGTAACTCTAATTTAATACAAATTTGGATATGATTTGGATGTATAAAATGTGAACCCGCTTGAAAAATATCAGAATTTTTGAAGAATGTTCTGACCTATTTATTGGTCGAGTTTCAAATTTGACTGATCATATTTTCAGATTGATATAGCAGTGTGGTGATTGAATTTTATATTTTTATTGGTATATCCAATTGATCTCAAATTTTAAATGCACTTGATAAACTCAATTATAGACACCCTGTTATTGGGACTAGAATACCGATTTAGTGTTGGTTTCTGGTATGCGTATCCACTGCGCATCCATTTCGATATCTAGGAAACTTTTGATCTCTATAGAGAGGGTGTCGGTCGAGTTCTGTGCAGGACAAACTCGATCGACCATGTTGCTGAATGCAATATAGCAGTGTAGTATTTTATTTTTAATTATTTATTGGTAACTCCAAATGATATAAATTTTTTATTGTATCGTATAAACTCAATTTCACACATTGGGTTAAAGTTTCATAATTTTTGGATGAGGTTTGATTTTTGAAACATGTGGTTTCGGTCGAGTTTATAACTCAGTCGACCAACCAGTCTGAGCAAAATAAAAATACTTTGAGGGGCTTGTTTGCAAATGTTCTAAGCACCTCAATTCATCTATATCACTAAACTAACACACAAGCAGCTCTCATAACTCATCCTTCCTATCAAAGAAAAGAAATTCTTGAGAGAGAGGAGAGCTAGAGTTTTGAGTAGAGAAAGTGGAGGAGATGATGACCTAGAATTTCTCTATCCAAGATATGATGAAATCAAGTAAGTTTAGCTTCTTTGCATAGAATTTCATGGTGAATCTTCTCTCACATGTCAAGATTCCGTCCCTCCCGTGATTTGATTCAAAATCACATCAAATATCCCCCTTTTCTCACTCTTTCTCTTCTAATCCCTATTTATAGGGTTTCCGAGTTGAGAGGAGAAAGAATTGGATTCTTTTGCAAGAGTTTGTTTAGGTTTCCAAAAATTCAGAGGTTGACCTCCATTTTTAAGGTGCTTGGCACCTGAAGTGAGTGTTTTTCTCCCTCCTAAGCTTTGTATTCATGTTGAAAGCCTAATTCAATCCGGATAAAACAATCAGAAACCTTGTTTGTATATGTATGTGATTGGATTTGATTTGGGAAAGATATTGGGCAATCCAATTTTACTGATTTTGATTATTTCTCATTGATTGAAACTTGATTAGTTCTTGTTATATTGATGGAGGATGCATGGGTATTCTTATGGGTAGATGACTATGGTATTTCATGTGAATTTTGCCTAAAAACCAGCCCAATGGCCGATATGCTTGGAATTGAATTAACATGTGTACAATCATATTTGAATTGTACTAGATTGTATTATACAAGTGTATTGTTGAATTTTAATGGAATTGAATGACCACATATCCTGATTAAGATTTGTGTTGAGGAAGTGAATGAAATGAGTCAATTAATCAATGTATACTTATGATTGATGAATGAAATGTGTGAAAATGGAAACTAGGGTTTCCATGTTTGTGAATAACCCTAATGAACCCTTGAGACATGATTGGATTATTGAATGATATGATTATTATGATATGTTGAACTAAGGAATGACTTCTTGAAAACCCTAAAGTTTATTACTAAGATGATTATGAGTGATAAAGTTAGACCTTGTATATGATGATGTAAATGTGATCAAATGTTGAAGTTGAAAGTATCAATACTTCAATTGAATATGATGAGTCTTACTATATCATCTAATTCTAATTCATTTGTTTTAGTATAATAAAGAATGATCATTGTTGATTATGGGAATCACATTAGTAGTCAATGACAAGGTACACTTATCTGAATATAAGCGACAATATGAACAAGATGTGCGTAATGGTGATTGCAAGATAAAGATGAAACTAATGAAGATAGTATGATGAAGTATTTTATCTTTTATTTAATTACATGTGGATTAACCCAAATTAAATGAAATATACTAAGAATTATACTTTGGTAAATGTTATGTAGAAGAGAAGCATTATATGTAAAGTGAATCAAGAAAGATTGGTCCAGATGATGTAATGAACATGAAATGAAAGAAGCTTAGACTACTGAGTATAAAATGATGGAAAAAGATAGGAATTAGTAGATGATTCTAAGAATGTAACTCTTACCCTAAAATGATGAGTTTGATGAAGCTAATGAATGACAATCTCAAATGGGTGATTAAGAGATGTACATAACCGTAGTTGAATTCAACTAAATGATGAAAATCAAGTATTTGAATTGACTTACAAGAATATGTGTTCTTGTATTGTGATTGTTTGATAGCATACTTGTATTTTGAGAATGAACTATTTTGATGGAATTCAAATGATAATCAACATGTGTTGACTAGTAACCCCATATGAATAGTGTGAAATGAAAGAAGAATAGAACTAAGTCTGTTATGCATGTATATGCATGAAATTTATTTACATCTATTCAAATTAGATGGAACAAGCATATGTTGTATGATAAATCTATTCTGAGTATGAGGAATGATACAAGATGTCTATATGCTTTTACTATTTCTAGTTCTAATGCCTCTACTAATAGTTGTTAAGAACTGTGGTATACAATGAACTGATGAGGAATATGTTGAAATGGAATTTAATATGCACTCCTTACTTTGAGAAACCCTGATAAGGGTAAACGTTGCATAATGAGGTTATGTCTAGGGCTGAAAGCCCACTGATGATGATAAAACCCTGATGGGGTAAATGATGGACAATAAGATTATGTCTTGGGCTGAAGGCCCACTATTGATGATTGCTATGAGTTGATGTAGCAGATAAAAATAATCATATTTGTTGCAATCGATAGACTTATTGTGCTTCTTTCTTTGATCGTTGCCCTTATTAATAAACTTAATCTATTTCATGTTATTATAGTTACGCGAGGATACACATATATGATATATGATGTTTTGAATTCTTTTAAGATGACTGAAAGAGATTAATAACAAGTGAAATGATTGAACATCTAGTTAGGTGCCCTGAACACCGTGAGTTTCCCCCGAGGACCATAATGGGGAAACAAAACGGATCTCCTTGTAGTAATTGATGAATTATGAGAAGGATTTCCAGAGTGTGGATCGAGACCTTAAAGGTTAGACCACCAAGATTTAGGAGTGAGTCATCTGGAGTGGCTCTGGCCCTAAATCCTTGCTGTGAAAGTCTATGTCCAGATGGAATAGACTTTGTTGAAATGAAATTTGTGAAATGTGAAATGAAAAATATGTGAAATACTGTGATATGTGATATATTGTTTTGCTGGTTCCTATCTCGTGTATCCGAGATGAGGATGTGAGCCTCTTTAGGCAACCCTGAGGTGGCCAGGGTCTGTTGTTGATATCTTAGGGAGGTCGGCTAAACCCTAAGATAGTGACGGTGAGTCATTGACAAGAGAATTAGGCGTGGCGACTTCTACTTGGTGAGGTACAAGCCAAGTAGTTTTAGGGCAAATGAATAAAAGATGATAAGATAAGAAGAACATGATTTGAATGATTATTACATTCCTTGTACTGCTAGTTGATGATTTGTCATTATTGATTAAGCTTCATGTTGTGGAAAGTAATCATGTTTCTATGGACAATTTCTATTTCATATTATGATCTGTCATGCTGACAAGTTATAAATGTTGGGATTTATATCCATTCTGAATATGATTTGGATTGCTTGCTATTTGATAGTATTGTTTGGTAGATATGTTTTATGTGTACTTCTGCTTCAGGACTGCAGGATGTGTTCCTGGTCCAGCTGGTGGATTGTCACAAAGATAATGTGATTGTTATGTATTGATTCAAAATGCTTAGAACTTGACTTATTTCTCATGCAGTAGGATTCTTAATCTAAACTAAGAAGTATTTGTTGATTTGTTCATAGACATGCTTTAAAAGATGTTTCAAATTTATAATTCGTTTAAGTGATTACCTTATCTGTTGGATCGGATTATCATTGCAAGTTAGAAATGACTTATGATAGAACTATCTACTAGACTTTTCAATATCTGCATGTTCTGTTAAGTTTATTATACTTAATCTGATGTCGTTGCATGTACCTAGCTTGAGTGGGAGGTGGGCTCTATATGAGTCTCATGAGGTTGTTTCAAATGTTTTTAGGTATAATGCTATCCAGTGGAGAGGTCGTGACAAAGAAGATATAAATAGTATAATCTAGATAGATTAGAATGTCCCTGTACTCTCTCTTTCCTGGCATGGATTATAGATTAAGTTTGTTCATCAATGTACATGTATTTGATATAAACTGAACCGCATATGAGAACAAGATTTGATTCTGGATTTAATGGAGTTGAATATGATTTGTGATATCTGAATGTGATGTCCTTGATGTGACATTGATTTATGAGTTTGTGTAGAAAGAAAAAGGAAAAAAATAATCTGTGTTTTTCATATATTGTTTAATCGCCTTTGTCGAGAATTCATTGTTCTATTTCATAATCTGGGTTTAGGTTTGGGATTATCTCTAATGGTTGGTATTTATGTTGATCAAAAGAGTGGGTCCTGACAGATACTAACAAAGAAAGCATAATGTACTTATTTTTCATACACAACCAGGGAGGAAGATTGTATATGACAAGCATAACTGGCCAAGTGCTATGTTGGCTGCTCAATGTCCCGTATGAATTCTTCCCATCTGTACAAAGCCCAAGTCTTAAATTCCTGACTTCTTCACCGAATTAAGGGTACAATAAATCAATCTTCTTCCACTGTGGGGAATCAGACGCATGTCGTAGGATCCCATCATTATTTTTCTTAACATCTACATGCCACCTCAAATTCTTCGCATCTATCGGATTGCCAAACAAGCATTGAAACCGTGGTATTATAGGTAGATACCACATCACCTTGGCAGGAGAACCAGTTTTGGACTCCCCTAAAGTCGTCAATTTATACCTTGACGCACCACATTTGGGACAATATTTCAAATCCACATAGTCCTTTTGAAATAATACACAATCATTCAGGCATGCGTGTATCTTCTTGGCCTCCATTCCCATTGGTCACAACAATTTCATTAACCGGTATGTTGACATTGGCAGCTCATTTCCTTCAGGAAGAATTTCTTTCAACAAAGACAATAATGACGTGAAGCTTTTGTCGCTCCATCTATTGTTAGTTTTCATCTTATACAATCTCAACACAGTGTTAAGCTTCATAAACTTACAACCTGTGTATAACAGTATCTCAACATCATACACAATGTTTCTAAACATAGGAGGTGGATCGGTGTGCTCTACCCCACAACTATCTAGCATCGCATCAACGATGTCTACTGGAACTGGTTCGTTTACATCTATGTCATCAGAGGCAATTTCTTCTTCCACACAGGCATTGCTATCGACATCCACTGATTTCAGGTTTGAAATCTCTCCATACAAATGCCATTCGGTATAGCCTTGTACAATCCCATTGCACATGACATGACTTTTGATTTCATCACCAATGCTGACTTTCAAGCTGTTATCACAATGCCTACATGGACAGTAGAACCTATCTCCAGGTTATTTCTTATGTTCGTCGGAAAATCTAATAAACTGATCAAGACCAAAAATAAACTCTGGAGTGCAACGATTTGGAATGGACATCTATGATTTGTCCATTCTATGATCAAAGAGAAAACAAGTATATATTAGAATAAGATTAGGGTCTAGGGTTAAGAGATTAGAGTTTATGTTTAAAACTTGTGGTTTAAGGTCTTATATATAATAAATGTGTACCACCTATCCCATTCTTGAATACCTAATCTCACTAGTAAGTGTATAATGTGTATTGGGTTTTCAAGAAAATTTCGGCAACATTTCCCCGATGTTCTCCAAGTACATATGTACTTAGAGAACAAATGGGGAAATGCGGCCGAAATTTTCTTGAAAACCCAATACACATTATACACTTACATCCTAAGTGAGATTAGATGTTCAAGAACAGCCTCAAACCGGGGACTATAATGAGTAAATCTTGGGAGGGTTTCTAGGCCAACAAAATATAACAACAGTCCCTTGTTCACAACCTCATTCAACACACAATTTTCTTATAAAAACACTTGTGGACAGCCATAACAACATAGCAAAAAACTCATGTCACAACAGAAACATGTCCTTAACCTAATATACATATATTTGTAACAAAAATTATTAGGAATACCATTCACATTGTTTCCTACAAGAACATCATGATCTCCCCATACCTCATGCATCCAGGCTTGTCATCATATGTGTAATACATAAGCTTAATACAACATTATTTAAAAGACATGTTGTTCATGTGACATCAACTTGGGGTTAAAACAACATAGAGAGAGAAAGTACTCTATCATTATAATAATCACACAAGAGTCTATGTACCATCATATCTTACTTGCATTAGGGTTAGGTTAAGAATTATGAGCTGAATTAGGTCAAGCATTGTCATCATATATGGAGTCAACAACACATGATGAACATATAGTCCAGTAATCTACATCAACCGTTCAGATTTGGGGCTCAGGATGTGTGGGGGAGTGTTAATAACCGTGAAGCAGATAATAGGTGCAGAAGCAGAAGAGAAGGAAGAAGGGTACCTTTTGAGGAAGAACCAACACTTATAACAATAGGCGTCGGTCACCACAAATAAACCGACACCTATGTTCAATGACAGTCGTCGGTTTCAACTAGAAAAACCGATGTTTATCTACATATGCCGACAAAAAAAATATTCTCGAATTATGACCATAGTCGTCGGTTGTCGTAGAAAACCGACGCCAAAGGGGGGTGAAAATTTTTACGGGGACAACACGCGAAAACACATCGACGTCGGTTATTGCACGAAAACCGACGATAAAAATGAGCTCAATTTTTGTCTCTCAAAAATCCTTTAGTCATTGGTTTATTTGTTCACAACTGACGCTGTATGTTAAATTTTGGAAGTAATTTTTTTACTGGAAAATTTGGATTTGGCGGTCGATTTTAGGAGTCGGTTTCTTATTGAGGAACCGATGCTAAATAAAAAGTGATACTCGTGTCAAGCCGCTCTTCACAGATAGATGTCGGTTTGTGTATTCAACCAACGTTGTAGAGTTTAGACGTCGATTTCTTGTATACAACCGACTTATGTAAATGTGATGTTATAAGCCATTTCTATAGTAGTGTCGTCATTATTATATTCATAGCTTATCTACCCTTATGGTTTCGCTCCTATTGGTTTGGTGTAAGTCATGAGTTTCGTGGAATATATTTTCTAGGAACTCTACTTCAGTTTCTGGAACTTAAGTTCCATTAATTTCTATGTGAACTGGAACTTAAGTTCTGTTAATTTCTATGTGATTGGTTTGTTTTAAGTGTAAATAAGGAAACCACTAAAAGTATTGTTAATTTTTATTGTATAATATAAATAAATGAGGATGACAAAGATATAGAAAAAAAATCATATCTGTAAAAAATCATAATATTTTTAAATCATAATAACCGCTACAAGTGGTTATGGTGCAGATGTTGCTCCTTCAAAAATATTTTATTATGGAACAATTATAATATTAATAAAAATAGTATGATTAAAATCATATCACAATATTTTTATTTCACTTTGTGTATACAAAGTACTGTAATAATATCCACATTTTATTTTGTAAAATGTAGAATATTAACTTTTATATTATTTTTGTAGGGAACTTATACAATATTATTCGTACATGGTTATAGTTAATTATCATTTTTCACACCGTATTGTGTAGACATAAAGAATAAAAATATATTACGTAAATCGCATTGTTTTCACATGGTGTGATGTATTTCTTTTTCATGACGTTTGTATTTTTTATTTTATAAACTGTACTGATAATGGTTGTTATAGCGTAAAACATTTTACATAGTGTGCTTATAGTGTATGATATTTTGTCATGTTATGTTGTGACATTAGCAATGAATTATATCCACGCCGCTAATATTTCTAGTCATGAATATTTTACATGTGTCACTTATAACAAATGAAGAATATACTTATATAAAAAATGTTGTTAGTTGTCCCGGAACTCGTTTTCCGCTTTTTTTAAGAGGAACCTCAGGAACTATATTTTGTATGTAAGTCTGTAACTCACCGGAAGCCATAGTACTTAGGTTCCAACACTTATGTTAAACCAATCATGAAAAACTGATCAAAGAACTCCAGTTTATAAATTTTCCGGTGCAGTTACGACAAACCAATCGGAGCCTACACTCCCATCTAAGTCGTCCTCATGATTCGCTAATTGAGCTGGACTAGAGAAATGATCCATGTATATTCGTTCAAGTTGTAGTGGAAATCCATGAAGTTGTTTTCCTTAGAGCTACGCTACACATACCCTCCCACCCAATCGGTTACCCACATAGTGGTTGGGAGGAGTGTCCAATGCTAATGTGGCAGAAAATGCAGAAAGGGGAAAAAATAGGAGAGAGAAAATATTTTGCTCGTAACTTTTCAACCGTAAGGATTTTTTTGTTGAAATAAAAAGTAATAGGTTTATAAAAAAATACTTTCTAAAAAAACCAATGATGACACACTTTGGAAAAAAATTATGAGAGACGTATAAAAAGAGATGACAGACGTATAAAAATGTATAGTACCCATAAAATTCCAAGTATTGTATGCCTCTAAAACGACAATAATATATCTTGAAATATAGATACAGTACCCCAAATACTTTATTATACTTTGATTGATCATCAAGCAAAATATACCTCAAAGTATAGTACTTGTGGTTCAAGGTACAGTACGTCAACAAGTACAGTAGTATAGTACCTACCAAAATGAGAGTAATGTACCTCAAAATATGTGCATATATCCCAAAATATTGGAGATATGCTTAGGTAGATAAATAAAAGAAGCACATTACGCGTATATTACTCTGGTATGTATTGTACCTCAAAACACGGGTATTGTACACGAAACATATAAACGCGAGTATTGTACCAAAAACTCGTAGCCCAAAATACGGATGATATATTTTTCTCGAATTCTCATTTTTTCAAAGTATGTCAACACTAGTCTTTTTGGTCGGTCGAAAGTCCTGTTGCTATAATATTACCAAAACTTTGGGTACAAAACCTTGCGCCCCTTAACCAGCAGGGATGAAAACATCCAAAACAAGAAACAACAAGATCTTAAAAGATCTTCAGAACGGAAAAGGAAAGGAAATCTACGTCTACTACAAAAGACACAACCCCAAACAATTGCTATGGAGCAGCAACCAGCATAGCCAGCACAACACTAACAATAAAAACACCTTCAAGATGTGTCATCCTGGAAGTCTGAAATATGAACATAGAACTGAAGCAGCCGATCTTCAAGCATATAGACGGGGATCACCTTCCGCCACCAAACCTTCTAAAGCTTCAGGTCACTATATGGATGAGTAAACATCTAACAAGAGACCCCTTACTGCTGTGCGCTAAGGCACTTCATCCAGTACCTGGGATGGACCCAGGTCTGAAAACACCAAGATGACCACCGAGATGCAGAATAGAAAGCAACGGAGTCCGTCACATAAGCTAACCATCAATTAATGTCCTTGAGCAGGGCACTGCCTTTCCTCCACTAGCATTTGAATCAATCCCTGAAGATGTGAAATCTAGGTAGATGACCAGCCCCTCTTCATCAATCAACAATCACCAAATAACAGACTATGCGCATCTCTACTACACCAAGGAAACTAACCGGAACCTTCAGCTCTTGATTCACCCAGGAGCGAGCTCCAAGGGGCAACAGGTCGAGCACCATGAAGGTGGTCAACCTCGCAGCAACAACACAGGGGAACACAAGCCCCAAGAGACCTACCCCTGAGGGAAGCCGGAAGCATCAGGGCCTTCATCGGCAGATCAGGATCAGGAAGGAACGAAAGCGAGGGCCCAACCATCACCGCCCTGAGCCGAAGCAGAGGATGAGGGAATCGATTAGGGAACCCAACCATCGCCTCCAGCTGAGCCGTCTGTCTCCAGTGCTGCCGAGCAAACTCGGAGGCACTCGACGCGCACACGGTGAAGAAGCAACCAAGGCGCCGCGTAAGCAAAGACGACGCCCACAGGGAGCTGGCAGTGTAACTGCCGGGAGAAGCAGCCTCAACCCCACAAAGGGGACCTTATGGGGTCAGGTACCTGCAAGACACAGAACAGCCGCCGGGGAAGAGCAGGCACCACCATAACGTCGACGCTCGGGAAGCACCAGCAAAGCACGAACCACCACGAGCGCAGACCCCAGCGCCAGAGAGAGCACGCCGGGGAGCAACGACCACCCAGGCGCCAGGAGCACGAGGCACCCCCACAGCGCCACTAAAGGTCGCAAGGACCCAGGGTAGAGAGCCGGGTAAGACAACACGAACTGCCACCCAGCTGAGCCACCAAAGAAGCGTCGGGCGAGGTCGGAAGGGCGCAGCGCTGAGAGCACACAGGCGCCCACCAACAGCACCGTCGGAGAGCCGAACGAGGGAGCAGACTCGGACCACCGTCCGAAGCCGAGTAAGCCTCGCACCACCGTCCAGAGCCGAGAGGGGCCATCGTCCACGGTGAAGCAGCCCAAGGGGACCAGCTAGGGTCGCTAGGACCCCAGCAGAGGACGAGAAGCAGGCCCCCAAGCTCGTCGGGGAGCCACGGATCTCCAAGAGGCGGTCACCACCCAGCCGCAGGGCGAAGGGCAGGCCATCGGGAGGACCACCAGGGGAAGCAGAGAGGGTAGGATCGGGGCGGAGAAGGGAGATCGGGGTAGAGAAGGCCAAGGGGAGGGCACGCCCAGCGGAGCGGCGCCCCTCCCCTCAGCGGGGGAAACCCTAGCGGGGGTTAGAGAGAAGACAGAGCGATTTCTAGAGAGAGAGGGACGGTCCTCCCCATGTCAACACTAGTCTTGTTGAAAAATATTTTTTATAAAGAATTCGATACTTTTTATTTCGTTAAAAAATACGCTGCCGATTAAAAGTTATGGTCAAAATCATTTTTTCTCTCTTTTATTTTTTTTTACCTTTATTGTTGCTGACTGTATGGAACAAAGTGTCCACTTATATTCCCAAGAACGGAGTGGATGAACGAGTATACATATGACTTTGCTAGAATTTTTCTTTTCCTTGAGTAAAATGAAATGGGCATCCTTTTCACCGAAACCAGATCTGTCGTTGAGGTTCAGATTTCAGAATTTATAGTGGCGATGCGGATCGTGCGAGGGATTTTTGCGGCAAGAAAGAAATCATTAAGACGACGACACTAGCGGTTGCAAGCGCACGCCACACAAAACCCCAAGCCGCTGAGCGACGACATGTACAGGTATGTCATTATCTTTATTACATATTAAATTACAACGTGAACCGCTATGGTGGCACGACCGGCAGCTTTCGTGCTTCGTGCCAGGTAATCTCTTTCCCGAACTCGGATCTCACTCCGATCGGATAATTTATGCACTAGCTTCCTAATTTTATCTTATTCGGACACCAACTTTGTTTGGTAGCAGCAAGTCAGTCAGTCAAATGGGCTCAGATAGGCTGTTGGAAAGAATAGCGTATCAGGCTTATCATATCATAGCCACAAGAAATAATAAGCACCTAATAAAGATGATGTAACGGTTCCTATGGCATTTCTTGTCTCAATCAAGAAGCAGTAGCCAGGGGTGACGATAAATGGACGTATTATAGTCGGTCATGTGCAGTAATAAAAGTTCAATACATGGGTATAAAGTTAGTTCCAGACATAAATTATATTACTATGTTACTTCGTTGCTGCCCGCATCACTGTGTAGTAGCAATTAGCGAGCGGACTGTGGTAATGGAGGTCAATGATGTCACGAATTATATTAGTCTTAGCCCATGTTTGGAAACGGACTGAGATTATGAAATCCAGACTGGATTAGAATGGATTAGTCCAATAATCTGGATCATTCGGATTGGAGTTTTCTGTTTGACCTTGTTTGGCAAACTAATCCGACTGACCTCGTAACTTGTGTTTTTCAGTCTGCTATATAAAATAAAATACACAAAAGACAGAGCGAAATCCGGACTGAGATTCTTAATACTGCTGCTAGCATGACTGAGATAATCTAGTTTTTGGGATTATGGAATCCCAAAATGGGGGTTTCTAGCCAAACACGCATGTGCGCAATGCTACCGAATCGCGACTGGATCTGTTGATATGGTGCAGACGTGGCATAATAAGACAAGCCAAAATCCGATCGTGATCTGTTGCCAAACAGGGGCTTCCAGTTCCAATCTGGTGCATTATTGTACAGTAATGCCTACTTGTACATGCCCATGTCATCTCAAGCCCTATAACCAATCTATCAAGAAGACTTTGGCTCATATTATTGGGATAATAGGTGCATGCCATTATGTAGCTCTTTCTGATTCTTCCTCTTAGAAAGATAACTTCGTCTGACCCCTACTTTTGGATAGCACTATCCTTATGCACCGAATCACAACTTGCCCTTAAGGTGATTGTGGGAGCCCGACTCTGATGTCATTTATCATAAATCCACCCAGATCCTATTGCTGGAATCCGGTTAGTTAACAAACAATATACCCTACCAGTCTCAAACCAGCTTGAATACCAACAACTAGACTTTTTTGTATAACTTTCTCAGGCTCGTGTTACTTTGGGTACTAGTAGTTCATCTTTTTTTATATATAAACAATCATATGTGTACTATATTTCATAACCAATGAATAAAAGTGTGTATACACGAGGTACCACCCGACGATCTCAACGACATGAACCTCATCTCTACCCCACCACCACCCTCCATACACCACAGCTTCTCTGTATTCGCCACAACCTACTCTCCAATTGAAGATCTGCATCACACATTGCAAATTCTAGTCAGCTTCTGGCAGCCAACAATCTGAATCCAACATCCTGAGGACACCTACAATTGGAAAGAACAGTTGTATGTCACCCTAGTTGAACTCTTTATGGGTTTCCACTGATCCATGTTAAATAAGACGATGGTCATCTTAGAAGATACTTAACTCATCATAAACCTGATCCACACGACCAACAAGGGACCAACAGTCTAACAAACCTATTCGTCGTTGTTAGGTTAGTCATGATCTGTGGATGCATCACATTACAAGAATTCACTTTTAGATAGTTAAGAATAGTATTTTATGAATTATATTTGTGTTCATTAAATTCGTTGAATAGTCTAAACGTGTCTATATCACAATGACATATTGACATATATGTATAGTAACATAATAATATAGTAACAAGAAGTTTGAAACTACTCTGATATTATACACACACGTACTAGAAGGTATGTTAGATAATATATAGGATGACTAAAGTACTAATTATAGCTATAACAGAAGCATCCAAACATTTTTCATATTAATATACTAATGTTAGAAAGTCATAGTTGGATTTTTCCAACTATATCTACTTTATTTTTCTAATTTCATACATTGGTGAACATAATATAGTAGGTTGAAAATTAGATAGTAATCAAATCATGTTTAGCATATGTTCAATGAGATCTTACCTAGTTGGTTTATTATATTAGTGTTTACTATATTACTACTAATACATATATATGAGTCTGAGTTAATAAGTGTTTAAGTGTCGATTCCAAAATTTTAGTAGTGATCGACATGATAAGTGGGATAAATGATAAAAGAAACTACTTCATGCTTGCATATGTAAAAATGACATTACATAAAAAGTTTGTTAGTTTAGTTGTAGTATGTGTAAAACTAATATTAACTTTATCAAATACTAGTGGTATTCCATGACATTTCTTAAGTGATAAACCTATTCGTAAAATTTATAAATTTATTTGATCAATGGAAATAGATTCTCAGTAATACAAATATATAACCTTGTGGACATATATTAGTTATATAGAACTGCATAATTTTAGTTACTAATAATGAGAACAGGTTTAAACATTCATATTATACATTAAGGAAAAAGAAACCCCATAATGAATAGTAAGAATACTTAACAATTCATTGTCAACTAATAAGTTACTAGATCCGATGCAGATACCTTTATTGAATTAGAGATTTAGAAAGAATGTCCTTACTTTAAATAATGTTGTGGTGATTAATGTTTCTATAAAACACTTCCAATATGAGAATGATGAATTTAAAATTCTCCCTTGTAATAGGGTTAGTATAGTAGATCAAGTATGTGCATGTTCAATATTTAATTTGGGCATTAGCTAACTTGAAACCCTAGTTTCCTTTAATGAATACTTATTCCTATTTTGAATTTTATTTGAAAATATTTTTCTCAACTAAAGATTCCTCAATATCATATGTTTTCTCTTATCAAGAATATTGGAATTATCATATCTTTGTCACTGGGTCCTTTGACCCCATTTTCAAATATATGAATTTTAGATTACTTTGTAGTTGAAATGATTAAAAAATGTCTAAACTCTATTCTTTGCATTTTATTTCACATATGATTATAGACTAATTTATATATATTGGTGGTACTTCTAGACAATCATATATTTAGGCATTGGGGTTTTATTCTCCCTTCCAGCCAGTGGTTTTCATCCTAATTGAAAATAAATTAAAGACAAATTTGTTGGTTCCATTAGATAAAACCATGAACATATTATAGTAGAGGGTAATAATACAAATCATGGATAAAACCCTAACGGTATAAATACACTTGGGTCAATTACATATTAAATACTATAACTAATAACTTTTAACACTCCCCCTCAAGATGGAGTGCGGATTCAACACACGTCTAGCTGTCAAATATAGAAGAAAAATCAATCCCATAACAAAAGTTTATCTCCCACTAAATCTTACTATACAAAAACAAAAAAAAACTCAATAACTCCACATGATGAAGATAACACGTAACATGTAGCAAGCGGGGATAGTAGAATATACCTCCCATGTAATTGATAATCATGACTAATAGTAGTGATCATGAATATACATCAGAAATATTAGTAAACATTAAAAGTAATTAGACGGTGGAAGATATATGTAGAAGTATCTAGAGATGTCATTGCTATCAAATTTGTTCTTTTTAAGCAGAAACAACACCATAATGATGCACATTATTTGGGATAAGATCCCTACTGCAGGATTATTTTTATATAACTGATGGGTAACATGTTTGAGATGCACATCTATAGGAAAGATGCACTGTAGCATGTGCCACCGAAGCATGAATGAAAATGTGGGAACTACAAAATATTGAAGAAACAATGATCTTCAATTCTCAGCTACATATCCCCCTCACACCAACCAAAATAGATTTCAATAAAGATGTTGGGGTGGTGGATAAATACAAATATCCAAGTAGGAAAAAATAGATGTTGGATTCACATCTAATTAAGTTGGTAAATGAAAAAATTGGGAAATATTGGTGGCTCTAGTTCAAAATCAGCCATGCAAAGAAGTATTAGTAGGGAAATTGAGAAGTTGTTTCAATCCCCACTAAACCCCATGACATAAATGATTGAAAAAGGAAGATGTGAGGGAGGACGAAATAATTTTCCATACCAAACAAATATACAATAGGAACCATATCTGGTCAATTATAAAGTCATGTCTTGGTGATATTTGTTGGCTTCAAACAACTTAGGACACAGCAACACTGTATGGCCCATAATATTCAAAGAAGTCGTAAACTCACGAGCTCAGATCTGTTCCCAAAACCATTTTATTTTCAAAATGTCATGAATATGATGCAGTCTATGTACATGTAATATTTTGTCAGGTGTTTAAATCTATGATTCAAGGTTTCTAGGGATACTTTTAGAACATTTTATATTTCTCCTATAATTTGATGAAATCATTATTCAAATTAATGTTAACAATCCTTATACCGAACCTGAGTTATCCCATGTTTGAATTCTAATTATCCCTTTTGTGGATCATGGTCGTCCATCTATAACACTTGAGTTATCCCTTATTCAAATTCTAATTATCAATCACTCAAATGTTAATCATCCTCTAGAAAACTGGAGATATCATGTATTAAAATAACTTTACACCTGATGTTTGTAGTCCCTATGCACATACCACCATGTTTGAATCAATGGTCATCCTTCTATCTAACATGAGGTATCCTATGTTTAAATCCTAGTTATTAATCACTCAA